>NQII01004564.1:32370-55243 GCA_002778355.1 Clitarchus hookeri
GGGAGTGGTTGTGGGCCAGCGTCGCTCTAAAATTCCTAAACCGTATCACAACAGGGTTTTAAACTAATACACGAATTGAGTAAAATCTAGGATGTTAGGGATTTAAAGGATTCATAAAACATGCGGAAGAATATCAATTAACTCACCTAGGTAGCGGCGAGTACAATTCCTCTGTCCTCTGCCAATTCAACTGTTGTACACCTTACCTCATAGGCAAATATTATGCACAGAAGCACACGTTCATAGGCGAACAGAAGGCGTTCATACGCACAGAAGAACTCGTTATTGCACTCTCAGTTTTTAAATTGGCGGACGTTACAAGTCACGCCCGCAACAACACAACCACACTGTTTCGCATCTGAACTGCAACTGAAAGTCGATGACGTATAAAAGACAGTTACGATGACATCAACGACCTACAGCTAATAAGGTGATGGCATGATGCCGAAAATCACCAAATATTAAGGCGTCCAATGTAAAAAAACCGGTGGACCGCTTGTACTATTAACTATTTTATTTAATACGTACTATTTATTTTAACACTACGCCCTCCTGAATATCCACAGCTGGTAGGTAGCGTAGGAAAAACTGATGTGCAGCCATTAAACATGGCGACAGACGTAAACACACCAGCCAAACTGCTTGTACATTTTGCAATTTTGTTAAATATTTTTTAATATGTTCTACTTATTTTAACGTGACACCCTCATATATATATGAACAAGGTAAGCTGTGCAGAAGCCATTAATGCTACTTTTGTTGGTCTAGGATGTTTCGTTCAGAAAAGCCCCTAAACTGCATAATTACCAAAAATGTTTGGCTCACCACAGGAATCAAAAATTTTCTGCAAAAAACAAAAGAAAACTGTACAAGGCTGCCAGAACCAGCAGCAACACCGACACAATGAACCACTACAGAATATACTGCAAAATTTTAAGTAAGGTCATAATACCTGCAAAAAAGAATTTTGTCTGTACGCTTATTCAGAATTCTCAAAAAAAATAAAAGCTACATGGAATATTGTAAAAAACACAAGAGGAAGAACAACTGAGCAATGTCCAATTGTAAACCTAAAAGTAATTGACTTATATCTTCAGACCCTAAATTAGTCGCAGATACATACAATTCACACTACTTAAATGTTGTACAAAACTATTAAACAAGACATAAACCATATTCCTATACTCCAGGGTACTGAATAATCTGCTATATCTTTTACATACACAACTCCAAAAGAAGTGGAGAAAACAATTCTTTGCAACCAAAATTATTAAGTGGCTATGATAGCATTAGCTGTAGGCTATTAAAACAATGTGCATTTGAATTCAGTGTTCCATTAAGCCATATTCATAATGCTATCTTCAATATAGGACTGTTTCCAGACAGATTCAAATGGGCTATAAACACCATTGTTTAAGAAAGGTGACAAGACCAAAGTAACCAATTATAGACATCTCTCACTTCTTACCTCCTTTTCATAAATAATTGAAAAACTGATTTACAGGAGATTGCTGCAACATTTTTAGAATCACAAAATTTTATAAAATTTTTAGTTTGGGTTTAGGAAAAACACCTCAACAAATAATGCAATTTTCAAACTAACAAATTGCATTCTTAACACATTTGATCAAAATATGACATCTAATGGAATCTTTTGTGACCTCACTAAAGCATTTGACTGTGTAAATCACAACATACTTATAGAAAAATAAAAGTTTTATGGAGTCTCAGGTACACAGCTGATACCTTTCAAACAGACAAGTGCAGATCATAGGATAAACTACTTCATTCTTCTCTGAAACAGGAAAAATCAAGCATGGGGTCCCACAAGGCTCAATATTAGGTCCCCTACTCTTCCCAGTTTATATAAATGACCTGCCATGTGCCTTAACCCCAGGCACTATTCAAATTACATTTGCATATGATACTAGCATGTTAGTCACTGGAGACTCAGTAAATTTTCATGGTTTAGTGCAAACAAATTAAATCTCAATCTAGATAAAAAAAATCCTTATGAATTTCCTCATAAAGAACAGAAAAATCCCTAATTCATATGCTAGCAGTAACAGAGACAAAATTAATGAATCAGCAGTGACTAAGTTTCTTGGCTTAAAATATACAATTTACTAAACTGAAAATCTTACATTGCGAATATTTTACCTAAACTAAGTTCAGTCTGTTTTGCTCTATAAAGTGTTGCAGAGGTCTTGAACAAAAATATAACAAAAATGGTATATTTTGCATATTTTCATTCCATTATGTGTTATGGTATAAATTTTTGGGGTAATTCCACTGACAGTAAAAAAGTGTTTCACATGCAAAAGAGAGCTGTAAGAATAATCAATGGCAAATGAAAGTCGGACTCATGTAGACCTCTTTTCAAGACCTCAGAGATTTTAACATTTGCATGTGAGTACACATTTTCAGGACTCATTTGTGTACAAAAACAGTAATTTATTTCTGAAAAAGGAGTCCTTTCATAAGCATAACACTAGAATAGAACACTTTCACATGGTTTCAGTTAACTTCAAACTAGTCCAGAAAGCGCCATCCTACCTTGGTAGCCAACTTTTCAACAAATTACCACACCACCTTCAGAATCTGCTTATCTAACCAAAAACTCTTTTAAAAAAACAACTGAAAGAATTATTTATTGAATGTGCATTTTATAGCGTAGATAAATATCTAAACTACAAAAACTAAGAAATTACTGTACAACATTTCATTGTACACATTTCTTGTTCCCTTTTTCTTCTGTTTCTATAAAATAATAATAATAATAATAATAACCCACAATTGGGCTACCGCCCAGTGGTGAGCTCTCTGACCTCTCCCCTACCTGACCAAACTCCACTTCTATACCCTTACTGAACTTTGCAACCCCCCCCCCCCCCCCCCCNNNCCCCCCCCCCCCCTCACCCACAGAGATACTAATTCCTCCCGCAACACATTCAACTCCCTCACAGACCTCACAAGCATAGATTGTCTACCCCGCTCCGTTCTCCTCCACACCCTCTGAAGCTTCTCACTGTTGTTCCTCCCCCTCTAAACAGTCCCTTACTTAACTGGCAGCGTAATCTTCCCCACCCTCCCTCTCCAACACCACTCTGTACATCCTGACCAGCCTTTCAACTTTCCTCCTGTCCTTCAACGAGCTCCACCCCATTTCTTTCATCATCATTCTTCAGTACTACAGTTATGTGTTAGCACTGTTCAGATGGTGGGGTTTTCATACCGTGCTTAGTTTTCATGTTTTAAGCAAGCCTAAACTTGTGACTTTGAAACAGAATGGTACACGAAGGATGCACTTCCGAAGAGAATGTCTTGCAACAGAGGGCGCTTTTCCTGTGAATTTCAGCTTTTTCCATATTAAGTAGTTTGTTACTAGCTTTTGTGTTTGTCCATTCATTGTGGGGAGATCGTGCCACTAGTAACTTTTTTCAAAGGTTGGTTAGAACCAGGAAAAAACATTAATCATGGTTCGCAGCTGGGATTTGAAGTTAACTTCACTTTAGTCCTGGAGGCCCGTCGCACAATTTATACTGTGCTGGCCTTGACCTGGAAAGTTTGATGCACCCCGAGTCATGCTTAGAGAAACTAGGGCAGTAAACCACTAGAAAATTCTTCAGATAAATACAGAAACTCAATACGACCAGGGTCAGTAGCGCGCCTCGCAAAAAGGATTGTCGGCTCACTTTTTGTAATAGATATGTATTCGCTCGTCTGTCATCCAAAACAGTCCCTTGACTTGCCGTGTCACTATCATATAACAGCTGTGTCCTTCACTTCCACTTGCTCATGCGAGATGCAAAACAGCGAGCGAGTAACAGTACATAAAATGAAAACAAAACACTCATCCAGCCTTGATGATGTTCCTGACTTTATTATTAAAAGCAGCACTGATTTTCTAGTAGATCCATTATTATATTTGTTTAATGAATCACTGTCACGAGGTGTTTTTCCAAAATTGTGAAGTGCTCTAAAATACTTCCTCGGTAATTATTAAGTTTAGGGGCTTTTCTGTAAAAATAAAAATAATTCACGGAAAATGGTATATTTTTACTCTACTAATGATGCAGAACACTAATATACGAGGAGCATTAAAGTCCGACTAATTTCGTAATATGTGCCCACCTAACCCCACAATAAGTGAATCACTATTTTACATCTTAAACTAACCTAGGTTTTTTAGATTTTACACTAACCTAGGATAATAGGGTTTTACACGAAACTACGAATGTAGGATTGTAGGGATTTAAAATAACCGTAAAACACACCAAAAGAATGTAAATTGACTCACCTAGGTAGGGAGGTGGTATAATTCCTCTGACATTAATAAGACGTAAACAAACATTTTGAAAGTTTTTTTAATATGTTCTACTTATTTAACATTACGCCCTCTTGAATATGAGCAACTTTTGTTGGTCTAGAACGTTTCGTTCAGAAACTTACAAACTGGCTATACTGCTCATTTCGCAATTTTGTTCAATTTTTTTTTATATGTTGTACTTATTTTTAAGCTACGCCCCTAGTATATTTGTGTTCTACGTGATTAGTAGAGTAGAAATATATTATAATTTTGAATTTTTTTGTGGTTTTTCAGAAAAGGCCCTGAAAATAATTAGCATGTAAACCACTAGGTCTATTTAAAGAACTTGGTATATTAACATTAACCTGTTTATATATTTATAAAATTTTAATATATGCTCATATGAAGCTTCATGAACAACTTAACTGTAGCATTCATAACTACTCTACAAGAAAGAACTATAAAATTAATTTACCACAGCACCAAACTATATGATTTGCAAAAGGCCCTAGGTACTCTGTTATGTGTCTATACAATAAACTTTGAAGTAGTTTCCAATGGAATTTAAGTGAATTCAAGGAGAAACTTAAATCTGTGTTAATCTATGATAATTCCGTAATTGTATATAGTAGCGGCTTTTCTGAAGGAAACGTAGTAGACCAACAAAAATAACAAATGGGTTCTGCACAGCTATCTTTTTTGATATTGAGAAGGGTGTGATGATAAAATAAGCAGAATATTGAAAATAAAATAAATTATATACGAGGAGTTCTGCAGCTTTGTTTGCGTTGGACGCCATGATGTTTGGCTGTGGATATGTAGACGTTACAGTAGATTAGTTGCAGTTTAGATGCAAGACAGTGCAGTTCGTAGCGTTTGTTTTTGTACCCGTGAGTTAGGACGTCCGAATCAGACTGTGCGAAGGCTTGTGATTTAAGAATGGAGGGTGCAAGTAAGAGTGCTTCTGTGCGTGACAGTCATCTATGTGACTGTGTTACTTGGATGCTTTAGTAGATCATGGTGTTTTGTCAAGTGAGGTATGGTGCAAGTCATGCACGACGGTAGTTGAATTGGCCGAGGACAGTGGAATTGTACCCGCTGCGTACCTAGGTGAGTTAATTCATATACTTCCGGTGTGTTTTACTGTTACTTTAAAACCCTAAAATCCTAGATTAGAATAAAATCATAGGTTAAATTTAAAACCCTACAATTCTAGTTTAGATTAAAAAGTATAAGTATGCTTGCATTGGTTCATCCATCCCCTGTTATTCACCTATCATAAAGTTAGATTAATTTGGTTAGGTCTTCTGCATGTTACATGGCTAGAGGCAATAGTGCAAAAGCCCTTCAATTCCCACAGTCGCATGCAACACTATACAATTAACTACACTTGCTTTCCATGCAAAAACTAGAGTATAAATTACATTGCTTACCCACGCAAGCTGCAAATATAGCTCATTTGTGTTTTATTGCTGATAACACACGTAAAAGACACGTTAATGTCTATTTAAGTTGGTAAACCCCGCAAACACTCTTAGTACCGCACAACAATTAAATGTTAACACTTAGACATGGAAACAATTAAAAAGAAATATTCATATTTCCACACAATAGTTCAATTTAATACATCACATGGAAACAATCGCAACACAACACGCGTAATAGCACAAGTAAGTCACGTGCCTTCACACAGTCAAATCCACATAGTATACAGACACTGCGCTTACTCCCAGCATACAACTGTCATGTAAACCAATATTGATGCACATTTGTTTCCTGTCACTGCACATCATGGTTCAACGAATGTACCATAGCAATACACGTCAACTTCTTGTAAACACCAACTGTGTTTGTTTGTTTTATGGCGACCATAAGATCTTTTTTCAATACATAGCTTAACAAATATCTTGGACAAGTCAAAAAAGTGAAAATCTTTTTATATGATACACAATATGTATATTTTTTCAACTAGTAATATGTTACGCAATACATTAATCTTAGGAATATAGACAAGGTAAGCCTCGAAAATTTCATCAGAACTAAATGATACTCTAACACAGTAATTATTCAGTGTAGCGGCTTTTCTGAAGGAAACGTCGTGGACCCACAAAAGTCATGTAAGTGTGCTAATGCTACCTATCGGCTGCAGAAGTGAAAACGATAGCTTAGTGCGCCATTGTATAGGATACAATGCAGTTCGCTGTGAGTGCAATATTATGTGCGCATGATTTCAGATGTCCGAACTCATTGTTACTTTAAAACCCTAAAATCCTACATTAAACTGAAATCGTAGGTTAGATTAAAACCCTACAATCATATGTTAGATTAACACCCACAATCCTAGGTTAGATTAAAAATGTAAAATAGTGATTCGCTTATCGTGGGGTTAAGTGGGCACATATT
The DNA here is from genome assembly GCA_002778355.1 of Clitarchus hookeri. Classification (NCBI taxonomy): domain Eukaryota; kingdom Metazoa; phylum Arthropoda; class Insecta; order Phasmatodea; family Phasmatidae; genus Clitarchus; species Clitarchus hookeri. The sequence continues at coordinate 39,083 of NQII01004564.1, forward strand.
ACGAAATTGGGTGGACATGTTAAATTGAGGTGTACGAGTATTTCAAGTGATTTTTTTCCCACAATTTCCCTGATCTTCATAGCCCTCCCCAATCTTGTATTTGTGGTTTGTATTGGTAATACTTTAATGCCTCTAGTAAATTCGTGTTCTGTGTAATTAGTAGTGTGGAAATATACCACTTTCAGTGATTTTTTATTTTATTTACAGAAAAGCCGCTAGTTTGAATAATTACCAGATGCAGAATAAATAAATACATAACAACTCAAGAGAATGCACAATATGAGCCCCAATAAGTATCAAATAAGTTCGGTACCCCACATAATCACTTCAGTAGAATACGACTTAACCTCCCTCCACAAGTTTTAAACTACCCGTAAATAACCTAATATTTTCTCAAATGGTTAAATACCGGATCATTTTCCTGCCCATATTCTGCAAAAGGGTCATTACACAACATTTACCTGTCCAAATATTGGTCCTGTGGTGAACAAAGGATCTTTATAAAAATCCAGTATATATTCTACATGTCTTTCTGTCAGAATAAATTCCTCCATCATAATCTCTGATCATAATACGTTTCAAGCACTTTTACGAAACTTTCGCTCCATTCAACTACATCATAGATTACAAAAAAGTACACTAGAGAAAAGGACAAGATCCAGATGCTTTTGAGTACACAACTGATAGCAGTGCTTAATATGTCACACAGTGGTGAGTAGTTTTATATAAGTAGTAACTTGTTATTTTTGTAATGTTGAATAATTTTTCTTTAAAACTACAAAAAATTAGTTTATATTATTGCAAATACAAGATACGATGCTGATAATATACTATGTGCAGTGTGTGGATACACATTTTTGTAGAAGAATTCCTGTATTTTCTTTACATTATAATTTAAAAAAATTATTTTGTGGTGACTTAAAATGCGGAAGGGTAATTATTAAGTTTAACGGCTTTTCCGTAAATAATAAAAACAACTCCAGAAAGTGGTATATTTCGACTCTACTAATCACGTAGAACACGAATATACTGGGGGCATAGCTTTAAAATAAGTACAACATATTAAAAAAAATTTAACAAGTTTGTGAGATGACTGTTTCTGATAGTTTGTTTACGTTTGTGAACGAAACGTCCTAGACCAACAAAAGATGCATTAACGGGTTCTGCACAGCTTACCTTGTTCATATTCAAGACGGCGTAATGTTAAAATAAGTAGAACATATTTAAAGAAATCGCTAAAGTTGATGTTTACGTCTATTAACGTCTGCCGCCATTAATAATGGCCGCTCATTGCATATTCACGCGATCTACTGGGCTCATAAATCATCACGGGTCATATGTTAGTATGCCTACAGGTACTGGTCGTGGTGAGTTAGGTGGTGCTCCGTTCGTGATTTAAAACGAAGAAATCAAGCAAGACTACGTTTCTGCATTATATTAGCCTATTAACGAGTGCTTCTGTGTATATATTCGGCTGTAAACGAGTGTTTTAGTGCGTTATATGCACGTATGTGGTGCTTTGTGGAAAATTGTGATTTCATCGAGTGACAGAGTATGTAGAACCGGCCTACATTGGTGACCGCATTTATATTATTTTGGTGTGTTTTACGCTCCTTTAAATCCCTAAATTCCTAAATTCGTAGTTTAGTGTTAAACCCACAAATCCTATCCGGTAGATTAACGTGCAAATGTAGTTATATTACGTAATTCAAACAAGGCTTTTTCCGGACGTTTTTGCAGCACAATTTCACATTCTTTCTATACTAACCTTGGATTATTCGTAGGTAACGCAGAACACGACTATAATAGCGTCGTTAACGTATGACTAATTGTATATTATGTGCCCACCTAACCGAACAGAACCTAACCCCACGATGGGTGAATCACTATTTTACATTTTTAAACTAACCTAGGATTGTAGCGATTTTAACTAACCTAGGATTGCAGTCATTAAAAATAACGTAGGATTATAGGGTTCCCATCTAGCCTGTAATTGTAGGGTGTTGATCGGAGATTTTATTAATATTGTATAATCTTATATTACTGCACAACCTTACAATCCTAGGTTAGTTTAAAAATGTAAAATAGTGATTCCCCCATCGTGGAGTTAGGTTCTGTTCGGTTAGGTGTGTACGTGTTAGGAAATTCGTCGTACGTTAATGCCCCTAGTATATTCGTGTTCTACGTGATTAGTAGATTTGAAATATACCACTTTCTGGAGTTTTTTTTCTTTCAGAAAAACCCCTAAACTTAATAATTACCATTTTTTTTTAATATGTTGTACTTATTTTAAAGCTACGCCCTTAGTATATTCGTGTTCTACTTTATTAGTAGAGTAGAAATAGATCATAATTTTGAATTTTTTTTTAGTTTTTCAGAAAAGCCCCTAAACTTAATAATTACCTGCTGAAACTTTCCGTACACTAGCACAAACGGCTAATTAATCGAACTGCAGCATTTAACAGTACACTCTTTCTTAGTATAATGCACGTCGAGGGACTGTGAAGGAGTGATTGTTGGAAAGGGTAACCCGACTAGGCGCCAGACACCGCCGGCAGGTGGTGTCGAGGTGAAATTGTTGGTACTCTCAGGGTCGTGCGGCCGATCGCCGGACGTACGCCGTTCCCTCGGTGGTTGCATTCTATAAAACGTCCCCAATGATACTGAAGAAGCCAGACTTCTTCGTATATTCGGAATGAAGTGGGACTATTAAGGCTCACCCACAGATGAGAACTGATTTAGGTAAAACTGTACATAGTTAGATGTTTGCGAAGATACATTTGACTGTGGGTTGTAAGGGACCAATACCCCGAAATACCTCGTGGTCTGTGCTCAGAAATAAAAATACGTAACTTGAAAACTGATGTGTATATCATTGCATGTTACACTAACTCACTGAAAAGTGAAACCTATGTGTATCCTCGCTGCGCAACTGCTAGGTAGGTTAAACTGCATAAAATGTGTGAACATGTGGTCAACAATTATTAGGAAATACTTAAGCTACCCCAGTTTATGCTAGTCCTGGGGAAGAAGGGGTGGTGTCTCCAGGTGCTAGAAGCAAAATAAGTTCTGGTAATTACTCTGTCTATTGAAATCTACATGGTTGGCGCAAAAAATGTGAATGCATCCGGAGCACGATATTTTTTGTCATTTCACAATCAAATATTAAAGTATTAATAACTTTACTCATTCTGTATCAGGATTGATAAAACATGGTGCTCCCCAAGGTACAATTGTTTGCTTGTTCTATTGTATCCATTTGATCTATTGTAAGGAAATGGCTCTCCAAACACCTATTAGACATAACTCTCGGTGTTTTACCTTAATTAATTTGTGTTAAGAATTGTCTTGTGACGTGAACCATGTGTTCACGAGATCCTTTTGCCTACTCTGACTGCCACAGTCAAATAAACTGCATCAGCTGCACTGGGTTATACCAACCACATTAGGCCAAGAGTGCATAGTGCAGGTTGCCAAGAATGGAACTTGCACCTTCTTGCCAACAGGTATTATGTGACTTTAGAAACCGCCCTATTATTTAATACAAGAGGTAATTTTTTAATAAATTAGTAAGCGATCCAAAACTGTGTTTACCCCAATGCCATAGCCATTGGGCGCACTGGCAATTGGTCATTACAGTCATTCAGTAAGCCGAAGCTGAGGTGTTAAGCTCTCCACAGTGTAACTAGTAGTGTGCAGTATTTCCCCAAAAACATCAAACAATGTCATCTCATTCAGGCTACAGTCGGGGGAGTGTTTCATTGTATTAAGAGCAATCGAGCATGGCAACCCACACCTATTTGCCCAGGTGGACTCGTCCATCGCTTCAGGAGACAGCCACCTGGTAACACTGTAGCCAGTGAAATTCAAACCCATCACAGGAAAATTAATACAGACACTTTTCACAAGAAAGCATAATAGTGTATTTAATATTTAGTACAAAAGAGCAATTATGTTTTCAAAAAGGGAGACTGCTTATAAAGGCCTCCCTCCTTGTGACATGTTATTTAGTGTGGTGATACTCCCCATCAACTTCACAACATGAAGCTTAACAGGCATTAGTTAATCAATGGGGGTGTCGCCAATGTGTTTATTTTACTTTATACAAGTTTCACCATTGCCATAATGTTACGTGGTGTTCATGTCATGTTTTTCCATTCGGCGTTTGATGCCAGTTCTCGTAACTTGTGACGGAAGCCGATGTCACTCTGCCAGTTCACCTCAGCACTCGAACCAGAATGGAGGCGTCGGTCACCCGCTCCACGAGACCGTTCGGTACCATAATTTAGGCTGTTATCACTTCATTGCAATTGTTACTTAATTTACGGGAACATTTGTTTTCTTTCGTTGCCGTACCGAGAGGAGAACAACCTGCCCTCCCGCCAGAGAGCTTAATGCTACCACATATCCGCATAACACCACTCTCATTTTCATACTAAAGTCACTGGCAGGCCATAAGTGCTGAGTCTTTTTTAATTCATTATTCACATGTAATCAAGCACAGTGAGTAAACAGCTTTACAAAGAACATTGAGTGTTGATTCATTGACCTTAGGGACACAGGGTGCTACACCCCTTGTAGCATCACACACAATTTTATATATATTTCAGGCATACGAGATGGTCTACAGTCTCATCATAAGATGTAAATAGTATGACGTGAACCGCACGTTCACTAGCTCCTTTGTGCCCACTATGACTCCCGCAGACGTGTCCACACACCAGACACACCACACCGATGGGCTTGTGGGCACGAGTGAGGGTGTGCATAATAGTATTATTGCAATGGCATCAGTGTTTCTAATTTATTCAGTGTCATTAATTGCATCAGTGTTTCTAATTTATTCAGTGTTGTTAATAGCATCAGTGTATTGCATCAAGGTATTTATTCAGTGATATTTATTCAGTGTATATAATTAATATAATAAATTTTTCATCATGGAAGACAGTCAGCACAACCACAGCCAAGGACATTTGACATTGTACACTTGGCAGTACTGTGGCTGATACGATGGAAACATTTAGAATTAATATAATAATTTTATTTTGTATTTGTTTAAGGGAAAAATATGTTGTCTTACGTTAATTTAATTCATGTCACTTTCATCTCATAATCATTTTTAGTGTATCTTGTACTTCCTTGTTTCGCAGCGTGGTGTAGGCTGCGCTCAGGTGGCGGAAGCCGGCGCACGCTTCCTCCCAGTTCTCCTCAGCACTTCAACGCATCAAGACGTGTAAGTCTCTCGCTCCGCAAAGGCCCTCGGTGTGGACATCTTAAACTGAACTCATACTCATTGGTATAGACTTAATGAACCGGATTATTTATTTTATTTATAATATCACCGAGGGGAGAGCGACGTTATTCTCATCAGAGAGTTGTAAGTGCAGTCGCGTTTCATATTGTAAAGCCACATGGTCGCTCGCAGTTCCAGGTCATTAAGGCCACATGTTTTCTACTACAGTTGTGTGTTTGCATTAAAGAGTCTCAGGGAATAAATAATTCTACAAACATCGTAGGTTTTTTATTTGTAATTTAATTGAGGCATGCGAGGCGGCCTACAGCCTCGCCATCGTGTGTGACGGAGTGTTAACCAGAGTCCCCTATGCCGTCGACCGAAACGAACCTCATTTCATCAGCTCACCGCAGAGCTGTGGCGCCAGGCACATATTTAATACATCTCCTCAGCTCTGGTAACACCGTGCGTCAAGTTGGCTTTCCCAACTCGGGACGGGAAATTCACCGAGCCAGTGCTTGACCACGTCAAGTGTGACAGTAAGTACATGACAACATCATCTGCTAACTAATGGAGGACTCCAGGGCTCTCTGGGCCATCGAACGAACGACCCACATCACTAACTCACCACTGGGTTATGGTGCAGGGCAATTCTACACTCAACCAGCCCTGGGTCACCTCGAACACATCAAAAAGTCCAACCCCCCAGGTTGAGACACTTGGACTCGCCCATCGGCGAGGCTTACCGGAAGTGGTGTAACCATTTTTAGACACATATTTTATTAATTTTAATTTTTTATTTTATTTGAGTGTAATCAAATAAATCTGTCTTCTATTCAGCAGACTGCATAACGTAGCCCTAATTTCTTATAATTCACTTGTTTAGTGAGGTGACATATCCAGTGACTTTGCATTCACAGACAAAATTAACATTTAATTAAAGTCGGGTATTTAGTGATTAGTTTGATGGGCCTGAAATTAAAGCAGAAATGCCACATACCCTCTTTCTTATGAGCTAATGTTATGGCACTGTTGTAGTGACTGCAGGTGGATTCAATTATGCCCTCAGCAAGTATTTATTTATTTTGTTATTTTATGACGATGCATTGGTGCAGTTGGTAACTGTGTGGAGCAGCATAGATGCCCCTACATTCCCACCAATGGATGGTACGTGTTCCATTCTCGCCAGCACTTTCTATTGTGCCCGTGGCCGAGTGTTCGTCCTAAGTGATGTGACATTGACCGGCCTGCAGGTCAGGGAAATTCAGTTCCATTTCTTTATTAAATATGCAATCGAGCATGGCTACCCACACCTCTTTTGAGGGAATGAACTTGTCAAACCCCCCGGTTGGGTCACTTGGACTCGCCCATCGGCGAGGCTTACCAGAAGTAGTATGGCCATAATTCAGTCACATTTGATTAATTTTAATTATTTATTTAATTTAAGTGTATTAGAGTAAATCTATCTTCTCCTTTTCAGCAGACTGCCTAACCTGGCCCTTATTTCTTTTAATTCAATTCTTTAGTGCAGTGACATACCCAGTGATGTCACATACACAGACATAATTAACATTTAATTAGAGTCTGGTATTTCACCAATTTGTATTTCTGCCATGTAATTTTATTCTGTGTCATTTTGTTTAGTCATAAAAGGGTTCAGTGTATTTTCCACACATTTTTAGCGCTGGTTTCAGTCACCACTAGCAAAAGCAGACACTGTGATATCAGTCTGACTGCAGTACTCGGGTCAGCTGGCAGCACTGGTGTTTCGCTCCGTGCTGACCCCTTGGCATCTTCAAACTTTGCTGTAACCACATAATCTCCATAGTAATGTATTCTATCAGAACACTTTCTTTTCTTAGTGCAGCGGGTTGACTGTCTGCCCTTCTCCCCCCCCCCTCCTCCAGCGGCCATGCATGCCTCTGTGATATTTATCCAGGGTTTAATGTGCTACGTTTATTTCAATATAATGTTCATGGCCTAAGCCTTTCTAATACCGTTGGTCATCGGCAGACCGAGTGCTGAGTCCACGTAATTTGGTATGTGTTAGTGTAAGGGCACATGTACACCCATGAACCAAGTAAATGTTTTCAGCCCATACTGGTGTTTTATTGGTTTTAACCTGATTTGGGTATTTAGGGTGCTGCGACCCCTTGCAGAACGACACAAGTAAGTAAAAGCATGTGAGGTGACTTACAACCTCACCAACATGATGGTGAAAACAAGGTAGTTTTAGTGGATTACGAACACAATCTACGTCTACAGGCACCACAGACCTGCAGAGGACTAGGGACCCATGGGCCATCGACCATATGACCCTCAATTAACTTGTGTTCACTGAGTTATGGTGCTAGGCAACTCATCAGTCAGACCCCTTAGTCTGATAACAAGGTAAGGTGGGGACTCTCATCGCCATCCCTGGAACCCCTGGCATCATTGCATTCGGGAACACTGCCATCCCCAACCCTATCGACTCTCGCACCAGGAACTTAACCCTACCACATATTTGTGTATTTAGGTCTACATGTCTGTTTATTTCTGTGTAGGCTCGTAACCATGCCACAACAGTTATGTATATGTTATTACCTAGAATGAGAAATAACAGGTAAGTAAATTCACCAAAGCCTGTTCTTGTGTGTATGTATTTCATGTCCAGTCGATTTACGGCCATGTCGAAAACTCCACGTTCATGCAGCCTAACCTTTTAATTTATTACCTTAGGTAATGTAAACAAAGTGATGTGCCATATGGATAACAGTGTTATTGGGCATGTGAGATGGACCGCCGAACAATTTCACCGTACTTTATTATCATTCTGAGAGTACTTGCCCCTCAGTTAGGAAGGCAAAATTTGGATTACTGAAGAAATATCATCTTCATAGCAATAGGGACTCCAGAAGTAGTCACTGCAGGTGAACGACCTACTTCCAATCTTATATCATTATCTGCAGTAGCTGGCACCCACTTAAAAATCTTTTACCTTTTAAGAAAACTTAACCATCTCATAAAGTAAAATAAAAATTACCAAAATCACAACAAATATAAAACAAAAACAGAGTAATTTTCCTGCAGCTGTTTTCGTCATCTTCATCTGCAGCGACCAGAAACATAAGCTCTCCTCCTCTGAAACTGAATCCATGACTGCAGACAAGCCCAATATCCGGAAGCTAGCCATGTGTATTACCACTCCCGATGGATAGGATGCAGTATCGCAGCGATATACTAGCTGCATAAATAACACGAGGGGCGATAATCTCACCTGTGTGAACACAACCACTGGACGCAAGTCTAAAATTTATCATGCGATACTGTATCGCGTCGCGCCACATTTAGTATTGCGCCTGTGTGTGGAGGCCTGTAGAGGTAGTGGCAGAGACTATGAGACCTGAGTACCGAGCTATGTTGGTATCCATGTCGAACAGTGGGTTGGATGAACTAATGCATGCTGCGATCATCGCCGAGCGCAAACAGTGCCAAATGCACTGCCACCACGACTCGAGTGCTGCACGATGGAACCAACAACAACTGGGGGACTGTGTCAGTAAATCCAGCAAACATCAAAATAAGTCAAAATACCATACTATTTGCCATCCTGTGTTCAAAATTTGAACAATAACAGCCATTTAAAACAGCGATAAATCTGGCCCTAGAAACCACAGAGACAGTGAAAATGTGAAAGTGAACAATGCAAGATTGGATAGGGACAAACCACTGCCAACTCAATGTCAATATTGTGAGGGCAATGAATATAATTGGCACAGTGCCTGCCTTAACAACCATAATTTTCATAGTAATCAGCATGCAGAAAATGCCAACAATGCTTCGGGAAATGAGAAGCTGGGTTAAAGGAGGTGGACGTTCATGATACCCTCAACCTACATTGTGTTACCAACCTGATTCCACAATAAACCCCTAGTAAATGAAATCAGTAACAGCCATGCACAATTTATACACATTCTTGTTTTCATTAACTGTCAACCTTGTCACACACTTATTGATATAGCCACCTTACATAATTGTGTTCAACATAGTTTGTGAATCTAGCTGATAACACCCTGTCACCTTAAATCATTCACCTTGCAACTAACCATTACACTGGCAGTTGATTTGGACAACCTACCATTACTGTTTGCATCAGGGACTTAGAATCAATCACAAATGTCATAGTTACACTGGACATCAGGGAAGATGCCATTCTAGGAGTACTCTGGCTGACTGAACAAAACAGTATAGTGAAACCTGCAGCTTGCTGCATCTATTTCAGCTCAAGGAGCAGCACACAGTGTATAACCTAGACTGGCAGCTAGTTGACACAGCACCGGCAGTCTTGTTGACGTAGTTTGACAATGGCATCCCACAAAAATTTCGTGAGATCTTTCAACGACTCCTCAAAGAGCACCACAGTGTGGTTGCCGACCATGATGCACACAGATGGGTAACAGTGGTCGAGCATGCAATACCCTAGGTGAAGGAAAGACCTATGTACACCCCACCGGACAGTTTTTCCAGTATCAATCCCACATTGTAAAACAGTCAATTCGGACAATGCTAAATAATGGTGTTATCGAGCGAACAAACAATGAATTCAACTCAGCAATAACCCTAGCACCAAAGAAGGATGGCATTGGTGTTTATATTTTGACTTGAGGCCACTGAACCAAGTGTCATGTAGCACATTACTAGCCTATATCAGGGTCAGGGATGCTCTCAGTTCGCATAGAAAACCCAAGATAATTTCATCTTTCGACCTCAAGATTAGGTATTTGCTAGAGCCAGTGAAGCTGGAAGACCATAAGAAAACTGCATTCATTGCCCCTGATTTCCGACATTTACAGTTTCACGTAATGCATTTTGACCTCTAGTGCATCTGTGCTACATTCCAAGCAATGGTGGTGCGGGTGTTGGACAGCATTGTCGGGGACTTCACACTTGCGTACTTTGACAACATAGTTGTGTGGTTCAGAGAGTTTTGAGGAGCATGTGAGTTACTTGGCAGTAGTGTTTGAGCGACTGACAATTCATGGTCTTTGATGCAACCATACCAATGTGTCTTTTTGGCAAGATCAGTATAGATTTCCTGGGCTTCGTGGCTGATACAAAGGGCAACAAACACAACAGTGAACATCTTTGACGAGAGGACATCACCACATATGCACAAGAAGTTGAGAAAATTATTTGCGGTAATCGACTAGCTTCGGGAATATATCCAGAATTATGCCATCATCACTGCACAACTGACCATTCTACTGTTACCACAGAAGCTGTACCAGTGGGACCTGGAAGCTGATGATGCATTTAACATCAAGGCCAGTTTTTCCATGTATCCAACACTAGCAAGATATGACACCATGTATCACTTGTTTTTGCAAATATAAGACAACCAAGAGGAAATAGGTGCAATGTTATACCAGTGCAGAGACAATGGCGAAAAGCACAATAGATTACACGAGAGCATTGTTTGGACCAATTGAACACCATTATGACACCAATGAGCGGAAGTGTTTGGGGATAATATGGACTGTGAAAATGATTAATCCTATCTCGAATACATGTGATTCACCCTGCACAGACAACTGGTGTTTGGTGTGGTTACAAAACATGCAAGAAGCCTGCAGCAAGCTGACGGGGTGGACATGTCTCCTCCAGACCTACAACTTTGTAGTGGAGCACGCCCTGGGCAGCAAGAACCAGTTCGCTGATGCACTGTCACACTCCTTTCATGCTGACATCCTCGTACACAATGAGGCAGATTTGAGAATAAATGCTACCCTCCAGCACATCAGATACAGACAAAGAGGTTAGACTATAAAAAACAGTGCTGAGAACAATAACAACTCGTGCGAACTGTATGCCTGTGTAGTTCACACCCAGGAAATGTATAAAATAATAAGTAAGCCCTGCAAGGTATACGAAACACAGGCACCAGAATGTTCGTACATACTGGCTAGCCATGCAGAAATGTATTCCCCACAGTGCATGATGTATGATTTGTGTTCGTTCTCCCTGCAGCCAGGGAGAAAGTGTTATGTTAAGCCCACAGAAGTGGATTTGCAGGCCACCAATATTTTAAACAGACTGTGTGGAACATCTGGGAACATTTTTACTACCTGGGTTTAACACACAGTGCGGGGCAGTTTGTACAGCATTACATCACATGTAACCACCTCAAAGCATGTAGGGCTGACAGGACACAACAAAATAATCTGTTGTAGGTGGTATTCCTGAACCTTATGGGACCCTACCTATGTACTTCAATGAGGAAACAATTTATTGTTATCTGCACAGACCATTTTCACAGCAGATAGAAGCTTACCCAGTGTCGAGTGCTCCTATGAGTAGGGTAGCAAAAGTGCTGGAAAATTAATTTTTCCCATTGTTGTGGCTATCCAAAATCACTACTCGCAGACAATGGGTCACAATTTCCTTGTCATAAGAGGCAGGAGGTATGCACTCGCTGGGATGTGCATCAAAATTTGTGTTTAGTTCCTTTAGAATAGATATTACTTACAAAGATATTTTCTTTTTCGATTGAATAATCTATGAACATATCTAAACAGCTGTTAAAAATTATCAATACATATCCTGATTCAACTTTTACATTTAATAATATAAAAAATTATAGAACTTCAAGTTTATAAATTTTTATATTTTTCTTAGTTGTAAACGTATTGATATAATATTTAAAAAAAATTGTTTATAATAGACCAAGAACTATATAAACAATATTTTCAGCTAATTATTCGTTCATTTAATAGTATAAAAAATTATACATCTTGTGTAATAGTTTTTTTTTTCAGTTGATCATATCTAATATTTCTTTGGCTAATCGATACATCATCACATATAGTAAAAATCAACACTGATTTTGATATTTGTTTTATCATTAACGAAAGTTATTTTTCTGTAAGTACAGTCAATCATATACAATGGTCTTCTAGCAAAATAAGAAAACCAATTATCACAATCAGGATTAAAATTTGGTTTATAATAAAGTTCATTGTTTCTATAATTTGTAGCAGTTTATTTCAGAATTTCTAAAATCATGATATGCTAGATACATTTTATGAAAAAATCCAGCATTGAAATATAGATTCCAGTTTTCTTAAGGAAAAATTTCGCTTCTTCCATTTATAACAGAAATATATCTCACATCACAATAAAAAAACATATTGTTCAGCACGATCTTTTCTATTAATTTGAAAACCAACCATTACATAATCAGGCATATCATATTGCAAGTTATTAAATTGATCCTTTATATCAAAATTAAATTTCCTTGTATTTTGAGGAACAGTTTCCTGTAAAAATGGCTAATAATTAAAGCTAATATAAGCTGGTGGATTCATGTAATTTTTATTTGATAGAACTAGCTTTATTTCCTTCATATTCAACAATAGGCCACACTATTTATAATATTTGAATAACAATTTTTTGTATCATCACAATTTTTATCAACTGTTGCATCGTATTTTTAGTTTGATATACAAATAAACAATTATTATCAGATGAATTTCTAAAAAATGTTATCATATAACCACCTTTAAAAATAATTTTATGATTATCTCTAGGAAAACCAAACAAATATCTCAATTGAAAAATAATTTCATTTAGAGTATCCGAATTATTAGATTTTACTGGATATTTATTATCAATGCCAGACATTTCTAAATAATATTTTTCTGATGGTGAGGTAACGAGAGAGTGCATCATAGTTGTTGTTAATCCAGAATTATCAATTTCTTCAATTATTTGTCAATTTCTTTTAATATTTTCACTTGAGAAAATTGACATAGGGAAAAATTCGAGCAAACAGAAATATTATCTTCTTTGGCAAAATAACTAACACTTGATATTCAAAAATATTCATAAACAAATGAAGGGTACGAGGGAAAAATGATGATTGTCCATTTTTACAGAAAATGAGAATGTGGCATCATCTGATAGAGAATTGTTAGTACTGTATGCATGCCAAAGCATAACAGTTAAAGGAGATGAGTGTCCGATTTATAGTTTCGATTGCATTTCACGCAAAACAAGTAAATATGGACATACATCGTTTTGCCCCTCCACCTTTCATATGCATCAATTGGGAAAGAAAATCCATTACCATTATTAATATAAAATCTCGATAGTATTATTATAAATATTTAAATTATTATTAATTTGCTATGTTGGAGGAAATGTTTGCCTCACACAACTTTCAACAGTTTTATAACTCATTTAGATAGTAAAAAAAATGTTATAAAAAAAAAAAAAAAGGAAAGATCCAGAAAAGCAAATTTCGAGTATAAAACTACTGATCGAAAAATTGAGAAATTATAAAAAAAAAATAGAAAAAGAAAAATAAATAATTTCCATTTTTTCATGAATTACAAAAATTGGTAGAAAAAAGAGTCGAAGAAGTAGCTGAAGAAAAATAAAAATGTTATAGCAAATTTAGTTCCTGATGACATAGAAAATTTGTAACTATTAATCAAAATCAGAAAAAAATTCATTCCACAAATTGTTATTTAATGATGTTTAACACAATAAAAATATTTCGGCTATATTTGCGATTGTTGAAATATTGAAAGATATATAATTTTGACATTTGGATAAGTTTTGATAACTAAACATTGTAAAATCGATTATATCTAGTTACCTCCTTGTTTTGTATCCTCTGTGCTATGGCCAGTTTTAAACAATGTAAAAATGTGTGTTGGGTGTGTCTCTTTGACTAAAAACTATTAAGTTTAACAAAACTAATTACCTTGTTTATCTTTATAAAATAGGCTCCTTCATCAGGTTATGGGCCCAGGCAAGTGCTCTAATAATATAAACAAGTGTTTATAAAGGTAAAAGACGTTAATTAAGTGAAATTGAGTACCGAATGATAAAGTAAAAAACGTGTGTCACAGTTTCCAAGGATTACGCCGATTTGTCTGCTTACAAGTAAAACAAGGTAAGATGGGCAGCCGTAATAACGACGAATTCAGTAACATAGAGATATTGGAGGGACCTGAAAATTTTGCTTCTTAGCGTTTTGAGCTGAAAATTTTGTTGAATGCAGCTGAAGCCCTTGATGCAATTTCGTATACAGCTCAGCCCAAAGAGAATAGTGATAAAAAGAAGGATGCCAAAGCTCAAAAGGCCATAATAATGTCGATCAGTAAAAAGAACAAACAACTGATTATGTCTTGTAAATATGCTGCAGAAATGTACAACAAACTGGTAAGCATCTATGAGGGAGATAATGGTATGTTAAAGGATAGCCTACTAGCACAGTATTTTGGTTTCCAGATCAAAGATGTGGCGAGGGGTATTGCTGAGTTGGAAAGCATTGTTACTCAGCTGGGTGACCTCGGTCATCAAATCAAGGATGAGGAACTAACACAGAGAATTATTTCTGCTTTGCCACAGACATTCAGCAACTTTGTCATTTCGTGGGACTCCGCCCGCAAAGCCGAGAGAACCTCGGCCAACTTGATAGCAAGGTTGTTGAAAGTAGAAGGAAAAATTGGCACAGCAAAACCAACCAATGATGTTGTGGCGTTCAAGGCCGCCCGTGAAAAACGTGTCGTAGTCTGCTACAACTGTAAAATGACAGGTCACTACGCTAGAAATTGTCCTCAAGACGAGGGGGAACGTTGTAAATATTGCAAAAAAAATAACCATGCCTCCAACGACTGCTATTTCCGTCCAAATAACAAAGAAAGTAACAACTACGGGTTCAAACTCACACATGGTACTGACAAGAAGAAACAAAAAAAAAACTGGTAAAAAGGTGGCTTTTTTGGTTCATGAAGATGATACCACCAAAACCAGTCATACATGGACAGTTGACTCCGGAAGCTCCAGTCACATGTGCAATAATGATGACTACCTGACCAATGCCGTAAAAATAAATTGTGAGATAAGTACTGCCAAGGATGGAATCAAGATGGTCGCCATCAAAAAGGGTGACTTCAGCTTTGAAAACTGTATTTTGAGAGATGTTCTCTATGTTCCCGAACTTTCTACCAACCTTCTTTCAGTGAAAGAATTATTGAACCAGGTGGACTAGTCAATTTTAAAAAGAACAAAGTAGTGATACTAAAGGATAATTTCGAGGTGCACGGATACAAAAACAAGACCAACCTTTTTGAAATAAAACTCATCCACGACAAAGAAAATTCTGCGTTTCTTGCAAAACACGATGAGGAGCGCGCTGTAGAGTGGCACCGTAAGCTTGCACATCTGGGTTTCGCGAACATTACAAAATTGAAGGAAATTAGTGAGGGAATGGAAACACTGAAAATGCCGGATAAGAAGAGAGTATGTGAAGTTTGCTCAAACTCAAAGCAAACCCGTCTTCCATTCAAAAATGCTCGTAAAACCGCTAAGAGACCACTTGAAATTCTTCATTTTGATCTATGTGGGCCAATAGAAGAAACATGGGACAACAAGTCATATTTCCTTGCTGTTCTTGATGATTACACTCATTATTCTGTTGTTGCTCTACTGGAACACAAGTCAGAACTTGATCAAGAACTAAAAAGCATCGTAGCTGAGTTTGAAACAAAATGGAACTCAAAAGTCCACATGCTGCGCTGTGACAACGCGGGAGAAAATTCGTCAAGTGATTTAAAGGAATGGGCAAAGAAAAAAGGAATAAAATTTGACTATTCCCCACCGTACGTTCCAGAACTGAATGGAGAAAGTGAACGCCTAATGAGAAGCCTGATGGAAAAAGTACGCGCTAATTTTTGACTCAGGTCTCCGTAATGAATTTTGGGGCGAAGCTCTCTACGTAAGTACGTATCTCTTGAACCGCAGCCCGACTGTAGCACTATCTAATAAGACTCCATACGAAATGTGGAATGGTGTGCAACCAAACTTAAAAAATCTACAGATTTTCGGATCTCGTGCTTTTGTCCACAAAAAGGGTCACTTGAAGAAACTTGACCAAA
>NQII01004564.1:55414-107158 GCA_002778355.1 Clitarchus hookeri
AAATGTGGAATGGTGTGCAACCAAACTTAAAAAATCTACAGATTTTCGGATCTCGTGCTTTTGTCCACAAAAAGGGTCACTTGAAGAAACTTTACCAAAGAAGTGATGAGTACATTTTTGTCGGTTACACCACCATGGGCTACCGACTATACGACGAAAAAAATCGTAAAATCATCACATCAAGAGATGTAAAATTCACCGGAGAAAATCATAATATACCCAAAAGAAATTTCCAGTTTGTCTTCTTAAACAACAACAACCAAAAGGAAGATAGTGAAAGTGAAATCAGCTCCGAACACGATTCTAGCAGTGAAATCTATTCGCTTCTTCTTCTGTTACTGTCAGGCGCTGATGATGAGTCACAATCCAATTACATCCAAGACTCCGAAGATGCTCAATAACACGATGACTCAAACAATGATCCAGTACAACAATCTTCTGGAATAAGAAGATCTCTACGGAAAGCTCAAGCCCCAACAAAATTAAAAGACTACATTCTGGATTATGATACCGATGACACTATGGATGAGTCAGCTCTACTGTCATACACTGACGCTGTAAATGGCTCTGACAAAAACAAATGGCTTGCTGCGATTCGAGAAGAAAAAGACTCTCTTAAGAAAAATAAAACTTGGAGCATTATTGACAAAACAGGGGTTTTTAAAAAAGGTGTACTAAGCAGTCGGTGGGTATTTCGAGTGAAAGATGATGGCAGGTATAAAGCAAGACTGGTTGTACGGGGATGTCAGCAGCGATTTGGCATCGATTTCAACGAAACCTACAGTGCTGTAGTTGGCAGTGATGCCCTCCGTGTTCTGTTGGCCAATGCAGCCAAACACAACTTGAAAATGAAGACTTTTGATGTGAAGAGTGCCTTTCTTCACGGTTTGATTGAGGAAGACATTTATATGTCTTTGCCAGAAGGCTATGGCAAACATAGCGGCAAAATTTGCAAACTCAACAAAGCTTTATACGGCTTACGCCAAGCCCCAGCTAGTTGGCAAAAACGACTGGTGACTTTTCTTAAGCAACAAGGTCTTGACCCATTAAGAAGAGACCACTGCATTTTTGTGAACCAGGATAGATCACTGATCCTGGCGATTCACGTTGATGACGGGCTTTTACTTGGAAAGGATGAAAAGAAAATGAACAAACTGTTAAAAAATATTGAAAAAGAATTTGAAATAACCACCTTGAACAACCCCACTTCCTATCTTGGTATGGAGTTGGAAAAATCAAATGAAGCCGTCAAAGTCACCCAGAAATCGTTCATAAGAAGTGTTCTAAAAAAGTTCAACATGTCAGAAGCTAAACCGGCACAAACACCCTTGACTGCATACAAACCTGCTGATTTAAAAAAGCCAAACAAACGACCAAATTTCCCGTTTCGCGAAGCAGTGGGAAGCTTGTTGTACCTCTCTACTAAGACCAGACCCGATATAAGTTTCGCCGTGGGATATTGCAGTCGACAAATGGAAAGTCCGGACGAACATGATGTGATCAACCTAAAACGCATCATGCGGTATCTCAAAGGCAGTCTAGACAAGGGAATATCTTATAAATCTGACGGTTTTGAAGACCTGAAGTTGTATTGCGACGCTGATCATGCTGGCGACCCTGCAACTACTAAAAGTACATCTGGTTTCGTGATGTATTACTGCGGCGGACCCATCAGCTGGAGACCAAGAAAGCAACCCACGACAGCAGACAGCAGTACGGAAGCTGAATTCATCGCAGCTGCAGAAAGCTGCAAAGAGGTGATCTACATCAAAGCGTTAATTGAAGAACTCACCCAGAAGCCCATCGAAGTTGAGATGCTGATTGACAACTTAAGTGCCATCAAACTAATCGAAACTGGTGTAATGAATCGCAAAAGAAAACATATAGATGTCAAATATCATTTTTTACATGAAAAATATGTAGACGGTTTGATGAAGTTATCTCACTGTCCCACTGAAATACAAATCGCAGATGTGTTAACTAAACCACTTGGACCTACAAAATTTGTACTTTTTCAAAAGAAATTGATTGACTAAAACTTGTAAAACTGATTTAGATGTAATCAGTGCTTTAAAACAGTGATTTTTGCTGACAGTTTAAGGACTTATCTTCATTTACAAATATTGTTTATAATAGTTTTCTAATATTGAAGTAATGAGAAATGTAATTATGTTAAATGCAAAAATTATGGGGGTGTGTTGAAATATTGAAAGATATATAATTTTGACATTTGGATAAGTTTTGATAACTAAACATTGTAAAATCGATTATATCTAGTTACCTCCTTGTTTTGTATCCTCTGTGCTATGGCCAGTTTTAAACAATGTAAAAATGTGTGTTGGGTGTGTCTCTTTGACTAAAAACTATTAAGTTTAACAAAACTAATTACCTTGTTTATCTCTATAAAATAGGCTCCTTCATCAGCGATTTTGCCATTAACAATTAATCTCGGAATATATATTTCTCAAAATATTAACGTTATTAATGAAAAATTTGGGTTGAGAGGAGATGGCCAAACTTTTTATATATGGATACACAAGTAAATATAAAGAAATAATAATTCGTTAAAAATAAATAGTATAATTAAAAAAGGTACTCTCAAATTTGTTAACAAAATATAAACACAAGGACATTGAAAACAAATATACTAATGAAAACTATGATAATTATAAAGAAATAACTTTATCAAAAAATTTGTTACATCAAAACTACTATTAAAATAAAAAAGTAATTGGAATAGAAGTTGGAAATATAATATAATACAAATTTTAGAAAAAAATTAATTAAAATACCATTATCTTGCCTACAACCATACACATTCGAAAGAATTTATTAACCAAGAATGCCGAAATCTTATGAAGGAATAAAAAAATGTAATGATATTTCAAAAGAAATAATATGGATGAGTGATGTAAGAAAATTAATTTATAGATTATTAGTTATTCATGGCGAAGAAAATTCTGGTAATAAAAATTATCATAATAGAAATGTTAGTATTATAAATATGTTAAATAATAAATTTTATGATTTTGTTATTAGTATACCAAAGGAATTCCATATCTAATTTGGGTTTTAAATGTTATTCCTTATTCATTTTAGAATTCTGAACATCATGGAAAGGGAATAATTAATTGGGCGTTAAATAATTTAAATTTGCCAGAAATGCATTTGCCTGACTATAATTATTGTGGTACTTTTACAAAATCAGATGAAAGATTACAAAGCAGTGATAAAGGAATTAATAAACTTGACGAAGCTTGTAAAAATCACGATATTGCAAGATTCAGAATCTAGACATGAAGCTTGTAAAATTGTAAAAAAAGAAGCTAAAGAAAAAATGTTGGATAAAGAAACTCCATTGGGTGAAAAAAATTTCATCTGCATTTGTTTCTGGATGTATGTTTACTAAAAGAAAATTAGGTTAGACAATCAAAATTAGTTAATTATTGAATTTTAGCAACCACCACATTTTTCAAGGCTTTGAAATTAAATAAATAAATATATATATTATTTTATATAAATGAAGATTAAAAATATAACTTTAGATAATCCAATCAAACAACTTAGATAATTTGAAATATATAAATATTTAACTAAAGAACAAATGGAAAATAATAATAAAAAACTTTAAAAGTTAAAAGATTTTTATTAACATTATAAGTAGCAACCAAAAAAATATTGTATGAAAAAACTGATCTTGTTTAAAAATTGGCAATTAGTAATGGCAGTTTTGGGGGCTCTTGGTGGATTGGCCGGAGGAGCCGACTCGAATTGTAATTCTGTTGAACGAACAAGAATAAATAAACAAGAATTAGAACAACAAATAAGATATAACTTATCAATGGAAAACCGAATTGGTGAAGAAATTGTAGAAAAGAAAAAAGGAAGACAGAAATATTTTTGAAGTATTAAAAAATATCAAATATTGATTTTAAAAATATGTGAAAACATTAAATATAACACATTTCAGAGACGTTTATGTGACTAATGAACTACCAAATAAAATCGATATTGATAAATGTGTAATTGTAAATTAAGATATAACCTCAAATTCTGGTACTCACTGGCTTTGTTATTATTAATATATGTTATTTCGATTTATTTGGTAAAAATATTTCAATAGAAATAATTAAATATTTTTAAGATAACCATACATATTATAATATTGATAGAATTCAAAATTTTGATTCTGATATCTATGGTCATTTATATTTGGTAGCATTAGAATTAATTTATAAAGAATACCATTTTTTCTATAGTTTCTTTATTATTAAATGACAGATTTATTGGGGAAACCATTAATCGGTTGTTGGGATAAATACTTTCAAATTGATAACAGAATAAAAAAATGTTTTCCAAACTTAACTTTTTACGAATATGTCACAAATAATTTTTTTTGTCATTTCGAAAAAAGGCCTAAAAGTATTATAAAAATCAGAATAATGAATTCAATTAAAAAGTTATAATTAAATTATGTTATTATACCTGATGCTATTAATGCTAGATTAAGCTTATTTCAGTCTAAGGTAATAAAATTCTTTGCTCATATATCTAGTTTAAAAAATTATAAATTTTATGATTTTGCTGAAAGAACAAAAAAATTACTAAACAGTAATGTTTGATGAACTTATTCCTAATAAAATTGATTCAAATATATCTGATTATAATAATACAATAAAATCTAGTTTAAGTAATTATGCATTAAACTCTGAATTACATGGTAATACTAAAAATGAAAATTGTAATAAATTTATAAATGATGTTGCTTTGAAAACTGAACTAATAAATCTTATTCAACCTCTTATTTTTTATTGTGATACAACCATAAGCTTTAAAGATAATAATTTAAATAAAAATTTCATTCAATTAAAAATTAGAATTTTTAAAATTTTTATTGGTGTACTAGATGACCGACAATATTAAGCAATTAAAATAAGATGTTGATTAAAAATATAAATTAAGTAATTACATTAAATATGATACATTTAATGATTTTGCTGAAGAACAAAGAAATATAATACAAGAATGTTAGATGAACTTATTCCATCAATAATCCATTAAAATATATTACATTGAGAACAGGATGTTGCTTTGTATTATCTAAGTCTTAATAATATTGTAACTCTAATTAAAAAAACATGTATTTAAAAGTTTTTTTGTACAAGAATAACTTTACTTATTCATACGTTAGAAAGTTTTAATTAGTTGGAAGAATATGTTTCATTTTCTTTTCAAATGGTGGAGGTCTGAAACCTTAGCGTTAGAACAAAATGTTAAAGTTTGCGGATGTTCTCTGCTGGTAACTTTTCAATAATTGTGATTACAAATTTTTTCTTCTCATTGCCAATTCCAGACTTGAGATATGTTCTGCCACAAAATTTTAAAAAGCTGCTTCGCAGCATATTCAGTTAACCTGCACGCTCTACAAACAGGATGAAGCGTATTAATAAAAATAGCTTAACAATTTTTATAAATAGTTGAAATAAATAAAGTTTAAACTACTCATAATTAACATCTATTATATAAATTGTGTTTTATGGTGATTCATTATTTTACAAACTACTATTAAAAAATAAAAACCATTTTAAGAAAATGAGATATTAACAAACATAGCTCATCCAGTTACCCCAAATGATGCAGTAAATTTATAGTATTCCCAATCGAAGAGTACACATACAATAAATTTAACAGGAAAATTAACTACTGGAAAAACCAATCAATAATTAAGTTGCATGCTGGATTAAGTTATTTTTATTTTCTATTTGAGTGTACAGTTTTGTAGAATAATGCGGATATTCATGATTCATCAATTTTATGAATATTAAGAACAGGATATGATATAGATTTTCAGAACAATTTCCTACAAAAATGACGATCAAATAACTTTTAAATTTGTTGATATAATTCAAACTGCTAAAGGGCATAAAATAAATGTTTGTATGTTTATAGTTTTTAAAGAGATAAAAATTATTTTACATAAATTGAAAAAAAAAAAAAACATTTTTAAAGTGTAAAAATTTAACTTTAAATAATAATATAAAAATAGGGAATACATCTAATGGAAAAAATTGCAATAAATATATGTACTATATGTGGATCTGAAAAATCACGAATTAAAAATTTCTGTAAAAAAAATGTAGCATTCGCTAAGGCACAACTGATGAATTATATAAACCTGTAAGAATAAATTTTCCTAGAAGAAGAGTTATTTCACATGGAATAGATGATATATGGCAAGCCGATTTAATTGAAATGAATTATAGAAATTTAAGAAGAATATTTAAGATAAAAAAGGGAATAAATATATTAACTCTTTTCAATGTTTTTCCTAATAAAATGCATTTGCTATTCCAGTTAAAGATAAATTCTGTGATAATGTTCTGAAGGCTTTCGAATAAATTTTCAATGGTTTGGAGTTTTATAATAAAAATTTAAAGAATTAGTGAAAAAAAATTTGTAAATCATTATTCAATTTTTTTAGAACTTAAAGCCAGCGTACTTGAAAGATTTAATAGAGCATTAAAAAATAAAATGTGGAAAAAATTTGCTTTGATTGGTAACTATAAATGGTTTGAAATTTTATGCTACTTGATTAAAGAATATAATAATACAAAACATATACCTACTAAAATGAAACCAATATATGTTAACCAAGCTAATGCATTATTAAAACTTATCCAGGGTTTGGGAGGCAAGACACTGAAAATCCAGGCGCTATGGGTATACCCGCTGAAAATAATGAAAAAATATTAAAATATCCAAGACCGAGAAAAATATCACAACTGAAAATAATGAAAAAATATTTAAAAATCCAGTGTCTGGGAAGCCAAAACCCCGGGCGCACATAGTTGAAAATAATGAAAAAAAAAAACAATTTTAATCAAGGGGGGTTAGGGGTAGTGCACCTCTGTAAAAAATCCAGGGTTCGGCTTCCCGAACCCTGAACCCAAATATTATGTTGGTGATGTTAGAATTAGTAAAACGAAAAAAATTATTTGAAAATATTTATACAGTAAATTGGTCAACTGTATTATTTAAAATTGATACAATTTTAAATTATGAAGTACCTAATTAAATTTTAAAAACATGTATGATTAAGAAATACATGGTGATTTTTATGAATATAAAATTTTGAAAACTTATCATCCTTATCAGTACTTGGTTGAAAAAGTTTTAAACAAAAAGGGGATAAAATGTATGTTAAATTGCTAGGCTTTGATGAATCTCAAAATAGTTGGATAAATAAAAATTACATCGTTCTATAAAATTATATTGTTAACCTCGTATGTAATATGGGGGTTCAATTATTCATAATTTGTACAAACTTTACAGTGGAGAGCTGTCCGTCCACTGAACTTCCTATATTTTTAATTTGTTTAATTTTTTCAGAGTATGCCGTTATGTACTCTGAAATTTCTCAAATTTTTTGAGAGCCATAGGAAGCCGGGCGTTGAAATACCTTTTAATTTTACAGGGCCTCCGGTCGTAGGCCCTAAAATTTTATTATGAATAAAATTAGTAATAAAAAATTTAAATATTATTTTCTTCATGAATTTTGCAAATTATCTTAAAAAATAATTTTATGTTAAAGTAAATGATATTTAATGAAAAAAAATATAAACAAGTGGCTCTCTTATTTTATGAAATTATAATAATGTTACAATATTTAAAGATAAATTAGCTGACAATGCGTTGGTAGAATTTTTATTTAATATTGATAATGGAGAAAATATAGATAATGAATATATATAAAATTTATGGTGCTATGTAAAGACGAATAATATTTAAGATTTACTTTTTTGATAGATTACATTCATTGTAAGTTTAATTTTTTTGTCTTATATTCAGACAACTTTCCTAAGAAAAGAAAGTCTTATGAGATCACTTTCCTGTCTGGGTGTCTGTGTGGATGTGTGTGTCTCTGGGTATGTGTGTATGGTCCCCTTAAATTTTTAACGTATCAATCGAATTTCACCAAACTTTGTACACAAATAATTCTTAGTAAGGAAACCTGACTTTTATAGTGCGTCAGGCACTTAATTTCATAATGACGGTCATTTTAAAATTTGGGGAGATATGTCATATCTCGGTAACCATTAAATATATTTAAAATAAATTTTATGTGCTGGCAGAGCACCAAGTACATATTAAATTTTGAGAGAAGTAATTTTGTTAGTCAGCCATTTTGGAAAATAGCACCAAATGAAGGAGAAATTTATATCTTAACTCATTATATTTTATTAACGAAACATAGCCCAACTTAACTTTGTATGCTGGCAGTACATATTACAACCATCATATTTGTCTATGCAGAGCCATATTTCTCTGCCATTTTGTGAGATAGCCCCACCAATAAAAATAATGTTTCGATCTCATATCTCGGGAAACAATCAACCCATTCATACAAAATTTGCCGAAAATATTGAAATGTGGTAGGCAAAATTATTATTTGTATTTTTTAAGTAATACACATGGTGGCTAAAAATTTATTTTAGTTTATTGTCCTATATCTACGAAACTATGTAATCTACTTAAACATAACTTTGCATACGCAATCATCGAATTTGCTGCTACATTATTTTTGTCCTCCATTTATTAAGATCGCTGCATTAAATTATGGAGGTTTTATGACATATCTCGAGGACCAATCAACAGATTCCCTCCAAATGTTACACTGGAATGTTTAAACTAATTTATACCAATTTGTGCACACTATAAATGCTATAGAAGGATATGTAAACTTTCATGATGTAAATGTATCAAGCAATGATGTTCAAAATGGCATTTTAATAAATAATATAGATCAATTTGTACTTATATTAAACAATTTAATGAAATTTAACCAAAACATGTATGCACACAGTATACATTAGAAGCAGCGTATATAGAGCCTTTCTTTGGCAATTTTGTTGATTACACCAAATAAAAAAATTGTACGCTAACTTATTGTACGAAGTTTTATAGGTTTAATTCCTGGGTAAGGCACATGTGTATTTGTAATTGTCTTACTACTGTTGCATAGGTTTCTGGTTTCATTTCTAATGTTATTGTTTTCTAAGATAAGTCAAGTCATACCTACCAACTCAGTTTTTAAGAATTAATTAAAAAGTTAATTGCACCAATGTTGAGTAAAGCAGTCTCATTAGTAATATCAGTAACTTCTTATTTTTGATAAGGTTTGTTGAAAAGTGATTGGCTCAGAAATTATATATACTTTATAATAGTATTCTAATGAAATTAGTCTTTTTTATTATTAATTAGATCAACCACAGTATTATTTTCTTCACAAATAAATTAAATACATTTTTCTAAATCTTCAAAATACATTCGTTTTTATCATTAGCTTTGAATTGTTTTAAATAAAGTAAAATAAGTTTTTCTATAATACTACAAGTGTGGCATTCATATATTCGAGAATAATACATTGTATACTCTTCTGGTTAGCCTGTATTATATGTAGAAATACTGATAGAAATAACACATTTTTTAGTACCACCAATTTTGAAACAATTTTGCTTAGCATATTCTTTAGGTGTGGCAATAATAATATTTTTTTTTGTTTTCATCTTTATAAATGATATATTTACTTTTAATGCTATATCTATTTATTACTGTAATTCTTCGTCTTTGAGTTTTATCCCTCCTTTCATTTTAATTTATTTAAAATTCTATTGTCAGTTGTTCTATTTCTTTTTGTTATTGAATTTATTTTTGTTAATCATTATATTCTCTTACATAAATTGAATAAGACATAAATATATCTTCTAGTGTAATATAATATTTTTTAAATTTCATAACCTACCTTAGTACGAAGAATTATAACTAATATTATAGAATTTCTTACTGGTAATAAAATCCAATTTTTTTAGAGAAATTATATTGAGTTATTGTTTTAATTTTAGTTTGTATATATTCATATTATAAAGTAAATTAACTATCATGTTTTATTTCAATGCACTCTAAGTAATAATAAAAAAAAAGACAAGAAAGAAAGTTTTTTTACTGAAGGCTTTGCAGTGTCTACGCTCGTAGACACAGATATGCCATATTGAATAAAACATAAAATATTATTAGAAATAAAAATATTTTTCTTATACATTCTTATCTAAAGATCTTGAATCTAACTTTCTAAATTTATTTTGCTATCATTCTTGTATATATATATATATATATTCAAAAATATTTAATGCCTTTTTATCAATATCGACATCACCACATTTTTGTTTCATATCCAGAATTGACTCCATTTATTACCAAACAATTTAATTAGAAACATTAAAAATTATTAATTTATTAAAATTATCTAAATCATTAGCTGCAATTTTCATTTTATTAACATTTTATTACAATTATGTATAACATTTTACGACAAATAAAGATAAACTTTTTTACCGGCTCAGATTAATCTATTAGTAGATTGATTATATTCATAAAATGTAACATTATTTAAAAATTGTATTTTTATATTTGTACATTTGTGTATCTAAAAAGAGATACTAAATCGTATGGAAATTGTGGAAAAACATCATTTATTGATCCTGGTTGTTTTCTTCGAAAACTACATTCATCTCAATTAACATAATAAACTTTATCAAAACAGATAAATTATTAACATTATAAGAATTAGAAACAGAAGTTATATTGCTGTTATAATTTATTCCAATAGAAGATACAGCCATTGAATAATCTTTAATATGATTAAAATTTTTATAATCAATCATGTATGTTTTAAGATCTTTTATTATAACTATTTCTCCTGACTGTCCTTGATTAACATGAAAACTATTAAATGTTTTTGGCAAATATGTTAACAAATTTGTTATCAGAAATTGTTTATTCTCATTTAAATGTATTTGTTAAAATATGTATAATATATCATCGATATCATAAAAAGTATTTATATTTTGTTGGCACATATTTCTTGTGAATATTGGATTTGAGGTTTTATGCTCGTAATCCCAGGAAAATTATTTTATAATGGTTTTCCATGTAAATTTTTATATTTTCAATATAATTTAGTTATTGTGTATTGGATATATTATATAATTTGAATTATATATGTTTTGTAAATGACCAATTTCATGAACCAAAACTGGCAAGAAATTAATTTTACCATCTGGTACTTAATCATCTTTAATATACCATGGTTCATTTTTATTTATATGAATTTCAATTTGTTTATTTGGTTGTGTTGGCAAATATGCATGATCTAATATTTTACGCTTTAAATTATATGGACATGTGATTTGTCTTTTGTGAGAGATATGAATACCTTGTTTATATAGTAAAATTATTTCTGAATTATTACTATTATGAATACATTTTAAATGTATATGCTTTTCACAAATTTTGAAAGTTTTATCTGTTAATTTAATTATCATATTATTGCTTAATGCAAAATTCCCTCTAATAATGTTTTTATTCCATTTTGTTGAAGATTAATATGGATAGGATAGAGGATATGTAATACCACATATTGGTTAAATTATTAATTTCAATGTTTGATCATCTAATGAACTGGTTATTTGTAAATTATATCTTTCCTGATAAATTTGTAATGTAACGATATATATTGTTAAATCAATTTTTGACAAAGGCAACGATTCATTACCCTTCGAAGTTTTATTCTCAATATTTAAATAACCATATATATTTTTTAATAATTTATACCACATAGAAATATAAACTCCGCCTACCAAGCGGGGTTAAAAGGTAATTTAATGGTGTAAGCAATTCAGTGGTGGATGCTCATACATAACTGAATTTACGAAGAAATTAAATAAATAATGGAATGAATCAACATTCATCGTTCAACATTCAAACCATTCTAAAATCTTTAATTTGACTTCTATATTTACCATCGTTATTTTTTCTGTGTCTATAGTAAAAAAACAAATATTTTTATTCCAACATTCACCACACATTTTCTTTAAAATTTATCGTAATACATCTCCACCAACAAAATCATTATAAATATGTTGTAATTAGTATCATCTTGACGAAAAATACATAAAATGTTCAATTATCTCTGTTAGTCTAAAAAATTTACACACAACATTCGACAGAACAAACAACACTGTTATATATTACACATAATAACCTTGACGCAACACACAACGAAGAACAAAGACATTGACAAAATGTCACTAAAAATAAATAACAATGGTGCCAAAGTACACAATAAAAAAATGTTATCAAGGAACAAAGTTTCAGGAACAAGTCACAATATATAAAATTGCAGTTGATTACAAATTCCAACATTACCCTTTAATATAGGCAATTTACATCTTATTCTCAAGACCCAAGTCCTCCAAACAACATTTATGCTTAGGACCACTTAAACACTTTGTGAGAATATCAGCAACCATGCTTTCAGTTGATATGTACACGAGTGAAATCTCTTTTGCTTCCAGAGTTTCCTGTACAAAATGGTGCTGAATATCAATATGTTTGGTACGATTGCTAAACACGTGATTTGTTGCCAATTTCAGTGCATACTCACTGTCACTATATAAAAAAGGAGCATTCTCCTTCTTAGACAACACATTTATAAGATAGATTGCCTCCCTAGTACCTTGTGTGAGAGCCATATACTCTGCCTCAGCATTAGATAATGCCACAGTTCTCTGTTTCCTGCTTTCCCATTAGATAACACTACTTCCAAATTTGAAAACATTCCCATTGTATGATCTCCTGTCATTGACATCATTGCCCCAATCAGAATAAACATTGCCTGTTAATCCCTCATCACTCTTCTTAAAAAATAATAAGAAATTCATTGTGCCTTTTAGATACCTCAAAACTCTTTTAGCACATTTCCAGTGTTCCCCTCCATAACATATTTTAAACTGGCCAAGAAGACTAATGGCATGAGCTATATCTGGTCTAGTTGTCACAGCTAGATACATTAGGTTCCCTATTAATGTCTGATAAAGTATCTGAGTACATACATCATCCTCATGTAGCTTTCCTTTCAATATATTCCTTCAAAATGCCATGGGAGTAAGCACAGGTTTACAATCAACCATCTTAACCTTTTTAGAATCTGTTGAATGTATATATATTTATTTACAAAGATTGCACCATAACTGTACCTGATTCTCATTCCTAAAACATGCTAAGCTCTGCCAAGAACCATCATTTTAAATTTTGACATAAGCTATTGCTTAAACTTGAATTTTTCATATGTATTGTCACATGACAACAAAATGTCATCTACATAAAGAGCAATGATAACAGTAAAATTATCCATAATTTTGAAATACAAATAGGGTTCACGCTCTAAACAATCAAAACTCATAGCTTACAATGTGGTGCGCATCTCACAGAACCAAACTTTAGATGAGTCCTTTAAACAATATAGTGCCTTCTTTAAAAAGAAAACTTTAACTTCCTTACCATTGAAAACAAAACCCTCTGGCTATTGCATGTACACTTCCTCGACAAGTTCTCCATTAAGGAAAGCTGTCGTAACATACATATAAACAATTTCAAATATTCATTCCACTGCAATGCAAACCACAACCTAATTGTAGAACTACGAACAACAGGGGCAAAGGTCTCACCATAATCAACCCTACATTTCTGAGAACAACCTTTTGCCACAAAATGTGCTTTAAATCTGCGTAAATTTCCATCAGCATCCCGTTTCACATTGAAAACCTTTATACTTTGCACTGCTGTTCTGCCCTCAAGTAAATCCACAATAACCGACGCATTGTTTTCTTCAAGAAATGAATACTTCTCTTTCATTACTTGCTTCCACATATAACTATCACTAAACGAAAGTGCCTCACAAACAGTCATTGGTTTACCTTTTTCACAAACTGCACTGCAGGATACAAAATCAGGATATTCCTTAGGGCGTCTGTTCCTCGCTGGGTACCTTGGTTTTTCCGACATGTCTGCTGGCTTTTCTCTTGCATGTTGCTTCCCAGTCGCACTAATTTGATCAAAACCATGAAACGATTCTGCTTCGCTTTCCATCTCGGAAAGTTGTTCCACATCTTCTTCATTTGGACTTGCATTACTATTTTCACCATACGACAAAGGTACTGTCACTGCTTCTGTTCCGTTAGTAAGTTGATCTTCATTTTTTTGATAACTGAAATGGTTTTCCAAGAAGATTACATCACTGGCTCTATTTATCTTAACAGGGCATTCAGGGTCAATCAAGTGATAACCTTTGGTTTCTGTGCAGTAACCTACAAAAGTTATTTTCTTGCTTTTTGAGTCCCATTTGTTTCTGTTTTCTTTGGGAATGTGAACAAAGGCAGTGCATCCAAAAACCGTAATGTGAATCAGATCAACCGCTTTACCTGTCAATTTTTCTTCAGGAAGAACTCCTTTAGCTACTTTGGTTGTAGTGAGATTTTTAAGGTAGATAGCGGTATTTACAGCCTCTGTCCAAAATTATTCTCTAATCCTGAACACAGGAACATTGTACGTGCTTTCTCCACAATCGTCCTATTTGCTCTTTCAGCAACACCATTTTGTTCAGGTGTGTAAGGTACTGTTCTTTGGTGTTTGATCCCACTCTTGGTCAAAAGGTTCACGAACTCTGTGTTCACATATTCAGTCCCATTGTCTGTTCGGATGCACTTAATTTTTTCACCTGTTTGATTTATCTTAAGGGTCTTGAATTCAGGAAATTTGTATATTATTTCTGCCTTTGATTTCAGAAAGTATCCAAACATCATTATGATATAATAATCAATGAGAGAAAACAAATATTTCGCTCCTCCATATAATGCTTCACTCATAGGACCACATAAATCAGAATGCACCAGTTCAAACTTCTTGACTGCTCTTGATGCATTATGTCCTTTAAACTGTGCCCTTTAATGTTTTCCTTCAATACATGGGATGCAGGGTGGTTGTTGCTCATGATTCTGAAAATTCACACCACTTGTAATTCCTTGCTTTATTAGATTCATGCTTAATCTTTTCATGTGTCCAAGTCTTTTGTACCACAGGTAATGTGATAATGTTGTCATGTTCCCTACATGATATGTGAGGTAATCTTCAGTCTTATCACGTCGTGGTGCATTGACATCACACACTGCAATTTCTTCCCGTACATCTTGTTTCAAGCACACATCAGATTCCATATCTAGTTTGTAAATGCCCCCAATGTTATTGGCGATGGCCTTAACTTTGCCTTTGATATTACAACCTTCCTCCAAAAAAAATAGATAATCCCTGGATGAAAATGTAAAAACAAGACCCTTTTCAACCACCTTATTAACTGACAAAAGATTTTTTAACAAACCTGGCACATAAACAACATTAGTATTATACCTCATTTCTCCCCGATGTCCCAGGTAAACCATTGTGTCCCGACTACCACAACTCTTTACTTTTGTGTTATTTGCCACAGTGATGTCACAACCTGTTATTTTTTTCATTGTAATTAGTTAGCCAGTCTTTGCGCATAGTCATATGAGCGATAGCCCCCGAATCAGATTTAGTATGTTAACTGAAAATGTTTTTTATTTGACCCCAACTGTTAATGTGACCATTCCATGCGCACATTTATCTTACGACAATCATACGACTTATTTCCTGTTCATTGCACTCAAAATACTGAAACATGAAACTCTTCTGCTTCCTTGCTGTATTAGGGTCTTTTCTTTGATTGGAAAGAAGGACTATACATCAGACTAGTCTTCTGGTTCACACTTTAAATCTTATTGTAATAACTTTGTTTTCACAAGATCACTTGTAATTTTGGTACCACTATTCTCAAGCGCCATTGCCATTGGAATAATATCATTTGGTAGGCCACTTAACATTATAGCTGCCAGAAATTCATCTTCAATTGGGTAACCTACGTCTGACAAATGCTGGGCTATTCACATAACATTAGAATTGAAATTGCTTAGTTTTTCCCCAAACATTATTCTGAGCAATACAACCCGCCTTGTTAAATCTTTATCTTCATAATCCCTTCGTATATTGTGCCAAACCTCACTAGTTGTTTTTTAATTTCTTACATGTGCAAAACAACATGGTTTAACCGTCAGACATATCTTGGCTCTTGCTTTCCTATCCTTGACCTGGCGTTGGTCGCGCCCCTCCGTGACACACCGTTGGTCGCGCATGAGCATTTCCCTCACATCTCCGTTTTATTCATTTCAATTAGTTATATTCCGCATTAGTTACGGTTTTTTATTTATTTTTATTTAAAACAAATGCCTCAATAAATCATTCACCCATTTAATGTATTTTATTCAATAAAATTGCGAAATTATTATTATTGTTGGAAAAAATGAATAAAACAACAACAAAACTTTATAAACACAATACAATTAATTATTAACCAAAATAATAATAGATTATTTAGAGAACAGTTGGGATTACTCTTTTGTTTGTGTATAAGCCTTACAAAGTAATAACAAAAGTGCAAATTAAATCTTTAATTATAAGAAATGGTGTAGATTCTCTTATGTTAGTATTATAAAAAAAATACTGTTACATTCATAATCAAATAAAATTGAGATATGAATATTGTTAAAAATAATTTATTACTTTTTCTGATTCTAATTCGTTAAGATTTCAAATGTAATTATAGCAAGTAAATTCACAATGTTCATTACAAATAGGTATTTTGCATATTCTATATTTTTTTTTTGTTTTTCTATTTTTTCTTCTTGGGCAGACACCACAAATTCTTTCTGCTGAATCTTCTCTCCGCCGTTTTTGATGGGATTCATTTTAACCTACCATTTTCTGATTGAGGCTGATGATCCTCATATTCAGTAGGTCTATCAAATTCGTTTTCAATGTCATGATGTGGAATTACTTCATTTTCTTCAATTGTAGCATTGGAAATTTGACCTCCAGTACTGCTTTGTCCAACCTCAAGTAGCCATGAATAACGATCTAAAACCGAAAAATCCCACTTTATTCAAAAATATGACCTGAACCTTACCTACGAACCCTAAAAGAAAAAAATGTACTTACAGTCATTCTTTCTTCAGGTAATTTCTTAAAAAGTTGTAGAATTTCGCTCCACGACTCATTTTTCAGCAAAAAAAAAAAAAAAACTAACTCGCACTTCACTCAAACAATCACAACGAAGGGTGAAAGATTACTGACAAATCTGGGAAACAGCTAGGCGAAGGGAGGCAGGCCCGTACATGCCTTGTCCTGTGGGACGGCTGGACGGCGCCAGTGA
Source organism: Clitarchus hookeri (assembly GCA_002778355.1). Classification (NCBI taxonomy): domain Eukaryota; kingdom Metazoa; phylum Arthropoda; class Insecta; order Phasmatodea; family Phasmatidae; genus Clitarchus; species Clitarchus hookeri. The sequence goes on from NQII01004564.1 coordinate 72,594, forward strand.
CGCGAGTGGTCGCACCGTGAGCATTTCCCTCACACTCCCGCTTTTGTGTACAAAATCATTTTTATGTTGGTGACATGGGAATGTTTTTTTCAAATAACAGTTTATTAAATTGTATTTATACATAAAGAACAAGTAGAAAAATATCAGAGGGAAATAAAGAAAAATTAAGTCCAATACACACTTTTTTCGAGAAGTGTGAGGGAAATGCTCACTGCGCGACCAACGCCGGGTTAATTTCACTGACGAAGTCATTAGATTCAGGTTCAATGCACTCCCACAAATCTTCATGAATTAAATACAGTTCCATCGAAAACTTCCAATTATTGTAGTTCTCCACACCTCCAAGATTTTCAATCCCCAGGAGGACAGAATTATTCACTAATGTATCTTCCATATTATTCACAAGTTTATTTTTACCACTATCTGCCATGACAAATAACTCACTTTCATCACATGCTTAAGTAGTGCCGGAATTTTTATTTACACGAAAATTCCACATTCTCGGAAAGCACTCGGACATGTTTTATGGTTCTGGGCCCACAACATGTTAAAATAAAATATTTATACACAACATGTGAGAGAAAAAACACCACTGATCTTTATCACACATGATACCCTTGACAGAAACACATATCGGAGAAGAAAAAGAAACATACACAAAAGCTCACTAAAAAGAAATACCAATGGTGCCAGTGTACAAAATAAAAAAAAGGTTGTCAAGAAACAAAGTATAAGGAACAAGTCACAATATGTAACATTGAAGTTGATTAACATTTCCAACAATCTCATATTCATTGTTTTGGAACTTTACTCTAAGCTTGAGCTAAATAAAAACAGTCAATATTTTTATGCCTTCCTCTGATGAAATATTCACGAATGAAATATTGGTTTTCTAAAATTACATCGTCGAATATAACCACAGAATTATCTTCGCATTCATTTAAAGGAATCATTTCATCAACATTATTAAAGAAATATCCCTTTTCTTCCTTCATTATCTTTAGTAAAATTATAAAATCATCTAATAGTCGAATATATTTTTCTTTATTTAAACTCTTTGAACAAAGATATAATTTATTGAAATTGAACCATAGTTTTTTTACATATAAAATTAATTATCGGATTGGTTTTTCCATAATTACTACGACCAACAGCGATTGCTGTCATATTATCTGGTAACAAATCACCATAATTTTTATTTTCAAATTTCTATGCATTTATTAAAACACCAATTTCTCAATCAACTTAACATAATTTAATAATTAAATTTTTATTACATAAATTAAAAAGTTTTCAAGCTTACAAGTAATAATTCTATATTAAAGATAAAATTTAATTGCGATATTCTTTACAATGAACATTATACAACTTTAATTATATTTCATACAACATATTTAACACCAATATAAATAATAATACAATTACTCTGGTTGATACAAATTAAAAAAAAAAATATTCCGAAAGATTAATACAATATTGAATCAATAGAAAAAAATTAAATTTATATGAATTATTCAAAACTTATAATATTGTTATAGAAACAAATACTATAACAAACAAGATAAATGTTAATAGTAAATGTGATATAAAATTAGATGATCGATTATCCGATATTTTACGTTTTGAAAAATTAAAATAATTAGGTTAATAATGAAATTAGTTGTAAGATACCTAATTTCAACTAGTTAAAAAATATTTCCATTCATTGTAATCTAACATGTGGAATATTTATAAAAGATAATGAAATAAATCATTAAAAAACCGATATCGTATCAATTTTTAAGCCAAAAACAATGTGTGGTTTTCGTGATTATATTGTGTATGAGCCAACTTATTCATCATTTAAAAAAATTAAATATTCAAAGGTTTAATAATATTGTTTAGAAGTAAGTGATGAAAATAATAATATAATTGATTTTGATGGTGCTGAAATTGAAATTATTTTGTAAATAAAGGATATTTAAATTTTATACGGGGATGGCAATTTGCTACCTCCTTAATGAAAAGTTTTAAAGGATAATGATCGAGAAAAATGTATTATGAAAGAATCAGTGCATCCAATTAGATTCAATGAGAATCCCAAAATTGGACTATGGGTCATTCATCCATATTGAGTTGGGATGAATTTTGCATACCAACTTTTTAAAAAGATTTTTCAGATGTCGCCAAAAGCGACGCCCAAAATATTGATGTAAAAACTATAAAGTGTAGTTGTAATTCTAAAAGTTATAAATATATCGGCTGAAAATATTTCAGGCGCTATAAAACTAGCGATGGATTTTCAGGGTTTATGAATAGAAGACACAGATGATTCCGTTTGAAAACATGAAGATAGAGATGATAAATTACAATTAGGAAATTTTTTTAACCCCGACAAAACAGGACCCTTTCAAATATTCAACTTTTTTTATTTAACACACATGAAGTTAGATTTTCTTTCGGGATATCCTAAAAATGAAAAAAAAAAAAATCTCTAAAGTTAATTTAAACAACATTTTTATATATAAATGAAACAAGAAACAGATCAATTATATGATATAAGTAATGATTATGACATTAACTTTGCCAAGTGTTCTGTTCGAGAAAATTTAGTTTTCTTTAATATGATTATATATGTTGACAAAAATGTTATGTCATCAAAGATTTCAGAAGACTTTAAAACTGATTTATTTGGTTTGAATTTATTTAATGGATTTAAAATTTTTAATCCAATTTTAGATCTTCATGAATGTGAATTCGAATTGAAATATGAAAGAAGTCATTGGACTTCAAAAGGACTCATGGACTAAGATGGAACGAGGGGAATATTCCATAAGAGGAAATTCCGGCAATGCTGGACTCTGTCATAATTCCCTATTATCCTGTGTATGTGTTTGGAAGACGCCAAGAGTCGGCGATTCGCAATGCGTGCCTCATCGGAACGAACTTTGTAGACCTTTACAAGCATTGCCGCTGCTCGCCGTTTCGACAGCTCGTCGAGACGTACGCCACAAGAATTCACGAGTGCCAAAATCAAAGATATTGCTGTGCCCTGTGCAACGCCGAAGCCCTAAGATTGAGGAGCTATGATAGCCTGTAGTACATTTAAAAAACACAATAAGGAACCCGTTGTACATAAAAAAAATACTACATGTGTAATAACCTCCAAGACTCAGAGAAGAAACATTTGTAAAAAAAAGTATTCCTTGCGTTATACAGAATAATAATAATAATAATAGTTATAATATTGTAATGTGCGTGCATAAATAAATGATTTTAAAACCATATATAGATTTTTATTTTATCTCGAGTTATGTCCTGCTCACGTAAGTTTTAAAAAAACAATGTTGGCATAGAAAAAATATTTAGTATATCAGTTTTGTTGTAATTTAAAGAAAATAAAACATTCAGTATATTAGTTTTGTTATAATTTAAAGAAAAAATATTCAATGAGTCTCTAACGGTCACTAACATAACACACACACACACACACAAACACACACACACATATATATATATATATATATATATATATATATATATATGTGTGTGTGTATAACGAGTATGCACGTAATTATTTAAATAATAAGTTAAGAATTTGGAAAAAAAATCATGTGTCGTGTACAGGACACATTATGCTGCTTTCTATAAAGTAATCATGGCTCGAAAAATCCAAAACCAGAGTTAAAACCACTTCGCTACCCCTCACGGTACGCGGTACGCACATTGAAGGATCCAATGAATTACCCCTAACCCAGGCATAGATGCTCATCTTTAAAAACATTTCCGCCGTATTTAAAATCAGTACATTAGGAAATTTAGGCAGCGGGAAAAAATACCCATATGATTACTTCACGTGCGGCGATTTTTATAGCACCCATTGTCAGCATATAAAACTCTTTATACGCATAAATAATGCAAATATAGAAAGTTTTGCAGAGAAAAAACTATATACCGTGAGGAGACGCTAGTGTGAAGGTACACCCACCACAAGTACAAAATCATAAAAAACACTTACCTTCGGCAAACAAATTTCTGTATTTTCATACAGTCGTGTGCGCTCGCTCCATTATGAGATATATCCGATCCGCGGTAAAACACCCCCACCCTCCCCCTCAGAGTCCAACCATACTGCTACGTGATTTTAGCCGAATGAAAAGTGACATGTGAACATGTGTATGTATATGTGTGCGGTCTGTAATTTAGCAGGTGTCAATAGTATTCTCTCTTTATGAATTACGTGAACTAAACCATAGTGTTATTCCCAAGATGCTAGTCCCCCATGCAAATTTATACCACAATACGAATTCCAGCAAAGACACTCAAATACAGCTCTTATTAATCACCCTTTAACCTTGTCGAGACATATAAGGAAAGATTTCACAAGTGCGAAAAAATGAGAGCATATTACAGCCAGTGCATTACGGATACTATTACATTTTAGAGTTATGTTTATCCCTTTCGAATGGAGAAAATTAATTTTATGTACAAGAGTTTTTTTGTAAATAAATTTTGGCTCGAACTCCACCTTTGTTTTTTCTTTTTTTTCGTATAAAAATATCAAATGTGAAATTTTTTAAATCAATCTGGCGAAACCAAAGATACTTTGTGATGCTGTGAAACTAAGAAATAAGGGGGAAAAACGATCATTCTCCACTAGTTCATACGTCAACCCCCCCTCCCACACACACAAACACACACACCCACACACACACATACGCGCGCACGCACACGCGCGCACGCACACGCGTGCACACACACACACCTACATACACACATAGAGCCCGAAATATCCTAATTGCAGGTGAGACTGATAGACGCATTAAAAACTATTAAGATAAGAGCATACTTAAAGAAGTGGCCATCATTCCCATTACAGAAGTAAACGAGAGGCACATGCAGTCGTTATCTGAGCTCGCGCACACGGCCAGCCGCGCTGCACCAGGTGTTGAATTGGAATTTGCCCTAGAGCACTGGACGCCGGGAGGAGGCTTGTCAATCCAGAAGCTTGTTTTACTTCTCACACAAGCCAACTTTAATTCATTACATAAGAAACACAGATATCTGCACGCACAAGTCAACACCAGGGAATACCCATGTTCAAGGGGACCCGGGTTCGATACTCAACTCGTTCGGCCAGAATTTCTATTTTAAAAATCACTCCAGGTGAATGCCGGGATGATTTCTTGGCAGAGTCCGTACTTGTTCCCTCTTTCTCTAGCAAATCGCTCCTACTCTAAATAATATAAAATTTACTTTTATTATTATTTTAGCTTGCACACTACCTAGATAATGTAAATTCACGCTACTATTTTACGAAAATCTAATACAGTCAAGAATAAAAAATATTTATATGGGTTCATTATAAGAGGAAAGGGGTTGCGCCATTTTCTCTCATATCGAATCCGCAGCATCGGACATTCAGTATCACGAGCACGAGCCAGCCACATTTCGAGGACGAAAAACACAAAAAAATTGCAACACGTACCTCAGACAAATGTGCACGTATTATCTTGAAAAAAAATCACTATATTGGGCACGAAGATTTATTTGTTATCAGCAATTCCTTGCATATGTCAGGTATACCAAGATAATATTTTGCATTTTACAGGTATTTAAAGCCACCATTTCGCACACGATGCGTTGTTGGCCAGTCTGATATCTCTCGGAATATATACCTAAACGGGTCAATATTATTCTCTTCGTAATACAACGAATGACGCCTTTCATTCGCTGATGCATATATGTAGAAATATTTCCACGCTTACGTACACAGTGGTCAATTAATGTTAAACCGCTTTGGAGGAAAAAATCTAACAGAATATTCGACCCGCTCACATATGCAAATAAGAGTATAAACCTCCTTTCATTGATAAAATATTTAACCCTTGTTGCAATGGGAAAACCTAAAACATTTTTGCACTGAGTTTATATATATATTTTTTTCACACACACGCGCGCGTATGAAACAAAATTAAGCTAAAAGAAAACAGGCCACCCATTAGAGAAATAGGGGGAAAAAATTGCCCAGTAAAGAATTTCAGATAATACACATCATGCCCNTTCTGAATCAACGCGATATTCCGGGGTGAAAAAACCATAATATTTCAAGTTTTATTAATCTTCAACCTTCAGAGGAAACGTCTATGTTCTCACACCAAAAACTTGACCATTAAAAATAACTATAAAAGTCTAATTCCCTAATGTAATTTTTTTTTAAATTCCAGAGTATGCGTTAAAATATCAGAGCTATATACCGATTCTTAAATAGTCCCCAGTTCTTTATGAACCTGCAGATATACATGCGTATGTGGGCAATGTTTCAGCCCAAGGATGACAGTGTATCACACAGAAATACGAACGATAAAGTTTCGAAAGGTCAGAAGCGAGAGCTAAATCACCAATTATTGGTGTTCATTTTGCGACAAACTTTGTGCACCTCCATCATGCCCAGAAAGAGTTCTGATGCCTGCTAGCATACTTCCGCTGTATCAGCCCCTCGTGATGCCATGAAGATACAAAATTTCGTATAATGCAAGTACATATGCAATAGATTCACAAAAAAAAATATATTAAAAATACTCATGTTTACTGTTATGATGCGATGAGGCTTTAGCTAAACGGACTGCCTGATCACACCTTCAAACATTAAACCAAGGCACGAGCGTGATTGCAACAGCGCCTTGTGAAAGACAGTTGCAGAAATCCCTTCCACCGGCTAGTAAACAAGGCCGAAATATTAAGCAACGCAACCGATATAGGCCAGCGTAACACTGGGAGCGGCGTCTTTTGTCGTCGACCCAACAAAAGAGAAGACCACTGAAGATGGCTGTGTCCGGCCATCATTAACCGCCTCCTAGAATTAGCCTCCGGTAACATGAACAAGGTGGGGGCTTTCCAATTAGATTGTGACAGTAATAGCGTGAGGTATTAAATCTTAACATGTTTAATAAGCATCTTGGTATTCAATTTAAGCTCCCCCGATCAATAGTAATTTAAATAGTTATTGTATAATCCTTATATGTGTATTACACACATAAGATTTATTACCCAAGCAAAATAAAAAAAGTATCAGGATGCAGGAGAGATTACTCAGGTCAAAAGACCTACTGCAATCTGCGAAATTATGAAGATTTTGACACATTAGTTCAGGTTCCCCATCGAAAACGGTACCCCAGGCCCATTTTGCAACGGCATCTTCCACGTTGTCACATAATAGGGTGGCTGCAGTGGCTAGAGCTCTCGTTTCACATCATGAGTACGCGTACAGCATCTTTTATTTTGTATATATGTCTTCGCACAGGTGGTTCACCTCAACACCAGCCCATTCTTCACTCGATCTCTTCCCCCCAACAAGACGAGAAAAGTTCGATTTCCGGCAGGGATACTCTCAGATTTTCGCCATTTAATTCCTCCAAAACATTCTTTCCTCAGTTCGTTTGTTTGTCAAACATGACTCAGCCTACTTAAACAGCCCGAGAAAGACATAATACTTCATATTGAACCATATTCCCCGTAACGCACTTACTCGTTAAATTTTTCTTTAAAACAGACCCTTGCATTCGATTTTATATACCACTGAAATAATAAGTTTTTCAGAAAAGCAGTAGAATAAGGTTCAATAAATTAAAATTGCACAACTAAGAACACATAAATGTAATATCTAACTTTTTCCATGAATAAAATATTTGCATTTCTCTGATGTTTACATATATGCATAGAACACAATGGTTTCATTTTATATAACCCCTTTCATTATGTTAACCGATTATTAATGATATTTCCTTACTGTTCAAGGAAATCAAATGTCTGAGTCTATCAACAAGTTTATGCGGGTCTTCAAGAAATATGTAGTCTGTGTTATAGTTGTCTTCTGCATTATTCACTACACTTTTTCAGCAAATCCGGCAAGGAGACGTGTAAGGACATCGAAAAAAATCGCCACTGTTTTCCCCGTCAACACTGTCTTCATTATCTTATACACGGCCCTTCCCTTTTTCGCAACTCTTCGAGCCGGAACGAAATCTAATATACGCTGAAGAAACTTAGGAAAAATCACTCAGATATGACTCACTATAACACGTTATATTTACGGAATATTCTCACAACACACAGCGAGCAGCGTCTCTTGATTGTAGCTGGGATACTGACGGCGGAGCATGTCTGCAAAAATATCCTCCAATGAACCCTGATATGTATCAACTCGGGAAATCATCGTTACAATACTTCTGCCGTCAATACCAAGAACGATGGAAAAACATCACTTTGAATATTTACAAAAACAATTCTAATATGAAAGCCTTACTGTCGGGTATAACAGAGTAAACGATCAGATAATAAATATATTATTGTAAATATGCATCAAATCGGTTTTGAACCATGGCTATTACATTCAGGCACATCCTCATGTTTGTTAATAATGCCTTGCGCCTTAGGATAAAAAGAGCCCATGCTTACACAAGTAAAAGATCTCAACATCGCACAATAGTCCTTCACAAGAGATAAAGTAATTCTTTATGCCATTAAAATGACGGCAGTAATAAATGAAAGCCCTATTCTTGATGCATAAATATTTACAAACTGTTCTGTGAACACTGAGATAATCACCACCCCATAGAACCACGAAACGTGGCGGTGTAGATCAGGCACCCTTTCTATAGCGATTATTTGGCACCGACACAGGACCGGACACGCTCAATACTTCACACTATTCTCTCGACAGCAGTTGCACAACTGCCAGAGCGCACGCCTTCCATCAAGGTGAGCTAGGTTCGATTCCCGGCAGGGGTCGCACCTGTATTTTCATGCTTGTCGGAAACGTGATTTTTGCCATTGCCAACAGTATAACCCGTGATGGACTAGGCGATGTCTAGCAGATTTTCTCGGGACAATTGACCTTCTTACCCGACCTAAACATCCTCATCAATTTCAGCTGATAAGCCCTCTCTCAACTCAAATCACACGGTGTCCTCTGAAAAAAATGTACTGGTGTGTGTGGGCCACACACCACGTTATTTTCGTGCTTTAAAAAAATCGTTTAGTACCAATATTAATCAATGCAGACCACTGACGAAGTGTAACCGATGTGTGAAAGAAATTTTATTTTCTCGAGTCAGCTATCGGAAACGCAATTCAACCACCAGTTTTGTAGCGGAAGATACAGACGTTTTAGGAATTTGTCGGACGAGAATCAGTCAGCTCATCACTCAAAATGAAGGAACAGTCGTCCATAGGGAGAATTTTACCCGTTTAAGTCCGAGATAAAATACGTATTTGTTATTTATATTTAAAATAACGTGGGAGCACCTTGAGAAAACCATCATACTCTGTTCGCACCAGCAAGGGCCCCGGGGAAAATATAAAACCCGCAAATACCGTCGCTAATGCATATTTTAGATGCCTATATGCATATTATATGACATTTGCTGTTGCATACCTTCGGTACGGTAGCTTTTAAGACATTTGCATGGCATGCACACACGTACTTACTGGCGGGTATCACACGAAATATCTGGCCAGTAGAAGTGTCTTTGAGCATTGCGCTGCATGTAAAGTGCACCAGGTTGAATTTCTGCTTCAGTTTCGTGCGCAAATTGTAAAACTACTTCAAGGCATCATGTAGATAGCCCAGTGTTCACTAGTGCTGTTAGCATGTGACTCGTGGCAGCCATCTTCTATGCACCACCCTTCACTTGTTGTCACCGCACACTTTGTTATCCACTTGCATGTTACCTGGAATGTCTCTTGTGATTGTATTACAAGAGCATAAATGCAAGTAATAGTGGGGTTTGGGCAAGTAGCTGTTGCCTGTGAGCACATAAAGGCATTATTGTCCGTAACAGGGTGGTCAGGCATAGAGGGTATTAGGATTGCCTCCCACTCTTCCTCATTGCGTGCTACTGTGTCACCCAGCGTCCTTGAGAGACCATTGACCAGCTGATTCTCTGATCCCGGCACATGTTGTACTTCGAAGTCAAAGGACTGTAGAAACAGGGCACAGTGCAGAAGCTTGCTGCGAGCTTCTTTGGTGTTATGAAGCCAGACGAGACACCTATTAACTGTGAGCAGTGTGAAGCGCTGATATTCCACAAACTGCCTATACCTGTTAAACGACCAAACTATGGCTAGACACTACTGTTCAGTGACGTCATAACAAAGTTATACAGGGCTGAAATTGGCGCTACTATAGTCAATAGTGCGCTTGTTGCCATTATCACCGGACTGGAATAATATGGTACCGAGCCCATGCTCACTCGCGCCAGTTTGTAAGTACAGGTGATGCTTCCGATCGTGAAATGAAAGTGCAGGGCAGTTGTGGAAGCTGGTTTTAGTCTGCTCGAATCTTTCTGGAGGTTCCTCTGTCCATTTGAATTTCTGGGGTGGTGAAATAGTTTAGCATGTGGAGCAGTGGTAATGACAAAGTTTTGAATATATTCATGTAGCAAGTTTACTAGGCCGATAAAATTACATGCCTCTTTACAGGTAGCAGGTTGAGGATAATCATCAGTTAGGCTCAACTGTCCTAGAATGGGGTGGTTGATGTTTTCATCCACAATGTGGCCCAGAAATTTGAAGCATACTTTGCCTAGGGGACACTTTTTGTTGGCACAAGTTAGATGGTTAATGGCAAGGCATTCAAATACGAGTGAAAAATGCCGCATGTGATCTTCCCACGACTCAGACCAGATAACATCGTCGAGATAAGCCATCGTAAACTCACCTATGTAGCCATCGAGAACTTCACCATCATTGACTGGAACATTGCAGTTGCAGTTTTCAAGCCGAAAGGCGCGGTCCTGAACTGAAAGCAGCATCGATCTGGAACGGTGAACACTGTCTTGTGCTGGTCATCTTGCTTTGCTGGTATTTGACAGTAACCACTACAAAGGTCGAGTGATGTCAGAACTTTGGCGGGGCCAAGATTGTTGAATTTAATGTGTCCTTGACATTGATTAATGGTGATGGTGCATTTTCAGTGATAAGTTTGAGAGGCCTGAAGTCGAAGCCAAACCTCTATATTCCATCCTTTCTTGGAGCTAAAGTTATGGCAGAATTAAAAGCACTGTTAGTGGGTTCAATGATACCTTAATCCATCATTACCTGTATTTGTTCTGTGACTATATGGTGTTGATGAGGCTGATAATGGTGGAGGGTGGTGTATACTTGTTTTGAATGCATTAATGAAATACTGTGTTCGGCCATGTTTGTGCAACACAGGGGGTCGGCAGTGGTGAAAACGTCACGGTGTTCTGTGAGCAGGTGCTGTATGACATCATGGTACATGGGCAGTACATGTGGTCTAGCTTGTCCAGCAGTACGCCCGGTATGCAACTCGTGGTCCGCCGGTCCAAGTTGCACACTGTACAGCTTTCTTTCTGGCCGAAATGGATTCGCCTGGCTGTGTGTTCCTCTGTGGTATTCAGCTCAGCCAGCCATTATATTCCGAGTTTTGCATCTTCAAGCAAGTTATTGGAAACAAAAGCTGTTGTGGTTGTATTAATATCCTGAAAGCACATTGTTAATTTTACCTCCCCCATCTTTTAACTGGTGTGGGTCTTTGTTGCTAGCTGAACGGATTAATCGACTAGTTTTATTTTACACATGAACACTAAGTTCACACAGACAAAATTATACGAGGTTGTGGTATCAATTAAAGTGTGGCACTGCTGGTTATTAAAAAAACTATGGAATGCAGCTGACTTGGTTTTTGTTACTGCAAATCTGAGAAATTAAAATCTGTTGTGGGTTCTGTCTATGATCAGAGCTGAGTACTAGGTGGTGACACCTGGACACTCTACCTCATCTCATTGTTTCAACACTTTGGTTTTCCATCATGCAGCCTCTTGGGCGGTTCCAACTCTCGTCGTAACAGTGCATTCGCTGGCTGTCGCAGTAACAGCAGGTGGACAACGACAGTCCATGTCCTGAGTGGGTTTTAACAGTGTCACTTGGCTCCTTTTTGTCTGGACTGTGTCCCTAATAAGGGAGGGGTGGGGGAGAATTGACATTTTTGAAAATTTGTTGGGATATTTTGAGTCTGTTTACCTCACAACCAGGCTGCTTTTTGCCTTGTCCTCGCAGTACCGACATGGATGCAGGGAGTCGCGACACAGCTCTACAAATGTTGGTATGGCCGTATGTTCAAGGATCACTATGGAGCGCATAAAATCGTCCACAGAATAGTGAAGGAGTGGGGCCAATGCACCGTGGAATTCCGCTACACTGTGCCCGCCACCACTTTTAATATCTCCTTCGTAGAAAATTGAGGGTGGTACATTTGCACTAAGTTTATCTTATGCATAGCAAATGTGGATAAGAATTCATCCAGTTTACGGTTCTCCTGAATTATGCGGCAGACTACCTGCAGGGAGGTAAAAGTGTCCACGAAATGGTACTCGAAGGAATGTCAGAATTATTTACCCCTGTGGATGCCTTAATGCGATATCCCACGCCACCTATGTAGAGCATCACCACTCAACCAGTAACCAACACAGTTCGGCTGGTCATCTCCCTACATGCCGTAGCGCTACATCCTGCTTGTGCAGTCATGTAGGAAGGCCGATGGGTCTTCAGTTGCTAGGCCTACAAAGCCTGGCAAGGAATGGAAACTTGCTGGTGTAGATGCTGGTGTCTCTGCGGAGAACAAAAGTGACTGTGTTATTGTTATTGTTGTGACTGGAGTGGACATGGTTCCATGCAGTCTCATGGTCATGTGTAGCAGTGATGTGGAATACGCCGATGGAGAAGAGGGCAGCACATTGCAGTGATGGCAAGTGGAGTTGTGTCATTTACTGTTGATATACTAAACGCTCTCTCCCAGGACTACACCACTCATTCCTTGTGTCACATTGTTGATGGGCCCTCAACCCACAGCTGTCACAGCATGTAAGTTATGAGTCCTTCTCCTTGCAGTTGGTTTGTTGGCATTGGTAAGATTGGTTGTGGCTGGTGGCTCTAAAGATGGCTGGTTGAGCTGTTGTGGATAAGGTGACAGATGGACATGGTGACTCCTGACACCAGGAACACTGGAAGAAGTTTTCTGGATTGACAAGTGACAAGTTCCTGCTGTGTCATGCACTTTTTGTGATTCACTCGGCAGCACCGAGACCATGCAAGGGTGTCTTGGCTAAGTCCATCACACCAAAGCACATTGTTGCTTTTTCGACCAGTTCTCCGGAATTAGGTTGCTCTATTTGGTTTGTTAATTATGGCGCACTTGCAGCTCGCTGTATCGCGTACAGGGTCGCTCATACCCGGACCTGACGAGGTCTCACACAGCGGTCACACAAATCGGCCGTTTGGCCTACTGTGGGACGAACCACTGCCTCGGAACACAGTTCAAGATTAATTCTGTCAATGTCCTCGCGCAGTCGATGGGCTTCTGCGAGGTTGTTGCACTGACAGCTGCTAGATTGGAGTTACACTAATGTCAATGGATCTGTGTCCAGTAGTGGGTGCGCACACTTCAATCACAGAAGTTACACTATGGTGATTGAGGTGTGCCAGGATATAAACCTTCCATCGTGTAACAGTTGACTGGGAAACTCCATGGTTGCGCACAGGTGATATTCGCCGAGGTCAACGGACCACCTGTCATGCGACTGCCTTCCCTATGCCGCAGATGGGAGGGATGACCAACCTGTGTGGATGGAGGGATGGTAGGTCATGCAAGCACATTGTCCCCTGGTGCCTCCCCGTCTCGCCTGGTGGGGAAAGAGAGGGGGTTTGATGCTGCTCCTCAAGATGGTGGCATTCGGTCCCGTTACCGTTGTGTGGCTCGGTGACGGCATGGTCGGCTCATGGTCAGCATATTACTGTGGCATTTCCCATGCTGGTGTGGAATCTAATTGATCTGACACTGGCATCACTTCCCGATGGTGTTGAAATTTGGAGTGCATGCGTTTTTGCCAGGAATTTTGAGATGTTAAGCGAAAAACCAAGGATTTGTACAGTAAAAATGAATGCATAGAAAATTGCACTTGCAGTAATAAGTATGGGCTCATACACTTCGGTCAGGCATAAAACAGGATTTACATGGCGTAGGAAAATTTTGCAAAGGAATTTAACATATTACCAAATTAGCCACACGGAACAGCGACATTTTATGGGAGGAAAATGTCGCAGGAAATTGTTAAGCTGTGAGGTTTTTCAGAAGGGAATCGGTCACATGGAAATGTGCCATTTAACGGGATGTCGTGGACTCAGGAGCAGGGAGAAGGAAGGTTAGAATTATGGTACCAAGTTTTCAGAAGTGGTCGGAGAATTATAAAGGGGCAGCCAGAGCAGGAGACTCATCTAGCATGCAGGATGTTCTCTCACATGAAACTCTTAAGATCACTCTTTGACATGTAACGGCTCAGACCCGTTACTAAGCTTTACTGAAATAGAGGCACGTGGCCCACGGAAATTATATGTGATAACATCCCCGACGTGATTTTAGTTGGTGGGGTTGGGAGCAGCACGACCTTCGGGCTGAACGAGAAAGTGAGGTGAAGAAATTTGGGCGGCTCTTAACAGCGACGTCTTGAAAGCCGACTGAACGAGAAAGAATTAAGTTCCATACAATATCATCACTATTGAAAACAAAATGGTCGGCACAAGAATGTAAAGGCACTGAGACATGCGATGCGTTGCTGCTCCTGTCAAGTGCCCAGGGCTAGTTGGATAAACATGGTGGAATCCACCAACGTAACACCTCAAATGCAAGCCAGTGAGTTCAGAAAATATATAAACACTTTAATAACAAAAACTCATGAACACAAATACAATCACACTATTTAAAATACATAAGAAACTATTTTATATTAATTTGCATTAGCAAATTACGCATAAAAATTACATTTGTTGGTATTAGATTTATTCAGCAACATAATTTGGTATGTGTCTGGCACTCTTTTTCCCTATCTGTTGCTTATCTGAATATGTTACTGATACATTTGGCACTATTTTAGAGCTAGTATAAAATATTATTGCAACCTTGTTTCACAGACTTAGAGGTAGGTAGTGGATGGCTCGCAGTGGACCAGTCGATTCTCACTCAGGGATGGGTGTGGGTAGCCATGCTAGATTCGGCTGAACACAAAACTAGTTTTACAGGTGCTGTAAATTAGTTTGTTTAGACACTGACTTTACACGCCCTACAATTTTATGTGTAAATGACACACACACTTCATGCAGAACACATGCATGGGGACGTAACCTTTAATAACGAAAGGGGGCACACAAGGAGTTGCTGGAGAACTGTAACCATTGTGACCCCCTCGCTACATTATTTTCCCAGCAGTATTCTGACTGGGAACTTCTCTTGGTGGTGTTGGTCAACCGGAATAATCACACTCTCAAATGATTTCTCTTGGGTGCATGAAAGTGGGGTGGCCACATGATTTTGGTTGGGCTTGGAGAGTAGCATAGGTAGA
This sequence comes from Clitarchus hookeri, assembly GCA_002778355.1. NCBI lineage: Eukaryota > Metazoa > Arthropoda > Insecta > Phasmatodea > Phasmatidae > Clitarchus > Clitarchus hookeri. The sequence continues at coordinate 87,989 of NQII01004564.1, forward strand.
GTGCACTCTAGCAAATGTCGATGGCTCTGGAGTCAGGGAAAGGTGACTGCCGCATTCGGGTGGACTTGTCTCCAGTACAGATTACATAGTAGCTGCGCAGATTTAGCGGGACGAATAGCTAAGTAAGGACGGATGTGGCATGCATCACCTTCAGTAAGACACCAGCTTAATGACAGCTGTAGTAAACAATTTATTGCATGTAGCAGTGCAAATTTCTTCCCAGTAGAGCATCGCTTTGACATCAATGTCCGGGAGTGTTAGCAGTATTATAGTCTGTCAAGATATACAGGCAGGTCTTAGAATATCAGAGATTTACATAAATCACAGATAACATGTGCATTGTCTGGCTGCACAATAACAATGATGTGTGCAGTAAGCTCACATGCTGGTCTCTATTTACAGTTATTTGACTTCGGGGTGTAGCATGTACTGAGAACAGAGAAGCGGGTGGCAGACACACTCTCAAGGTCGCCTGGGAACACAATAGTACACGATGGGGAGAATATGGGAAGCCATTCGCTCCCCCTTTCTGCCTAATCCCTTTTCAGTGGACTCATCTAGTGTGATGTTTGCGCAGCTGATCGCTACTCCCCCGAGACCTACTCTGGCCGAAGTTTACGCATGAGTTAACAGGCAAAACAGACTTGCAACATAACCAGAAAATATGTGGAAACATGGGCTACAACTGTCAAGCGGTGACACATCATAGATGGGCATCTCTGAAATGAGCACAAACAAGAACAGTAACAACTGGACTATGTAAGTGACATACATAGCTATGGAAACAATTCTACAATTTACGCATATTACTGACTTGGCAGAGCACCCTGGTGCTGTACAATTAGAGTTACATTCCCAGACATTTCTACTGGCCGGGAATATCACGCAATCCCTGCCAATATGTATGTGTCTGCGTACAGTGCAACTATCTGAAAAGTTGTAGAACCAATTAAAAAAAAAAACCAATTCCATGCATACAAACCAAACCATTTTAAATGGTATCATTATACCCGAGGGGATCATATCCGTTGACCACGAATGGAAAAAGGTTCATTCCAGTGATTACAGACCTGTTTTCGAGATGGGTGGAAGTCTATCCTATTTCCAGTTTATGGACTAAAAATATTGTGAAGGTGACTGTGCCTGAATTTTTCCCAAGCTGTGGATATCTGCATGTACTGTTTTCAAACAATGGCACAAAATTCACGGGATGAAAATTTCACAAGTGTTGCATAAATGTTGGATTTGCTGAGAGGGGAGGGGGTTACAGCAGAATACCACTGCTAATTTCCATCAACATGCAATTCCGATGGAACAGAAACATCAAGATTTTAAAATTCAGTTGCGATTGTGCATGGGTGGAAACTATGCATAATGGGTCAAACACTTGTCCGCCTCTCTCTTCACCCATTGCACATAGACGAACCTCGCCACCAGAAAAACCCATGCAGAGTTACTTCAAGGTCGCCAGCTGCCACTCTCCAGAGAATTCACTTACAAGCTGAAGGTGCACGCCAGTTATGTGGAAATCAGTGGAGCATACTGGTGGCAGAGTGGACATGCAATACAGCAAGCATGCAACAATTAGCAGTGGTAGATCGCACAATGGCTATGAACCACCACTCACTCATCAGCAGCAATTCAACCATGCCAACTGGTGTATTTAAGGACACGCCAACTGGCCACCTCACTCGGGAATATCTGTATGTGCTTTGTTCCCAAGTGGAGTGGACCCCATGAGATACTGAGCCACCTAGGAACACAAGCTCTTAGGTGCATTTGGGGAGAAGGCGTCGCATTCCAGTGTATCGCGACGACTGGTGTAGTGCAGACTCCCACACAGGCATTACTACAGCAGAAATACCCGAGGCGCTGCCCAGCACCGGTTACTGAGCTTCACCACAACAACCAATGAGCGACACAGGAGCCTCGGCATCTGAGTCCACAAACGGCAGCAGTCTCTGACAACTGTTCCATCCTGCCGCACCTGGCATCCTGATGCCCTTAGGACGCACAGATGACACATTTGTGCGGGCGTATCTGAAACAACTGCTGCCATCAACCAACAACTAGCTGCTCCAGCACCAACTAAGCCTAGTGCCGCGATGGCTGTCCACGAAGATGCAGCCCTAAACACACCACCATGATCACCTGCCATTACCACAGATGTGCTAGTGCCACCCCTGCCCAGCAACACCGCAATGCAGACGCGATGCCCACCGTCCTTTTCGGCAAATCAGGCCTCTGCAGAACCAGTGGTGGGCACGCTCCTGCGGTGTGTTTTGGATGCCTAACCACCTACCTAGCATCTCATGTTGCCGTGCTGCAGGCCTCACTCTATATCTAGTAGCAGCAATGAGACAAAGACAGAGGATGTTGCTGAAGTTTGGCTTTGCAGACCAATGCATTTTTATAGTATCATCGTGTTTTTCCAGGCTGAAAGGGTTTCCTATTTCTTTTGATAACTAATATAAATTATGTGTTTGTTGTCTTGTTCATATCGTATTTACATTAATTGAAATCTTGGTGCAAAATCGCCTGGCCTCCGAACGAGCTTGCACCATGATGTGCAGTTTGGGCATTGAGCTTGTAGGAGGTGGATGCGTTTGCTAGCCGTTCCAGAACTTGCAACATTTTCTTGAAACCAATCATGTAACTACAATAAATGTCATATTTTTGCACCGAAACATAAAATAATTCGTAATTTATCACATCCAGCAACATGGCCAACCCCAAACCCCACGAACTCTCGCACCAGGGTCGTAAGCCTAACATGTAAGTATGTGTGTTAAGAACCACACATATGTTAATTTTGTGTAGTCTGGTAACATGCCATAACGAATGACTCCATGTAACTGCCTCGAAGGAGAAATAGCACGAGACTAAATTCACCAAATATCGTTCTCAACAATTTTTATGTAATTTCTGGTTGCTTCACAACCATATCAGTCACTGCAACCTCATGCAGATTAACCCCTTAATTACCACCTTATGTAACATAAGCAAATTGACATGTCAAATAGATTACAGTTTTATTGGGCAGGTGAAATGGCCCACCGAACAATTTCACCCTGCCTTACTAGCATTCTGAGTGGGCCTACATCATCAGTTAGGTTGGTATAAATTGAATTACTCAAGAATCAGCATCTTTAGAGCAACAGGGACTCCAGGAGCAGCCACTACAGGTGAAGGGCACACTGCTGCCTTCATCTCATGCTCTGCAGTAGCTGGCACCCACTTAAAAATATTTTAACTTGTCAGAAAACCTCACCCCATAATATCTAACCTGCCTTTACACAAATCCCGAAGCCACGGCTCTGATCAAACTTTTTTTAGTTCAAAGATCATGACTTCACCAATGTACGGGTCTGCTCTACCTGTGGGATTTTGGGTAGCCATGTTCGATTTGATATTTTGTGGAAACTACAGGTTGTACTTTAAGTGTATCCACTCTTGTTTTATTCTGATATAAAAAAACATTTTAATGTTTTAGTACCAATACACTACACTACACTAACACTTGCCGGGAAAAGGACACAAATTGGGCCGGAATGTTATGTAGTGAAGCATCGCGATGCAGGGCTACTGTGAGATTCCTCCATTTCCTGAACATCTGGTGGTGTAGGATGAAGGGGTACACTTGTGCCAGCCACATAGAACCACAACCCCAGGCTCACCCCTCATGAAAAAGACTTCGGGTTACAAAAGTGGGCCAGTCAGTTGACTAGTGTAATAGTATCCCCTGACAGCCATTTCGGGACGATGGGAGTGTCTAAGAGCAGGTAGGTGGTGAGGGGCGGCACTACAAATGTTCGCTATGGGGATAAGCATGGACCACGTCAACTAGCATTTCACAAGTAAAATATATTCTAAAAAAAAATTACTGAAAACATTTGAAAGCAAGCTTTAATACCTTATTACATAGATAAAGATAATCATGAATATTTCATATATAATAAAATTGTTTACTACAATCTTACACTTACCTTAATTTTTCCTTATTTATTCACTGCATCTTGAAACAGGAGCGAACACAAGGTAAATAAAAACAAAGAATGACAATGGCAACCATGTGCATGGAAACAAATTTAATTTATACTATTTGTACACTGAGAGTCTGTGCACTTTCTATCAATGTGTGGATTCCTTGGGAAATCCGCCAATGGCTTACCTGACAACATTGTGAAATGAACTGTCAGAGAGCATCTCTAATTATCCTATTTTCAGTATGTAATCCGTATGTAATCATTAGGCTACATATATTTCAGTCAATATTCAGAAATGTTGATGCATCCTTAGGACATCCTCTCAAGATGTAAATTTGCAATTATTGTTTAATACTTTGATAGTTGTGTGTTAGGTATCTTTCAAGGACATCTTGACAAAATATATAGTATGATGATTGTAACTGTATATCATGGGCACAAACTGGATGAAAATAGGATATATTTTGGGGGTGTCCTTAACACACTCAATTTCGATTACAATTGGAGATTCTCTTTTAATCCTAGTAAAGGTACATGCCACATCAACGCAAATTCAAAAGTACCACTTTAAAGCAAAAAATTTTTAAAGTATACTTTGATATGTAGTAATCAGTTAAACTGAATAATTAATTTTACCATGTAAAGCAGAGTGGCGCACTTTCTGTGCACGCAACACAGTAGGAGGAGAAACAGAGAATACAAGACAGTATAGGTGCTAGAATGCTTAATAAATATCTAATCACTATAATACAAGACTGTTATAAATATGTATTTTTTTACCATGACTGAGAAGTGCTTGAAAATTTATTTTTCAATAGAGAAATCACAATGGAATATTATGTAAAAAGCATACAACAAAAACATGTATACAATCTATATAAAAGGGAAAATGGAGATACTGACGACTACTGTAATACTAAGCTTTAAGGAATTTTGCATCGTTACACCAATCAAAAGAGAAGGATAACCCAGATACTTAAATTCTCTAAAGCAACATAATTTTATTAAGAGTGGTATATAGTAGCATATCAAGTGAGAAACACACAGCGGTTTTGCTGTAATGAATATTTTATAACTATTAAAGATATGGTTACAAATATTTTTTTCATTATAAGTATATAAAACTTGAATTGTTCGAGCTATGGTTATACTTTTCTATTCTATCGATGTTAAACATATTCTTAAAAATGATGAAATTGCGCAAATTTGCGCATGCTTTTCAGTTAATTGAGAAATCAATACTTGAAACAAAAATTATAGAGGAATCAGCCATAGTTTTTTGACTACATTCATGTCAAAAAAAGGTATTGTCAAAGCAATGAACTTGATGCAATTTAAATAAAACTGTATGTATGTTTTGAACATTTTGAGGCCCGTCTCGTGCTGCTGCCTACTCGCTACGTGATTTTCCTCACCTCGCCGGCTGAGAAGGGAGGGAACGGCCGGCAGTAGCCTGCCACAGCAGGTTAGGTATTGTCTGTTCTCAAGGACAGGCGTGTCCGTTCGGCAGGCCCGAGAAGGTAGTCACCCGTAGAGTTATCTCGCCCGATTGTTTGCAGTACTGGAATGTTGCCGTGCTTCACCCTGCTGTTTTCCTTGTCTTCTTCTTAGGATGAATATCTAGGGACACATTTTCGAGCCGTAATCTATCAAACTACTTAACACAAAAATGTTTTACTCCAGTTGCGATGCATTTACTTAAGCGTAGTTTGATGTATGAGTAATGAAATAATTAAGAATATTTTACACAAAAGTAGACCAATGTCGTGTTTTCCAAGTACAATGTGGGTCCGTGGTTGGCATAGTGGTGAGGGCTCTCATCTCTCACTCAGGCGATCTCGGTTCAACTCCCGACGGGGTTACGCTCGGATTTTAGCATATAAAAATAGTGTTTGAAGGTTCTCCTGTTAGGTGGATTTTCTCGGGAGTGAATCGTTTTCCTTTGCGTTGCATTTCAGTGTTGCTCCAAGTCTTTCTCAATTTAATCCTCCCTGGCTTTCACGCAAGATTATTGATACTGCCCAAAATCTCTAAACTCTTACATTAAACATGGAACTGTCTTAGCCAGCTAACTTGACAAGTACCCATTAGACGAGATAAAAGATTTACAGGCTAACAGACATATAAGGACTAAGGAATGTATGCAAGTATATGAAATTTTGTCAAACTTACCTTTCAAATGTGCCTAATTTCTATTAATTTATTTTTGTTATTAAATTATAGCGATATGGAGATGCGAATGCGAAACCTTTGATCGAACACCATTCCTGTATATGGAAATACGTGGGAGAGTGAGTGGTACCCTGTTAATCATATGCCTTCAGTAAGAGAGGTTTGTCTATTTGGTTACTTACATTTCAGTTCCAAGCAGAATTCACAATATTTTTTTAATATATGCTTGTATAACTTTTCGTCTATTTGTGACAACCAATGTGTGTCTCAGTTGCTCCTTGATCCTCGCATTATGCTTGCTGCTCACGTTATAAGTACCTCTGAAAATAGTTTGCCTCATTAAAATTGCTCTTTTCATAACCAATGATAACGTTTTACAAATAATCATCATATTCTAGTGCAGGTGCACTTTGCTTAAACCAAATTAATGAATCACAGAGCTAAGTCGAAGTGTTCATTCTCCGGTGCTGTACAACTTTTTCGCCGATGTTGATGATGATAAGCCATGCATTATACATAGTGTTGCCAGAATGTTGACAATACAAATTCATCTGGCAGATCACGTATATCATATATGAAATTACAGCATGTGTTTTACGTCCTAGATAAAACATTTTGCCAGTGGTTAGTGTAAGAGTACATGTTGTAATCAATTTATTAAAATTTCGTATTTATTTTTATAATACAACATTATGCATGAAAAAATATAAATTGTAAGCCAATAAAACAATTTCATTGTTATAAAACATGAAAACATAAAAATAAAGTGAAATTTGTTTACGATTCATAAAAATGTGTTGATGCATTCACAACTGACATGATGGGATGAAAACTACGACTTTGATTATAAAAGGAAGTTTATCATGTTATTAAAACTTTATGTATCACATAAAATTTCATCTTTTATTTACCAATCATTGCTTTAAAAAAATATTAAAGGAGGGTAGTCAAATTTGATTAAATATATAAGTTACTGGGATTCTGTGATTTAAGTATAAATAAAACTAGGCATAATGAATATCCACAGTTCCATATATATTATTCACAATTTTGCAGCACCAAATTCAAAAGGCTGGCAAATTGTCGTATTTAATACGGAAAAAACTTTAAACATATTTTCTTACTTATTTTAATAACAAAGATAACTTATTTTTATACGAGCGAAATGTTTTATTTCGATGTTTAATCAACAAGAGGTTTCATAAATAAGTCACCATGATGACAAGTATGGCTTGACATCTCATTTGAGCAAGTTAGATAAGACACTCACATAAATAAATATTTCCATTATGATATTGAGAATACTAATGCGTGCTATAGTCTGAGTATCATGAGAAGGTTTAATAAATAATTATGGCTATTTCCTTTAACAATGCACACAACCAATAAATACCCAGAAATTATCTTTCCTTGAAAATCTTGCAACGTTGCATTTATTTACAAATTGTTACCTCGCATAAAATACTAACGTAATTACTTTGGTGTAGCAGATGGTTTTTTTTTACTTCTATTTAACTCACACAATAATTACTGTATATTGTTTTAACATATCGTAAATTTTACATTTGATATAACTACATGTTTTTTTCTTTCAAAGTATGTTACATTTTATTGTGTCCTAGTTTTTATTTGACACATATGAACTAATGTCCGTTTATTATACGATATTAGATTACCATTAAAAAAAACACATTTAAGGAAATTCTTTCTTCGTGTTAAGAATACGAATACTTTTACTTTTTTGAACCAATAAATAAATAAATTTCACAATGTCTGTACTACCGTTTGTTGGGCGTTCAACTAAAAATTTGATGTCGACTGACTGGTTAGAACTTTGTGGAATTCATTTGAGTACATGCTGTAATTCTAAGATGCGTGTAATTGAGTTATATTCACAAATTAACACAATGTATCAGACACACGGTGAAGAACTATTAACCAATAAATATCTCCAAGAAAACAATTTCCTAATTCCACACAATCCGAGGTGAAATCAACTACATTTTAAAATAAATATATGTATTTACACATTAAATTTATGCGTAGTTTTATTATTTCGTGTGAGTAATTTTAAGATTATTTATACAAAAAAATACATTTAATTTGATTGTGAAGAATGCCTACTAAGCAAATTATTAAAAATACATTTTAAATTTGCATATTGGTGGATTGCGTGAGTAAATAAAAAAAAATTACTTTCTGTCGGCGATATGGATGGAGCAGCTGTTCATGTACTACTCTCCACACATGCATGTGACCAGTGAGGACCGCATGCGCCACTTGACGGGTGCTGGCATATGGCAACTCATGGAACCTGAACAAAACCTCTTCCTCATCGTGAGTGAGGTGTTCGTACCGCCTTTAGACGGTCAGCATTAGGCCTGTACACCTGCAACATGTACGCTGTACGGTATTGGTACAGGTACGCTCGGTTTCACAGTGCACAATGACCGCTGTGACGTCACGTAAATACACTGTGTGACTATTTTACTCGCCGTAAATGTACCCTGTTCGCGAAGCATCCTATCAATAGCTGTGAACGTTGAATGATGTGACACACGTCTGTTTGGATAAATTTCCCTGTACATGTGTGCTGCAGCTCTACTGTTGAACTGCGCATCCCCATACACAAAAGAATGCCAGCCATTTTAGACCATGTGAAATGATCCATTTCGTGATACACCAACTAAGCCTATGTTCCACTCCGGTAAACACTAGTGCAAAGTTTTCCGCTGACTAAACGACTGAACATATCACAGGACACAAAGGCCAAAGACCCACCACTTGACGATGGTGTGTGTTGTGTGACAGCCTTCATGGTAGGCCGTTAGGAGAGGCAATTAATCATCCAGGTTACCGTATGAAACCATTCCTCATGGAACCGTGTTGTGATACCTGCATGTAAAAGGTGTTTACCCGCACCAGCCTCGTATTCGAGTTGGCCAGGATAACCATTTCACAAAGTCGATTTACAACGTACACTTCATCCACGATCACAACATGCACAAGTCGATTCTTACACAGAAGAGACATTAGGTAACTGTGGTATAGACAACGAAGTTGTCATACAATCATCGATTACTACTGTAAATGATACATTACTGCACGCATTACGGTGGTGTGCTCTGTTCTTTTAATACTCATGCATGATACACCACAATTAATTCCACACACTCGAGTCTCTCGCCATGGGAATAGCCCACAGACAGATGCAGTGTAATTTACCATAGTTTCGATTTGATGTAATTTACGGCATTTCTCAACACCACTGTTAATTACTTCTCTCTGTTATCTTGTCTCTTTGATATTCACAACCATTCGTTATTGGGTGTTTTGCGTGTTGCCGGCCTGCCAGGTTTTTACATAATTGTTTTGAAATTTCCAACTTGAATTACTCGAAAAAGGTCGGGGTTAGGGTGTTTACAAAATAAAACCTTGTTAAAAAAATTGGAACATGCGGATTCGTATTCCATCAATATTATCCCACATATGCTACCGCGTCATGTCGAATGGCACGTAATAAGAGTGGTGACCATTCCCCCCCCCCCCNTAATTTGATAACAGCGAAAAGTTATGTGGTGTTTGTAGATCATTTTACATTTACACATGATGCAGAAAAGCAGTGTCCCATCTTACATATTTTCTCCGATATCTGTAATAATCTGGTGCGTCGGGTCCAACTTCAAAGACGTGTACCGTCCTTGGGATTAGATTTAGACCATAGGTCGTGTAGATATGCTTTATAGTCTAGTTTCGTGATTAACATGCAGTTGAAGTTTGTCGGTTGAAATTAGAAACACCAGTAGATAAAATATAATGAAAAGTTCGATAAAAACAAAAAAAGAAGGTATTTTTATGTTAACAAATGTTAAAAAAAATTTTGTGATATGAGACATATTTCGAAAACAACCAAACATGTAATACATGAGGTGATTTTTCAAATGTTAAATTCAAAAAGTGTGAAGAAACAGCGAACATACTATAATCATAAACCGATTGTTATGTTTACAATCTGGACCACAAGCACGGGACTTGAACAGGTGGTTTGGAGTTGTCCGCGATGTTACCCCGATCAATTACAGAGAGCGAATGACGGACGGCTTGAGGGAGGGTAGAGTGAGTCTCTCCCCTCCACGTGAGTAGTATAATTATCTGCATTATGGAACAAGTTAATGGAAAAGAAGACGTCAGGCGTAGACCGAGCGCCATGTTGTAACATCACCATACCATCTTGGATATTGGTGACCTTGACCTTGACTCGCGGCCTTGACCATGACCCTGTGCATTTGATCTTGAAAGACATTGAACCCAAACCAATTCTAAAAAAATCTGAAAATTCCAAAATAATATAAAAAAATTAAAATAATATAAATTAGACACTAAAAAAATGTAATTCCGAATGTTTGCACATAACAGGATGTGGGCTCGGAGCGCCGGAGCTGTTCATGCTCTGTCATTCCAATCGGCCAGTGGCCGTCTTGTTCACCATGTTGGATATTGGTGACCATGACATAGTCCCTTGACCTAGACCCTATTGACCTTATAAAATAAACCCAAAAATTTCCAAAAAATTCTAAAAATTCTCCTTAAAATTTTTACAATACAAAAATGTATCTAAAAAAATTATAAAACATTAAAATTTTGAATGTTTGGGGTTAGAGGGGATGGGAGCTGGAGCTGTACAGCCACCATGTTATAATGTCACCAAACCACAAAATTGAACCCGAGTGACCTTCAACTTGACATTTGATCTTAGCCCCATGATCTTGACTTAAAATACAAAATATAATAAAATTCCCTAAACAAATTTTTTAATTCTTAAAAATCCCCAAAATCTATAAAGAAATTTTTTTAAAATTAATTAAATATTTAGTTGCAAATTTACAAAAACTTTTATTTCAAAAATTTACATTTCAGGAGGTTCCCTCAACATCATGTCCAGCAGACGACTTACCCCCTCCAATCAATAACATTATATTAACATCCCTTCCCCTAACCCTCATTTACGCTCATTCTGTCGAATGCACTCAACCAACCATATTCGTTATTTCGTTTATCATTTGTTTACTTTTTCATCGCCTAGGTGACACTAGTGTATTAATGATCGATTTCGCCGGCAGAGGAGCTGCCGATTTAGCTATCATGATAGTTATCGAACTTGACATTAACCCCACAAACATTCAACTCGAAATATCGAGAAAAATCACAGTCCATACCATTGTCAATTACTAGCTGGTCACAACAAGGGACCATATCGACTAACCATACTTGCCAGCGACTGACTGCCTCAAAAACTGACTCCACCCAAGACCGAATCCACCCAAGACCGACTCCACCCAAGACCGAATCCACCCAAGACCGACTCCACCCAAGACCAACTCCACCCAAGCTGACACCTAAGACTGGCTCCACCCAAGACTAACACCACCCATGGCTAACTCCACCCAAGACTATATCCACCCAAGACTATATCCACCCAAGACTATATCCATCCAAGACTGGTTCTTGGCAAGACTGACTGAGTCCAAGAATAGCGCCTGATGAGACAAGTTCCTGCAAAACTGTCTAGACCAACCGACAAGAACAGCCTGCCATACCACCCACCTGTGCAAACAAACGATGATAGATTAATTTTGAAAAAAGTCTCCCAATAAGAGGCTTGTAGCTAACCTCGTCGCAAAAAATCATCATAGATCTTCGAAAAACATTTCTACCAGAGCCGACCATAACAAAGGGTCATACTAACTTACCAAGCCAACTTACCAGGCCAACTGACCAGGCCAACCAACTAGTTGCGAAACATTCCTCAAAAATATTCCCCTCATTTAATTCGTCCGTCATATAGAATTCAGTATATTTTTAATGAGCCGCATAAGGAATAATACTTGAAATTAATTTGATCTAAAACAGACTCTCTCAATTGAGGGTTTACCTTCTGAATTAATGAGTTTTTCAGATAAGCATAAGGGACTGTATAATAAATTCAACACATGTTACAATTTATAAATAAATTTAATGTATTGACTTATATACATTATATTGTTCTAATTATTTTGTACATTCGATCTTTACATTTAACAGATGTTAGCATATCATGGATAGTATCCAACAGTCTCGTATGATATAACCCCGATCCTTCAGCTCATCGATGATTGAAAATATCTCGACAATGTGTAAGAAATCCCGGAGTTTTTCCAGGTCAATCAAATATCTGAGTATATCAACAAGTTAATTTGGGTTTTCAGGAAATATGTAACAAGTGTTCTTGGCACTTTCTACCATCTTCTCACTACTTATCGAAAGCATATCGTTGGTGAAATGTGTGGGAACATCGAGAGAATTTTCATCTTTCTCATCAGATGCTTCATCTACACTGTCTTCATAGTCAGTATAATCAATACTCTCTTCATTGTCGTTTTCGCCTCCTGTTTTATCCTCAATATCAAGTTTAGTTTTCTTTGTAGGAGTCGCATGGCCATCATCAGTATTTAGAGCCGACGACCATTTGTTTTGAAGTTCGTCGACTTTACGTGAACATCTTGCAATGCACATTCCACACATACCTACTTTATAATGCCTCGTAGGTCTCTCATTATGTCATTAGCATTAACTCTATCGTCATAATCGTCTGTGGAATCAGTACCCTTCGATGCAGCAGGGGGTATTGACATAATTTACTGGCTCTCAAAAACGAATCTTTCCAGTCTTGATGTGGTTCTCCAATGCATCACCTTGCATAAAATTAATTTGGCCATTGTAATAATAATTCATCTTGCAAGTTCTCGCTTCGTATCCGAACATTTTATGTAGTGTATTAACTGGAGGTAATAAAGTCAAGACATGCTGTTTCTCAGTGGATATAAAAACACTTAATTAGTCAGCTTTGATGTGTTTATTTAAGTTATCACACCGAGTGAACTGTAGGGAAAATTCATAGCAGCTTAGAAGAGCATAAGATGGGTTCTTCAAACAATCACTCTTCTCTTGTCACCACACATTGCATATTTTACCGAAGGTCTTGGCACATTAATAGCATTGTTTTCTTATGTAATTTTTGGTCAGTCTTTGAAGGTATGTATGTAGTCTTACATAACATACTCGATTTCACATCGTCAGTGGTTTCCATCATCTTAGAGCATACATGAATTTATACAATTTACTCCTGCAGACTGACTCATGCCGACTGACTCCTACCGAGATATTACTGATTTGCTGGTTTAATAACAACTAGTCTATGAGACATGAATATATTAATGTATATATGCAGTTAATTCAATGAGATCATTGATTGTCATGTCGGGTATCAGCGATTTGTCACATGGCACATAGGCAATGCTGTTTTACAAGCTATTGCCCGACTAATTCTCTAGCTAAATAAACGATGCTGCATAACTCACCATCGATACTGCTCACTCGCGAGAATGTGCATGACCACAATGTAGCATCATCTGATCGGGACTCGAACTGACGACACATTCACCATTATTTTTTATGCCCGGAAGCAAGTGGCCCCATTTGCGAAATGCCGACTGATTACTTCCACAGGAGTCAGTGACTCACTCCTTCCACAGGAGTCTGTCACAGACTCCTGCAGAAGGAGTCAGTTGGCAGGAGTTAGTCACTGACTCCTGTGGAAGAAGTGAGTCACAGACTCCTGTGGAAGGAGTCAGTTCGCATTTCGCAAATAGTTAGTTTTACTTCCAGGCTTCGGAGATAATGGCGAGTGTGTCGTCAGTTCGAGTCTCGATCAGGTGGTGCTACATCGACGGTTATGTACCAGTTCGCGAGTGAGCAGTTTCAATGACGATTTATCTAGCATATGTTTGTTTAGCTTGAGAATTCGTCGGGCAATTGCTTGTAAAACAGAATGTGTCATGTGCCATGTGACAAATGGCTAGTACCCGACACGACATTCAATGAATGTGATGAATTAACTGCATATATAAATTAATATATTCATATTTCATAAGTTATTTGTTATTAAACCAGCAATTCAGTAATATATAGGCAGGAGTCACTCGGCAGAAGTAAATTGTATGAATTTATGTATGCTTGAGGACGATGGAAGCCACTGACGATTGAAATAGAGTATGTTATGTACGACTACAACTTCATCGACTAGCCATAAATTACATGGAAAAAAAGTGCTGTTACTGTGCCAACACCTTCGGTAGAAGTTGCAATGCGCGGTGATATGAGAAGACTGATTGTTTGAAGAACCCATCTTATGCTTTTCTTAGTTGCTATAAATGTTCCAGACAGTTCGCTCGGCATGGTAACTTAAATAAACACACCAAGGCCGACAAATGTAGTTTGCAAAACATGCTGAGAAACAGCTTGTTTTGACTTCGTTAACTCCTGTTAATACAATACATACAATGTTCGCAGACTTCGAGGGAACTCGCATGAAGAAGTATTGCACCAATGGCTAAATACAGCTTACGCAAGGTGATACATTGAAGTACCTTATCTATAACTTCCAACAGAGTGTCTTAGTGACCACCAGACCACTCTATCACATGTACAAAACTTGCCCCTAACTCCACAACTATGTCATTCATGGTGCACAAGAAATTCGAGGCAAATAAGAAGGATGGAAAATCAAATCATACAGCAGATAGCTGATTTGGTTTAAGAGGATGACTGCAGAAAAATTAAAAAAATTATTTCCATTTATAATTTAATTTCTGGGCACCACAACTGTTTTAATTCTCCCCCTCTACAAATGAAACAAAATAAGAAATAGAAAAATGGTACAAAAATATTGATTTTGGAAAAGAAGTACAACATATATAATAATTTTTAGATTAACAATTCCCCAATCACTTAAAAAACTTATACAAATTTAGGCGTTACATAAATAAAAGGGGCCTTAACAAAAGTGGGCAACTATACATTATAAAATACTTAACTGGCACCAATTCCACAATATAGTCTACATTAAAAATTGTCTACATTTTTCATGCCTCAAAGTGAGACCATCCCCTTAGTTTAACTTCCCTCTGAGTGTCCACCGTCGCTTAGTATGCCAGGGCTTTTATAGTATAGATTCCGCAACCGCCGTCCTCCCCAAAGCTGTGGAGAACATTCTCGAAGTGGAAGTCAATCTTCATCCAATTAAATTCGAAGGTGGCACTTACGTCACAAGGCGATCCCCTCTGTCGCCCTTGCTTCCGCTAGGTGAAAGGAACGCGGTGCGCACTCGGTAAAAATCTCGCATCCGCTAAAGCCACCAGGTACCAGCGTCATGGAGTATAACGCTTCCTCGAGCTGCCGCCAACGGGCAAACATCTTAAAAAATGTAAGTACACATGACTTGAGCCAGATTGACTTGAGGTAGAGTAACTTCATTACGAACTGCAAGTATTCGTCTTTTGAGAGCCAGCAAGTGATGTCAATACCCCCTGCTGCATCGATGGATCCACAGACGATCCACAGACGATTATGTTATGATGAGACAGTTAATGCTAATCATGAAATGAGAGACCAACTACGCATCATAGAGTCGGTATGTGTGGAATGTACACTTGCAAGATGTTTGCGTAAAGACGATGAACTTCAAAATAAATGGTCGTCGGCTCTAAATACTGTGATGACCATGTGACTCCTACAAAGAAAATTAAATTTGATATTGAGGATGAAACAGGAGGTGAAAACGATAACGAAGACAGGATTTATAATAATGATTATGAAGGTAGTGTTGATGAAGCATCTTATAGAAGGATGATGATTCTCTCGGCGTTCCCACACATTTCACCAACATGTTTCCTTCGACACGTGGTGTGAAGAATTCAGAAGACGTCTAGAACACTCGTTACATATTTCCCGAATACCTGAAAGAACTTGTTGTCACTCAGATATTTGATTGACCTGCAAATAAAGCCCCTATCTCACGCATTTTTGAGATATCTTCAATCATCGGCGAACTGAAGGATCGGGGTTATACCAGATGAGACTCTGGGTTCTATCCATGATAGACAAACATCTGAGCAATGTAAATATAGAATGTACAAATAATTAGAAAGATGGAAAATAAATATATAAAAAAATTAAATATATTTTTACATCGTAATGTTTGTTGTATTCCTTCTACAGTCCCTTCTGCTACTCTGAAATAATTTTTAATTGAGTGGTGTAAACAATCAATTGAGAGTTTTTTTTTAGATCAAATTAATCTGAGTGCATCCAGAAGGAGATATATAGTTCGATTTGAAGTATTACGCCTTACTCGGGTCGATTAAAATCGACTGAGTTCTATATGGCAAACAAATTAAATGAGGGAAATATTTTTTAGGAATTTTTCGCAACTGGTTGGTTGGCCTGGTCAGTTGGCCTCGTAAGTTAGTATGACCCTTTGATATGGTCGGCTCTGGTAGAAATGTTTTGCAAAGATTCTATGAAAATTTTCTGCGACGAGGTTAGCTACGAGACTCTTATTAGGATACTTTTTTTTCGAAATTGTCCATCATCGTTTGTTTATGTAGGTGGGTGGGGTGGTATGGCAGTTTGGTGTTGTCGGTTGGTTAGCAAGTTTTTCAGGAACTGGTCTCAACAGGCGGTATTCTTGGACTCAGTCACTTTTCCAGGAACCAGTCTTGGGTGGAGTTAGTCTTGGGTGGAGTTAGTCTTGGGTGGAGTTAGTCTTGGGTGGAGTTAGCCTTGCAAGGATTTAGTCTTGGGTGGCTTTAGTCTTCGGTGGCTTTAGTCTTGTGCAGAGGTAGTCATGGGTGGAGTTGGTCTTGAGAGGAGTCGGTATTGAGAGGAGTCGGTATTGAGAGGAGTCGGTATTGAGAGGAGTCGGTATTGAGAGGAGTCGGTATTGAGTGGAGTCGGTATTGGGTGGAGCCGGTCTTGGGTGGAGCCGGTCTTGGGTGGCGTCGGTCTTGGGTGGCGTCGGTCTTGGGTGGCGTCGGTCTTGGGTGGCGTCGGTCTTGGGTGGCGTCGGTCTTGAGTGGCATCGATCTTGGGTGGCATTGGTCTTGAGTGAGTGTGTGAAGCAATTTGGGTGCCTCTTAACATCGAGGTCTTGAAAGCCGATGAGAGTGATTAAGGTGGTAATGGAGCAGTGCCGTAATGTAAGGGCAGGGGAAACAATATCACCGAGAAAACTCGCCGACCAGTGGCATCGCCTGGCCCGATTCTCCCATGTGAAAATCCAGGGGTGACCCTGGTGGGAGACGAGCAGGCTAACAGCTCAGTTACCATGGTCCCTTCGGTCTAGGGTGCAATCAGTCGTTGGCTAGTATGTTAAGTCGGTATGGTTCCTTGTTGTGACCAGTTGGTAATTTATAATTTTATGGTCTGTGGTTTTCTCGATTTTTCGAGTTCAATGTCATTAGATTCAAGGTCAAGAGCAATGTCAAGAACCAACATGGTGGCTAAATCGTTAGCTCTTCTGGCAGGGAAATCGATAATTAATACAAAACACCTAGGTGTTGAAAAAGCAAACAAATGACAAACGAAAGAACGAACATGGTGGGTGGAATGCATTCGACAGAATGAGCATGGAGAGGGAGTAGAGAAGGGGAATGTTAATGCAATGTGTTTGAATGGAGAGGTGTCAGTTGTCTGATGGAGGTGGTGCTCAGGAAACCTCTTGAAATGTAAGTTTTTTTAAATAAACATTTTTATAAATTTTCAAAAATTTTTCAAGAATATCAATAATGATTTTTTTTATAAATTTTTGAAAGTTTTGAAATTATTTAAATGTTTCTTGACAATTTTGAGATTTTGGGTTTAAGTTTACAGTAGTCATGGGGTCAAAGTCAAATGTCAAGTTCAAGGTAATTTGGATTCAATATGGTGGTTGGGTGATGCCATTACATGGTAGCTGGTCGGCTCCAGTTCCCCATCCCCTCTTAGTCCAAATATTCGAAATTTTAATTTTTATATTTTTGTTAATAATTTTTTTGAATGAATTTTTATGTTATATTGCTTAAGTTACATACTTTTTAGAATATTTTTTGATTTTTCGGAAATTTTTGGGTTTAATGTCAAAGGTCAATGGGGTCAAGGTCAAAGGTCAGTGTCAAGGTAACCTACATCCAACATGGCATACAAGATGGCTGCCAGCCGACCAGAATGACAGAGCACGAACAGTTCAGCACTCCGATCCTGGATCCCATTATGTCAAAACATTCGAAATTATTATTTTTTTTACAAATTTTAAATTAATATATATGTATTTTTAATAACTTTTGGAATTATTTTGGGATTCTAAGTAATTTTTTTGTTCAGTATTTCAAGACAATTGGCACAGGGTCAAGGTCGCAGGCCAAGGTCACCAACATCTAAGATGGCAGTCGAGTGATGTCACAACATAGCGGCTGGTCGGTGCCTGGTGCCTACTTCCCCATTCACTTGTGCCATAACGCATATTATTATACTACTCATGTGCCTAACTCTGGCATCACGTGCTCTGCGTTTACCAAGCCTTGGCCTCGAAACTCCACCCAGGCGCGCTGTATTTCGTGTCCTGCAAGCTCAAGACTGAGCTTGTGGGTCTCTATACATCACTCTTAAGAATCCTACTATTTATGTAGATGGATCAGGAGTGACCAGTGGTAGGCAGCACCAAGAATTATTAATTTACTACCAGAATGACTGCAGCAAGTGTGCGGCATTGGCAACGTAAAAATTGGAAATTTGAAACCTCCAAAAACAAGGAATAGAATAGAGGATCTAATCGCCAATACCCCTGGCTCGCTCAAAATATAAGGATTGATGAAAATTACTTCGAAAATTGACCAAACAAGAAAAAAATTACGTTATTAATCAATAAATTAGAAATTAATCTCAGCCATAGTGAAAACAATTGCCTAACATACCGATGATCCTCGCGGTTTCAAAGTGCGCATCTCATAGACGTAGCGATGTAATTGTCAGATCACAGAAATGATGTTACAATCTGCTTTATATACATTCCAACCCACTTCAAGCAGTGGCTGCCAACACTAGAGCCTTTATGGCAATCAGGTGAAATAGTATAACTAATGATGTAAAAACATTGATT
>NQII01004564.1:107163-135452 GCA_002778355.1 Clitarchus hookeri
CATCTCCATGGAAAAGGTGGCCAATCCGTGTAGTATGTGTTGTAGGTATAGCCAACTACATGGAGTGCGACTCAGGTTTCGCTCGGAAAAAAGTCAAACGTGGTAACTTATTTAATTGCGTCTTAACTGTTCCTGGTAATTTTCCACTGGTTTTGATGGGCGCGGCGAGCACACACCGGTACCGGGTGGCACATAAATGAGTTGACTATGCAGTCGATGTGACGTCCGGTCGCTACGCCACATGTTTCGGGGCTCACTAAAACATATTACTCCAAGGTAAAACAAATGACATTGGCTCTTCGTAGGTGGCCTGACAAAGGCGCTGTGATGCTTGGGGATGCATTAATTTGTGTTATGCCCTGATTGTGTAGTTTTGCATTGGAGCACACATGCCAAATGGTTGAGATCCGAACCACGTTGTTGTCCTGGTGCAGCCAACATGGTTATATCAAAATAGGAATGCTAGCTGACTCGTCCTGTGTTAGAAGCAGGTGACTTCCGTAACACCGACGAGATGCTGATGCTGATGGTCACTTCCAATGTTATTGTCTTTGGCATGGTGATCAGCTGGGATAATGCTGTTGTGACAGTACAAATAAATGTTTGCGAGGATATGTGAGGTTGGGCTCAGATCAGAATGGTTTTAAGTTCAGATTATAAACTAAATAAAACAAATATTTAAATTACAAAATGCAATGTGATTGTAATTATGCCAACGAAATTGTGGAACGACTCCCAACTTGGCCACGGGCATCACCTGTGCCCAACTTAATCAAATACCCCATATGTTTTGGGATGTTATATAAATTAAGTATTAATTTATTTAGAGTTTATGAGTGTTTATCAAGTAAGTCATTTCAATATATGTTGTTTTTGGACTGGGAAAGTGTCAATGGTATTTTTGAACACTGTAAACTAAACAACATAAAACTGTGTAATTTTTATTTTTACTGTAGAATATCGTTAACAGGTTGTGTGCTTTCATTTAGGGAACATGCCAACACAATCTTATTTAAGGGATTTTATCAAAAAATAACATTTTATAATCATAATGCTTTAACACATTGTTTCATTTATTGTACGACAGTGATCCTTCTCCAGCTCTGGTGAGAGCGAGCAGGGAATACAATCGTCAGTCTGAATCAAGCGTTTTCGGGAGAAGGCCGCATGTGTGTTAGCATCTCCTGTGCTATTCAAAGATTGCTTTGTAAACTTCGTTAGCGCGGGAAGATGCGCGTATTCCAATCCTGCGGATTCATACGTCGCAGGAGATTAATTTTATTCATATTCTCTTAAGAGCACTTGCTCGTTTAGCCACGTAAGCCACCGACATGCTCAAGTTGTCAAGTCTACATCAATATAGGCCCTTTTTAACATGTGCATAGTGTAAATGTTCTATTAATGCGAATAAAAACAGTTCGACTATGGACTAAGTAGAGTTTAATGCAAACACAATGTCAATCTACCATCCACATGCTGGTCCCACAGAGAACAGAAACCAGGATTTCAAGACCCAACTGCAACACAGTGTGGATAAGGACCACACATCCTGGGCCGAACAGCTGCCCAGAGCACTCTTCACACTCTACCACCATACCAAGTAAGTAGGCATGTCTCCTGCTGCCATTTTACAGGGCCATGAATTGACACTCCCAGGCGAATACAACGCCTGCCAGTAGAGAGAGCAAGCGAGCTCAATAGCAGCGCTGCACTGCCCATCAGCAGCGGAGACAATGGGAGCTCGAAGCTGCCTGTTTACACCAATATGCACACATCACCAGGTGGGTACCCCTCACTATGCAGCCAGCAAAGCAGCTAAGACCAGGACAAAAAGTTTTCGTCAGAGAGCACCTATTGTACTTATCATGCTAGAACCTTTGTGCAGGCATAGGTGCGAAGTGGAGTGGTCCTGCTGTCGTCACCAAAACTTTGGAGATGACAAACTACGTAATCAAGGTCAACTGCCAGAGTACCATATGCATTCACAGGTACATCTAGCAAACTGCACGTCAGTAGAAAGTAGGCACAAGGTGATCTAACCGATGTTGAGCAACAACAACCACAAGATGATCTGGCAACATCTGCAGTGCAATCATCCAACAGTCGCCCAATGTAGGACTTGTTCTGCTACGCGATGCCTGGCATCCAGATGCCTGGCATCCAGATGCCCCCATGGATTGTGGTAGAGAACAGGGCCCTGCCTCAGCAATCACAGAGACAGAACATTATGCTACCATGCTCAGGTTTATCCGTCAATAGCACCTACTGGTATGTCACACACCACTGCACTAATGGAACAGCCTTAGCAGCACCCTGCTTCAACCTGTGACCTCGCAGGGTCCGGCCATTTACCCAACGTGCTGTACTGATGTCGTATTATCCCAGCATATGGTGGCACAGTGTAAGAACAGTCGCCTAGAGGGGGGCATTCGACATGAGTCCAATTTCATGTATCCTCTCGACCATTTTTTCCAGAGCCACAAAGCAGTAGCCCTAGCCGAGCACCGTACCTATGACAAGAATATTGGGAGTTGCTGTCAGCAGCAGCATCTCCTCGGTAATTGGCAGTGCACGCACTTTCCCCAACACCGCGCGAGTCAGCTAACGATCCCACTTTGATCCGACCATGTGGGCGACACACAGACAGCCCGATGGCTTGGATCCCAACCGACTAGCACATGTGCTCTAACACAACACTATGCTATCAGAGCATAGCACAAATGAAGGCATCCCCAGTCCTCGTAACGCCCCGGATCAGGCTGCCTACGAAAAGCCAACACCATTTGTGTTGTGTAGTGTGTGTAAGTGAGCCGCAAAAGCAGAGTCTAAATATTAACCTATTTTCCCCCAGTGAATATCTCAAGCACTCAGTGCTTCAGCAATGTAATTATAATTATGTCCACGACTTTTGACTTGACCACGAGCTTCACCCATGCCAACCTAATCAAAGACCTCAATGATGTTACATGTCTAGGAATATCTTCTTTAGTCAGAGTTTATGTCTTTATTTAGGGTTTGTGAGTGTTTACCATGTAAGTTATTTCAGCAAGCATTGTTTTCAACTGGTAAATACAGTCAATGACATTTTCGAACACTGTTAACTTAACATAAAATTGTAATTTTTATTTTAATGTCATCAACAGTTTGTGTACTTCCATTTAAAGAACATGTAAACTAAACCTTAGTTAAGGGATTTTATCCCAAAATAACATTTTATAATCGTAGTGCTGGAACACTGTTCTACAACAGTGGTGCTTCTCCTGCTCCGATGAGAGTGGGCAGGCAACACCATGGTTAGTCTGAAGAGGGTTTTTTTGGGAGTAAGATGAATATGTTTTAGCACTTCAAGGACTCTATAAAGACTTGTGTGTACCAATCACAATTGAGAATATATTTTTTTCATTTTGGAACTCGAACATTTAAATAAGTAACTTAATTAGCTCAGGAGCAGTGCCTCTTCCACTCCTGCAAATTCTTATGCCCCAGGAGCTTAATTTTATTAATATGCATTTAAGAGCACTTGCTTGTTTTCCCATGAAAGCTGCCGACATGCTCAAGGCGTCGGGTCCGATTCAATATAGGTCTTATTTAATATACGCAAAGGTTAAACTGTCTAATAAAGTTAATAGGAACATTGCAACCTGTGTTCCATTGTTATACTTCGTCGCTTAAGAGCACTTAGGAAGCTAGCCCCACCAACAAGCTTATTCAGGATTTACTGTGTACTTTTCAGTGTTAGTTAATGTAGCATTTAAACTTTCACATCACAACAGGCAATCATGGTAGTATTGGGAATGCTGTGAATAGCTCAAGGTTTATCAACCATACGTAACACAACAGCAACTTTTTCATCAAATATGTGGAGGACACAAGGATCAGCGGCCACCTGGGTGGTAGACCACCACCTACAACAATATCTGAGCAACCGGCGAAGTTGGCGTGAACCGCACGTTCACGAGTCCTTTTGCCCACTGACTGCCGCAGTGTGCCCACACCAGACGCACCACACCGACAGGCTTGTGGGCACGAGTGCATTAGTGTTTAGTATTTATTCAGTATTGATGTATACCATAATTATCGTGTGTCAAAACAGTCATCACATACATAGCCAGCCAGGGACATGTGACATTTTCAAGTTGGCAATGCAGTGGCTGCTACGAGTCAATACTTATATTTAATATTAATATAATGGTGTTTTATTATGTAAATACAAGGGTAATTGTGTTTTATTATGTAAATTGTGTTTAATTATGTTTATATAAGGTATATCATGTTTACATCTCATTAGCATTTTAAGTCGCATTTGTTTCATCTCTCCACCGCCAGGTGCGGTCGTGCTTAGGTGGCGCAAGCCGATGCATTGCGCAGTCTAGTAGGCAACATCACTTCAGCGCGAGCGGACGTGGTAAGTCTCTCGTTTCACAAGAACCTCGGTACCAGCCTCTCAGGCTGCAACCTCACTCAGCAATCGCATCATCATATCATTCACGAAGCAACTAGTATTTTTATGTTACATCTCACCGAGGAGAGAGCAGCGTCACGCGCCTTAAGTAATTATAATCCAGCAGTGTGTTTATATGACCACGCGGTCACCACGTGTTTGATCAAAGTGTTCAATAAAATAATTATATACATATAAAACTTGAGTGCAT
Source organism: Clitarchus hookeri (assembly GCA_002778355.1). Classification (NCBI taxonomy): domain Eukaryota; kingdom Metazoa; phylum Arthropoda; class Insecta; order Phasmatodea; family Phasmatidae; genus Clitarchus; species Clitarchus hookeri. Next base: position 111,816 of record NQII01004564.1, read on the forward strand.
TATTAATTCAGGCGTGCGCAGCGGCCATACAGCTCGCAATTTCTTAATATCTGACGGTGTGTTACCAGAGAACCCCTGGGCCGTCGGCCGAACGACCCAAAAATCTCATCAGCTCACCGCGGAGCTGTGGCGCCGGGCAAATCCATAATCATTACATTCCAACTCTGGTAACCGACCGCGTCACAGTATTTTCTGCAAGGTGTCTCTGGATCGGTGAGTATTTTACCCGCCAGAAACATGCACGAAATACTGTACATCTGCGATGCGATCTCATCCTCCCCTGTATGCTTACTCAACCCCAAATCAATTCTAAAATAAAACAATCAATGTATGCATTATTCCCTGAGGTATGTTTGTAAATATATATTAATATTCGTAGTGTATATATATATATATATATATATATATATATATATATATATATATATATATCTTATTTATTAATTTTANTACATAAACTACGAATATTAATAAAACATACAGTACTTATAAGAACTTAGTGCACTGACACATTACTCAGAGACATTCGTGCACAAAACTTGGATTGCCCTTGACTACCTTCACTGCACGATTCACATATATACACGTTTGTCACTTAACTCAAAAATACATAATAAATAGAACATATGAATGTTCTGGGAGTACAGAATGCACAATAATATTTTACATTAAGAATAAAAAAGTTGATTCCTGCAAAACAAACAAATAGGCTTGTGGGGATCAAGTTTAAATTTAATGTCCTTCCCTGAGTAGTCACCTGCAAACTTGATGGGGGCCATGACAATTAATACCACAAGTAAATAATTTTAATAAACAACTTATTTCAAATTCTATCCAGACGAAAAGCTGCATAGGAAGGGGAACTGGATTTTTTTTTCACCTATATCAACATGGCAAAAGACCTCTATGGAATCACACAGCAAACTAATTTTATGCCTGATCCAGGATAGTTACCTTTTCAGGACAACCAAAAAAATATTGCCATCATTTTGTGGCATGTTCCCAGCTCTCCTACCTTATCATTGTCATCATGCAATCTTTTACTGTCATTTCATTTCCCCTTAAATTTACTTGTAACATAATCAATTTCGTAGATTACGATTTCCCTTGATTCCGTGTAGAATTGTAGACAAGTATAGTCATCAATTATATTAAGTTAATTTGACTAATAATTTACATTATCAAATACCGAAAAATTTAAAACATTTATTTATTGCTTTCTGTTTTTCCTGTTACATGTAGTCTCAAAACACGCTTCTCCTTAATTCAACTTGAGCAAATAATTACATCATCGTTACACCCATTTACAAAATTATAACGCTACGATTTAAATATTAATATCATTTTCAAATATCTTTACTAATATGAAATATTATCTCAATGTTATGAATCTCATATGCTATAAATGTTTCTTTTTAAAGAAAATTGATCTTCCAATCAATTTCCTGATGGAACATATCTGTATAAACAACATTACATACTTAAATGGAGTGGCAAGATATTACTAGGCCTAGTTTTATAAACTTGGCAATAAAAATGAGGCACATTTTATTTTAAAAAAACATTTTCATGCTACCTGCATTACTAACACCTCTTTTGTCTCTCACTCAAAAATCGATCCTAAAATAAGTTTTCTCGATACACAATGTTTTCTACACATTCCTTACTACATCACAACATTTGTTTATTGTTTCTGGACCGTCATATGCTCACAAATGACATCATTATTTAAGACAATTAAATTAAAATGACACTCTTTGTGCCTTTCTGTGTATTAACAACAAATAAAAAGTTCAAGTTGTCAGCAAATTCACACGCATTCATTTTTTGAAGGTTGTGTCACTCTTCAGTATTTGCAAGCTGGATGTCCTGCACTTCATACGACAGCTTTCTACGCTTGCAGCAAGTAGTGCAGGCTGTGTCACCAACACCGAATTTTTCTCCATCTTCCAGTGTTTGTGGCATTGCCTGATTGACTGTCTCTGGTAGCAAAAGCGATAACAGGCCAGAAAGGATAGCTGTACATGCGAAGATGATTGACGGCAGTGTCTTATCTAGACTATCCTGGAACACCCAAAAGCATAGTCATTAAAATTATATTATAGCAGTTTCTATGTACTAAAGACCTGAGGTTTTATCAGCAGTTAAACCATCATTAAGGTTACAATATGATATGAGCATATAATTATGTCCAGTACATGTTCATTTTAATTCAAAATACTTTCAATATTCATAATGAAACTTTACTAAGCAGAAAACTTCCGATACTATGGGGAGATATACAAATACAGTCAGTGGGAAAATACTTTATCGTGTCTCGTCAAAATACGAAATTATGACAAAAATTTACTTCAGGCTACTAATTATTCAGCTGAGACAAAACATAACACATAAAAATCAATCTTGTCACAGTGACTAATATTGTATCGCAATTCACATGTGTTGATGTCCCTGAAACTTGTATCACGTGAGGGTGATTTTTGTGTTGATTTGACACCTATCATATCATCTCCCTCCAGCTCAGTAGCCAGATGAAATCCCGTGAAACTCATTCTAATGTGCGCAGAGCAATATCTTTGCTGACTTACTTTTCGAGTATCTTTACACCAAGTTTAAACAAAAATTTATCCAAGCGAATCAAGATAAATATAGAATTCACACCAAAATTAACTTTATATAGAAGACTGACAACAGAGTGTAATCAAACATTCAGAGATGAAACCTATTTAACAGTGTGCACGAGTACATGATGAATTTCCTCTCCATGCAGAAGATGTGAACTACCAGATATATTTAAGAGTCATTGTGGCCACCATAACCGTGTGTACAATAGCTGTGCTGCCATCTTGCGGCCAGGGGTCGCAGACTATAATCAGTGATAAGGTCTAACATGGCTGTGCAAAGTTCAGAGAGTCATTGGGTGAGAGATTTGGGCAGCACGTAACAGCTGTCTTCAGCACTGATGAAAATGAAATGAGGTACAGATTTAGCGGTAAAATAATACAATAATGGGGGAAACACTAGCACACTGAGAAAACCTAGTGGACACTGACAAAAATCTGGAATATTCACACCTATTCGCAAGATAGGAGGTGAATACACTGACCACGACACCACTGTGGCCTGAAAGGTTAGTATATGGGCAGTATACTTCTGCACAAAACCGCACACATGGTAGCCACCCATTAATGTGCATGTGTGTGAAATGTCATGCCCCGAACCTCTACAACATGGGCGAAATTCTTGACTGCGGGACATCACATAATCAAGAGTTGCCATGCCAGAGTTAACTGGCATGTTATGTGCAAAATACACCCCAGCTTGAGACATGTGCTAGATAGGCACTATCGCCAACCAAGAACTGTGAAACGAATTGCTTCATATCTGTGGCTGGAGCTCTAAAGCATATAATTCATTAAAATGTCTGCCCAAACAAATTAGCATAAAATATTTGCCACAGAATGGAATTTAATAACAGTCGATGATAGCATATTTTCTTCTATTATGGCTTCACAAGCCCAGCACCTTTGGATACTGCATTAAAAATCAAGTTTAGATCCTCAATAATGCAACAGTACACAATGTCAATCATACATATGCACATCTGGCTATCCTTTTGTTAGTGTGAACCACGAGAACCCATAACTCTTTATCTAAATGCGTTAAGAGAAACCATAATGTTTATTTTTGTGATGCCAACAGTAGGCAAGCACATTGGAGCTGAACTCCAAGTCAGTACTTATATCTGGAGGGATACTGACACTACAAGACCTGTGTTTGTAGATCACCTGGAAGTAGGATGTGCCGACTCCAAAACAGTCAAACTGTGAAAGATCAAGTTCAGTAGTGAATTGCAGTCGACCATAAATATACGTGAATGATTCCTCACCCAGAAGGTAAAATACTTCTACCAGCCATTCCCCACGACACCAGAAGATAACTATACTGTCATAACATTCGAAATACTGTGACCAGAACCTTGCCTGCTGCTTTGGTTGTCTGTGGACCAAACGATGTAGCCTTCCCATTCCTAATCAAGAGTTCTAGCCACTCAATATTTCGGATGTGGTAGGTTTTGGGCTAAACTAATTCGCAGCCGAAATACCTTCGCACCATGCTCTATGATTGCATATGATGCGAGGTCGAAAGTTCGAATGATTCGCAAAACCAGGGGGGGGGGAAGACACATATCCATGTACATAATTTGCACACGGGCACACTCAATTCAAATATACATTGCACTCATGTGTGCAGATACATGCACAGATACATGAACATATATTTGCACAAATGCACGAAGACACACGTGGGCATGTGAACAAAAACACATGCGTGCACACACACACAAATTCTCACTATCTCTTTGTATTGTGCATTGCAGCACAACAGTGTGTCAATCTGCGATTGTGCATTGATTGGCACACATTTTGTTATACAATAATTTTCATAATTTATAATTTTGTGGATATACTGTCATTACAGCAGATGAATTGCAGATTACAGCAAAACAGTTTAAAATATAGTTTTTCAAATTAAATAAAAAAAAATGAGAAAAATGTAATAGTGACACACACCAGCAATGTGATGAGTGGAGTCATGGCGCCACTGAGACGAGCACACATACTGCCCACACCGATGGACGTGTTGCGCACTACTGTAGGAAATAATTCAGCGGTGTAGTTGAAGATTATGGAGAATGACCCTGCTATGAAAAACTTGCCAACCATCACAACAGATATACGAAAAATATTGCCGATTTCGGATTCTGAAACAAAGAGCACAGTTCACACAATGAAACAGGTAAATTAAAATTGTAATTCAAAAATTCAAATTGTTACCTTTACTGCAAACATTTTAAAGTAAGTCTCTTGACTTACGAGTTATTCACAATTTATTTTGCTCTCTGCATCTACAATGTACTTCCTTGAAGCTGTATACAGGCAACTTTAATAGCATATAATGAAAATTGAAAGAAAATTGTATTCTAAATATTTTTGGCAGCAGAAAGGTGACATCGCTGGATCAAATTTGTTACCTTTACCTGTACACTGAATATACGATAGTAATTTTGAGAGATTCCAAGATTACCAGAAGTTTAAATGTTTGGACATAACTCTTATCCTAATGACCTCCACTGCTAACCAACCCCCGCCCATAAAAATATTAAGGACGAATTAAAAAAAAATATATATATAGTAAGTTATAAGTGAAATGAGAAATTAGATGAATTAAGCTGTTATAATCAGACCGTAAAAATATGTTCTTTAGCACAAAAATATTTTCTAGGCTCTGTTTTATAAATGAAGGACCCCTCCACCCAAAAATACAATCTTGTCTATGCCACTGGTCTACACAAAAACTCTTTCCTCTGCAATTTTTAAGACAGCACCACACTGGCGTGTGCCACATCCCTCCTCCCTTAGTCCATTCGTCCCTCTTCACCAGTGCAGCTACAATGTGCCCACTACTGGGGACAAGTTGACCCGAACATGGCGATCACCCCTCCCTGACTCCAGCGCCGGCGACTTGTGCTAGAGTGCACCCTACCTCCGGTACTCTACAAGTACAACCAGAGTCAGGTGGCCGTCCCACTTTCATGCCCTCAAGAGACATATTTTGAGGGCGTGCTAATTCGGACCGACCAACACAACCAATAGGAGTCCCCAGTAAGAATACCACCGGGGAAATGAATGTAGCGAGGGGGGTCACAATGGTTACAGTGCTCCAACAACCATTCGTGTGTCCCCCTTCATTTTATATTTATGTCCCTGTGCATGTGTTACATGTGAAGTGTGAGTGTGTCATCGACACGTTTAAATGTATGGAGTGTAAAGTAAGTGTCTAGACACGCTAATTTACAGCACCTTTAAAACTAGCTTTGTGTTTAGCCGAACCGAGCATCGCTACCCACATTCCACCTGGGTTGAGAATGGACTCGTCTACCACGAGTCATCCACTGCCACACTCTAAGTCTGTGAAACAAAGTTGCAATAAAATTAATAATTGCAATAAAATAATGCCAAGTGCGTCAGTAACATGATCAGATAAGCAGCAGACCGGGGAAGATAGCTCCAGACACAATCCAAATTAGGTTGCTAAATAAATCTGACACCAACACACAGAGTTTTTACATGTAATTTGCTTATACAAATTAACGTAAAAGCGTTTCTTATATATTTTAACTTAGGTAAGTGTATTTGTGCTTATGTGTTTTTGTTATTAAAGTGTTTATGTATTTTCGGACCACACTTGCGCACATTTGAGGGGTGATCTCGGCGGACTCAGCCATGTTGTTCCAGTTGGTTCCTAGCACTTGATGGGAGCTACCACGCATCGTATGTCTCCGGGCCTTCAACATTCTTGTGCCGGCCATTTAGTTTCTAACAGTAATGACTTTGTCCGGAACTTACTTCTCTCTCGTTCAGCCCAGAGACCGTGCAACTCCCAACCCTTCAGGCTCAATTCGTGCCGGGGATGTAATAACTTATAATTTCCATCTGCCGTATACCTTTATTTCAGTTTAGGTAGCCAATGTGTCTCAGCCGCTATGCTATGTCAGTTCCTCTAAGAAGGGTAGTTTTAGTGAGTAAAACCATTGCAAATTTAGGTGTTTTATTTCACTGTGACCAGCTTCATGGTTGTGAAATTATTTATGGGTGCTCTACACACTGCATTACAGCAATTCTAAAACGACATATTAACGCATCATGTTTCTGGCATGTGAAATGGCCATCCAACAATTTCACTCAACAGTAATAGTGGCGTATGAGAGGGTCAATTCACTCGGGGCCGGTAGGTGTAATGGAAATATTGCATCATTACAATGTCACCTCGTCGTGGGGTGATATCAGGAGAGCCTCGTGTGCGAACGGTCCGCACCCTAGACGAGCCTCTTGCTCTGGCACCCTTTTAAAACTCTCTGGCCACTTCTGAAAAAACTGTGCTGTAAGTCTAACCTTCGTTCTCCCCACTCCTGAGACGACAACATCCTATCAACATTAATAAAGTTAATTTATTATCTTGGAAAATAATCAAAAGATAACTGCCAAATATGACAATTAAGTAGTACTATGGTAGGCCATATCAATTTATGTCCCAAAATGTTCAGACACTTATTTTCAAAATGGCTGCTATATAAATATTTTAGCTTGGTATACTATATATACGAAACCACGTAACCTATTTCAAATTTAATTTGTAGGCTGGCAGTAGCTATTATAACTATCAAATGCGTATACACAGAGATACTTTATCCACCATTTAGAAAGACAGCACCACATGACTAAATGGAGTTTTATTTAATATCTCGGGAAACAATCAAGCTATTACTACAAAATTTGGCAAACAAATAGTATTATGGTAGGCCATGTAAACTAATATGTGTAAAAAGGTCCAGGTGTTTATTGTCAAAATATCGGCCAATAAGAACATGTAACAAATTTCAACTTAACTTTGTAAACTGGCAGTACCTATGCAAGCATCAAATGAGCTAATACCTAAAAGCTTTACTCTGCCATTTTGGAAGATAACAATGCATGTAAATGTAATCTTTAAATCCTAGCTAGGGAAACAAATATATAATTTCCAACAAAGTAATGCGACAAGTTATACTAGTGCAGTACATCTAAATGTATATGAATTAAGAGGTTAGTCATGTATTTTCAAACTAACAGCCATATAAGTATTTGCTTAGTATACCACTTATCCCAAACAATTTCAACCAAACTTTATATACAGGCAGGATCTCTGACAATAATTAAATGTACTAATACATATCCTTTTCGTTCACCATTTGTGAAGATAGTCACATGAACAAAAGGAGGTTTTATGGCATACCTCATAGATCAAACAACCTATTCCCACCAAATTTTACATGCAAGTAATGCTATGGTATATCATGTAATCTTACATGTTTTAGATGGGGCAGGCCTTTTTTAAAATTGTGTTTATATAAAAAAATTATATTATTACTATGTTATATGTATTAAATAATTAAATAAAATTTAACCAAATTTTTTTATGCTAATAGTATTCATCAAAGCATCAATTATACTTATGGAGATCCTCTATTTCTAGTATTTTTGTAAGATAGTGTGAGGTGAGAGAATAAAACATTTATGACAAAATTCCAACACAATTTAACTTATTTCCACCAAATATCGCACATCAACACTGCTACAGAAGGTTATGTAAATTTACATAATTTATGTGGGTCAATCCCTGCTTTTCAAAATGGCGACCATATATATAATCTTTATAAATTTGTCATATATATTTAATAATTCAAGCAAATTTTGTAAGCTAACAAAATGTATATAAGAAGCATCGTATTAAGAACTATCTTCTAAATGTATTTTTGTATGGCAGCTTCAAATGGGGAAAATTAATTGTTTATGTCATATCTCGGGAACCAATTAACGGATTTCCACCAAATTCTTCACAAAAGTAGTACTACAGTGTGGTATTAAATATAGATGTTTTAGGTGGTGCATGCACTTATTTTCAAAATGGAAGTCCTGTAAATAGTTTAGGTTAGTATATTCTATCTACCGAAACATTAGACTGAGTAAATCCGAAGTTGATGCTCTGAATCCCACCTCTGTAATGCAGTTCGTTGCACACTAGGTTATAGTACTAGGCTTTCTGGGTTCGAGTCCCAGGTAATGCACATGTGTTGGTTATTGTCTCACGAATTTTGCATATGTTTCTGGTTCCATGTCTAATGATATTGCTGTCAATTATACGCCAAGGCCTACCTACCATTTGTGGCAATTTATTTTGCGCAAATAATTTTTTTATTTTTGTTTTTATGTAACTAGTAATCCACCAACCATAAATATGCCTTTCATCCTTCCTGCTCATAAGACCATGAAAACCCGCCAAGTGGCGCCCTTCCATTTAGCCAACTCCCTTCCAAAAAGGCCTGACCACCTAACAATTCTATAGGACACATTCCTGGCAGCATGTGTCGCCTTTCAATGTGCCAAAAATTTCCTGCACCAGCATGAGACAACCAATAGCAACATGGTGACCATCCGCCAGCCACACAGCTGCCACGCCGGTCGACAACAGAGCTACTAACGAGAACTATCACTGTAATTTTGTGAGCACTTCACCATCTCCTTCACCACTCCAGACAATATAGTGCAGCGGCAACCGAAAGTATGTGTGTGTGCATGATAGATACCACCACCTCCATTAACAAAATACTGTGGGAAAATATCAAATGCACTGCAACACCATCCCATATCACCCCTCCAGCTAGGTTGGATTATCAATCGGGAGCCAGCAGCTTGTGCGAATGCACGCACCCCTCCAGCCCCTCGGGCTAGTTTACCCCTCCCACCTTATCGCAGGGGAGACTGCCACATGTCGGTGAGGTTCGTTGCCGCAGCCAACAGCAGACTGTCGCGTCGCGCAACAATGACAGTATTACCCATGTTAATGTTAATAAAGAGAAAATGGGATTAATTTTGAACTACGAGACTCTGCAGTGTAAACAGAATGGTGAACTCAAGAGCAGAGGATTTTTCGCACTTAACAACAGGGCCCACCTGCAACACTACAGACTTTTGGCTATACACCACCTTTCATCTTCAGGGTGCTTGTCTCCACACCGCCCTCTATTTTCAAGATGCTTGCCTAATCGCCACCGTCTCTTTTCAGGGTGTTTGTCTAATCGAAGCCCTCTCATTTTACACAGTTCTTTGGCTATACTCCACCGTTTGGCTTACTCCACCGACAGGCTTTACTTCGTCGATAGCATTCGTTTCACCTCCCATATACACACTGCTGAGCCAGTGTGACATGAACGAGTGTGTCAGCTGCAGTGCAGTCACTGCGAGCCATAAAGGCCGACTCGACAGAGAGACGAACTGTCAACCGAAAAGCGCGCGACCTGTGAAGCAGCCACGATATATTACAGGTGTGATTGTTGTTTTGCCGGAGACAGTGCACTAATTAACAAAAGTAATTGTGCAAAATAACACAAATCTTCGGATGCCACGATGTCACCTCCATGGAGAAATGATGCCAGACTCTAACTGCCTAATCTGACATCTGACATACAAAATCCCTGCCTCGAGTATTATTGTGATGCCTGGCAAAACAATGTTTGAGCCACTCCATCTGCCGGTGGCCACGAGAACTGATGTCCCGATGCCCTGCACCGAGATGCCGCCCCCACTATGCACGACCTGCCTTGCGACACCACATCAAACCCCACCTCCGGCAGCAGTTTTGACTGTTTTCAGCATCTCAGATGAAGAGTGGGTAACCCGTATAGAGGCTGTCATCGTGCAGACGCCACCTTCGTGCATACAGAATCTTTGTGTCATATTCACCATGGGAAGCCGCCGCAACATGTGTCTGACGCCCAACTTGGCACGCCAGGCAGGCTACGACACATCATTCTCGCTGCTGTCAGTTGTCCTGCAAGCGCCTGTGCAGCATGTGCCTGTGTCATCAGTCTAGCAGTTTTCTGCCAGGATTGAAAAACAACACAATCGTCAAGACACTGCTCGTTGGCGCTACCGATGCCAATCTGCTCGCCACCCCAGCTGAAAGCAGCCTGCACGTCATAAATGTAAGCAGAGTGATGACCATGTGAACGCACTATGTTTATTATCCCTGCCCCAACCACACTTAAAATTGCATGCTACTAAGCGCAATTGTCTCGTTGACAGACAGTGCTGTGAGAAAAACGGTGATACAGACAGATGTGCAATCACATCCACGAGTGTTTCGTGTTTCGGCCAGTGCAATTCTGTGTGCATCTTAATGCATCAATGGTACCTTATACAGCTGCATTATACTTTGTTACATCATTGCCTTGGTACTGTACACTCACCGCACCTGGTTGGTACCTCGCATGCACCAAAATACTCATGGCACATCTCAGTCCCTCTGGCCAGGGAGTTGCTGCAGGAAGCCTGCACTGCGACCCAGTTTTTCCAAAGTGTGTTTAAGTAATTAGTGGCTCAGCTTAACCCAAGTGGCCTTGTGTCAATTCCAGCGACTCATACCGGATTCTCCACCTTCTTCTTCATGAGTCCGCGACACCATGGCTGCCATGCGATGGGAGCAAGTCGATGAGCCATTCTCCTTTCCCCATGGTACACATGGGAGAATCAGTGGGAAGAACACCCCCTACCTCCGCCTATGTCGGCACCACACCTCGCAAAAGGGAAGGTGAGCTAAACCTCTCCTCTCATGCAGGCGGTTTTTTCGTCACAGCCATCAGGAAGTTGGTGTGTGAATGCACATGTGCTGCATCAAGTGTTTACGCCAGTTCACACTTGCTTCATCGACTCTGCCTCATTTCTACGCTGCATTCACGCCTCTCTCTCTCTCTCTCTCTCTCTCTCTCTCTCTCGTCTGCTTATTTAGATACCAGCATCTTAGTGCTTTAATTCATATTGTGTGGCAACTAACATGACGTAATGTCGCATTAATATTGTTTACGTCCTACTCTTTATTCGCTCGGACGTCATAAAGTGCTTCATCTTAGTAATAACTACTGCATTTTGTTTACATTTAGTTTCGTGTGTGTGTGACTGCATCATAATCTACCGACGATTTACGATGCAATTCGAAATCGCCATCGATTTTAAAACATTATGCCTGCTCTACTGACGGGTGCTGCCTGCATCCTGCACGCACACCACCACTGTGACACATTCGCCCAAGGCATTCCTACAGGCACACACACCGACATCCCAGAACCTCAGGTTCGGCCCTGTATGGAAATGCCGCAACATGCTATCGTGCCTTTGAGCATTGTACCACTGTCAGCAGAGACCTGCGAGCTTCTCGCCAGTCTCTACAACAGTAACGACTTCGCCATTCACTGAGTGCATCCTGCACAGCGCGCGGAGGCCACTCGCCTCCCTCAGCAGCTGCTCCAGCACCACATCAGTAGGGCATCCACCCTGCCTCTCCACCATCTCTCCGCACCCGAGGTCCGTAACACCTGCGGCCTCGCCGAGGGCCACATCGACGGTCCTGCTGCCACTAGCTAGCAGCATAGATCAACAGGCTGCAGCAGATTAATGGCATCCAGAAGGGGAGGAGGGTGTATAATGCATGCCACTTCCCTCCTCCCTTAGCTCTTTTGTCCCGTCACTACTGAGAAGCTACGACATGCCATCTACTGGGCACGAGTCACTTCCCGAACACGGCAGTCACCCTCCTCGACTCCAACAGCTGCACAGTATGCTGGAGCTGCACCCCATCTACGCAACTTCCACGGCACCATCGGAGTTAGGTGACCTTCCCAATTTCATGCAATCAAGAGGTAACTTTTGAGGGCATGATAATTCGAGACGACTAGCTACATGCAGAGAAGTTCCCAGTAGAAATAGCGCCGAGGAAATGAATGCAACGAGGGGTCATGTAGGTTGTGTGCCTAACTTATAACAGTGCAGGCTGATGATGTGCGCTAACCGTCACAACTTTGTATGTGCTTCATAAGAGTGTGTTATCGTGAGTAAAATCCAGTGGTTTAAATTGTGTCTTATTTCACGACCAGCTGCTTACGGTCGCATAATACACCTTACAGGTGCTGTTACCATATCAGTACTGCAACAACTTATGCGATAATGGAATATTGTGTTATCGAGCGTTTCAGATGGGCTCTCGAAACAATCTCACTCAACATTAGCTGTGTATAAGAGGGCCACACTCTCAGTAAACAGGCATAATTGTATTATCACATAAACTTGTACATCATAATTTCAAAGTGGTGAACTCGATGGCAGCCACATGAGACTACGGCCCACCCCATACAATAATCTCTTGCTCCCTCTGAGTTGGCATCCATACTATATTTTTGTCTACATAACCAGAAATCAATCAACAGTAGGTTTTCCTTTCCTGCTTCCCACTCCCGAGGCTACAACAACTTATCAGAGCTTGTAAGATATGTTATATATTTTCAAGCATAATCGTAACAAGTTATTTCACCAAAAGAAATATTACAAAAAAATATCATTCATTTGAATAAAAATTAATTGTCTCTGAATAATTGCGACCTATTAGAAAAAAAAAACATTTTTTCATGATAATCCTTTAATAAACAATTCAAATCTTTCTGCTGGCGATAGAAACTATTTAAAAACACATACACAAACTTTACATCAGCCAAGAATGACCATCATATTTTTTGTAAACATTCTGATTTGTACAGTATCCAGAACGTATTCTTGTGTTTAGAAAACCAATGGTTATAAGTAAATTAATAGTTGGCTATTCCTAACCATACACTGAGAAAGAGAAAATGTTGCTAACCAACAATTAACTTTTAATAAGACCTTAATTGGAACAAATCCAGACATTCTGAACCCAACCCTGAGGCTTCTTCCTTCTCCATGACATTACCATAAAGTCATAAGATACTTTTTCGTTTGAGAAAAAACATCTAACTAAATATGTGTTTATATTTTGCAGCACTGCCATTGGCGAGTAGGTTTTGATCTATTTATTTTCTGCATAATTTGCATTCTAATTTTCTAGATTTTTTATTTTTCTGGATACTTTTTATTTGTGGTTTATGAAAAGTGCCAGCCTAGCCGCTTGCAGCAAAATTTTTTTTTTGTGATATCCAGCCGTATGCCAATGGTGTCTCGTCGTGGCTATGAATCTGCTTGCTTCCCTTCAACTCTCAGGAAAGCATGCTTTTTCTTTAATTATTTTTCAAGCATAATGAATGTTCTTCTATTTTAGTTAATTTGGAATATACCGCCTGTCTTTCGGCTGTCATTTTCCGCAAATGTATCACCGTTATGGAAATCAAACATAAAACTTGCGAAAAGAAAAATATTCAATGTTTTCAGAAATAATTTTTGATACTAACAATTACTATAGTAATAATTGTTTCGTGGTGCACTACACTTGATATTAATAACTTAATTAATTTTAATATTTACAATATTTGCGATTACAATTGAAATAAAATACTTAAAAACTCATATTATGTTTATTGTTAATGTTTCTTCTTGGAAAATATATTTATTTATTTATTTACCACCCCGAAATTGATGTTATTAATTAATTTACTTCGCACATTTCAGTATGCATACTGTACCTGACGTGCATACCAGTTTTATATAATTTTGCACTTTTGTTTCAAGGGGAAAATTTTTAACAGTAGTGTTGTAAGTAATGTTTCACCTTTGAGAAATTTGCCTTTTGTAATATGTCCGTTTATTATCTGTTTATCAACTGCTGTTGGTGGTTCATAACCATGTTTTAAGATAAACTGATAAAATTTTAACTGAATTAAGCCTAATTTGCACATTCGATTTTTTCTTTTTCTATAATTTGTAAAGGGAGTAACGACATAAGGAGGTCGGCTTTTTCTACCTTACTCTTATCTTTTAAAGAGTGGTCTGATCGCAGCGTGCTCCTCAAGTTTTGAATTTGCCGCCACTCCGCCCTGTTTCTGAATTCTGTACCCCTACGTCTGTTACCTCCTTATCTCATCCTTGGTTACCCCTCCCTCCCCGCATGCGCGATAGCTAGCCTCCCCCCCTTTTCGATTGTGTTAAATTTTGCATAGGCCTTCTGGCACTCACTGTTCGTTTGGGCACCAACTCGTCGGCTCTTCTCCAGCCTTGATATGGTTACGTGATTTATTGGTGTAAACGGACGTGCTGCTTTGCCATGCAGGTGGGTTGAATGTTTCAGAATGTTTTAGAATGGTGTTTATGATATTGTTTAAGGGTTAGTTAACTTCACCGGGATTTTCGCTGATCGTTTAAGTTCAAAATTCCTTTTTGGCCTCCCGTTTAAATTATGGTTCGGATATATTTACGCAGTTCAGTGACTGTGTTGTAAATGTTCTGGTACTACCTTGTTGAAGTTTTTTTAATGATTTGCGTACGGTTATCCCAAGTCGGTGATGTGTTGCACCGTAATGCGGAATTCAAATGTACCGCACTTCTTTCGCTTGGTCGCATCTATTTGAGATCTATTCTTCACCCACCTGCAGGTTTTTGATTGAGTCTTACATATTGTGATAATAAGGTGCTCTTTATTATGCTTTGTTGTCGAGTCATGATGATTGCTATTATTTTAATGTATATCTGGTATGCTGCCATAGAAAGTGCTTTAGCCTCTGCTCCTTATGAGCATCACCCCTACGAATTTTTACGTCAGAGTTTTAAATGGTATTATCTTAATTGCCCGTGCCAACGCTTTTGTTCTATTCAATTCTGAGTGCGCGTCGTGTATGCGGCTGTCCGTTGTGTAACAGTTTAAATTATTATGCTTGTTAATTATCTTCTTGTCAGGCATAAATATTTTTTGGCCTTTTATATTAATTGTAAAAAAATAGTGTGTTGACTAATGTGTTATACCCTTGTTACTTGAACTATATGGCCCTTTTACGTGATTAGGGTTTTGTGTGATTAGGGTTTTTCACAACCAAATATTGTTAGACCAGACACGCTGATTTTTGGTAATGCTTCTACGTTTTTCAAATTTTGTCATTGGTAGATGTTGTACGAGCTACATTCTTAAATAAATGTTGATTGCAAACAGATTTGTAATGTTTATGTTTGTAATAAACTTGTGTACGTCACAAGAGGAATATACTTGTAGCGGAATTTTGTTACATGCTACCTTTTGAGCGCCTTCATGAACCAGAGTCGAGAACACTTGAATTTTTTGTCTCTTTTTGGGCTTATGATTCGTGTCACAGCTCTGTGACCAGGAAGTGGTTAGCATCTGAGCTATTCAGAACTCCATTAATAACTATTTGCGCCCACGTGGAGGAAAGTGGGTCCATTAATTATTACAGTAACTTCTTGTCTATACATGTTTTCTTTTGTCCTTATCTTTAGGGCAAAAATTTGTTATTTTTTAATACCAAGGCACACATATCCCATCACCTTTATGTGACAATGAAATCACCAAAACTGTAAACCCAGTTATTACATCTGAATAGTTATGTTCTTATTCCTATTAATGGGCGATGTAAAATATATTAAATTTTGATGAACGTAAAAAAAATTAAGGTAGGGTTATCAAAACATTTATTGTTTACAAATAACTTTAAAACATTAAGTAAGATAATATATAATTTCGTTGTGGCTGTATTAAAAAATATATTAATTGGTATTGCTAGGTGGTTTAGTACCATGAAACGCTAGGCAATATAATGAAATACCCATCGAACGAGTGTTGAATGCACGCTTTCTTGTTCCTTTCTCGTAATTTTCATAATGGCATAAAGATTTCTGAAAACATTTTGGCATCTAAACACATGTCTATATGTGGGAGTAGGCCTAATTCCTGAATTCTCCTAAATATGAGTCAGAATTGCTATACTATATTTAACATAGTGCGCGAATGCATTCATTTATAAAAATGCATTTTAAATGTGTGATATTTCGAGACGATGGTTTATTGCGGAAAAGCTGGCTGACTGCTAGGATGCAACGTGCTGTTCACACGTTCGACAGCTTTCTATCGTTATGAAGCTAGGTACCATACCATTTCACTGAGCCAACAAGGATTATGATATTCTAAAGCGGAAATTTTTATAATTGGCCTACAAAGAACTTGATCATTTAGTCATAAAACAATTAACTTGAGTAGAAGGGGCCGCAGTGGATGAACGGTTAGACTGCTTGCATCCCATGAAGGCGAACCCGGTTCAATCGCCGGCCGGGTCACTCCCGGATTCTCGGAAGTTGGAATCGTGCCGGACGATGCTGCTGGTCAGCAGGTTTTCTCGGGGATCTCCCGATTCTCCCACCCTTGCATTCAAGTACTTCTCAATTATCAACTAATTTCACTTTCTTCGGCTCTCAAGATCTTGTTGTTAAGTGTCGCCCAAATCTCGCAAAACAACTTGAGTAGAATGAAATAGCCGATTCGGGGACAGTGGTGTGCGGTGGGGAGCCAGGGAACTGTCCGCCATTTTGGATTGCATTAACACCACTATATTTGATGACCTTGACCTTTGGCTGCCATCTTTGATTGCATGATTGCTGCCATCGTGTATGTCACCACTGTCACCCTCTTTATGATATCGCCACCTCTATGATATCACCGCCTCTGTAATATCACTACTCCTATGTCACCAACCCCGATGTCGTCACCAAAACCTATGCCATCACCAATCCTTATGTCGTCACCAAAACCTATGCCATCACCAATCCCTATGTTTCACAATCCCCTATGTCATCAACTATGTCCGCCATCTTGTAATGCCGATTCGTGAACAGAGGTGTGAGGTGGAAGAGCCAGGGCACCGACAGTCATTACACATATTTAACTAATGACCATGTCAACCTTTTATGCAATTTAATTAATTTTCTAAGGGAATTTAGTTAATTATTCAGATCGAAGAATAGGGGCCTACTTACTGTTTATTTATATTCTTCTTTTGTCTTGCCTGTGTAGTAAAATTATTGCTGGTGTGTTTACATACAGTAGCTAACGAGTTTTACATCTAATAACAAGGATTGTGTGCTGGCAGATTAGTTTCATTCATTTATTTTGTAAAAGGGAGTTGTGGAAAGGCATAGGTGTATTTAAGGCGTGCGAAATTGATTGTAATGTGTTTGTAATACACGTTTTTGAAACAAACTACATATTCAACACTGCAATGTTTGTTCCAGCCAACAAAATGCTTTTTTGTATAGGGCCAAATAATAGTTGTACCAACAAAATATTTTGTTTAGTAGACTATAAAAGCAAATCAATTTGTAAATGTAACACAATACATGCTTGAATAAAGAAACAACTGTTTTGGGCCAATATAAATTAGACTGTCAACTAAATATTTTGTTAAATCAACTGTATATATTTGTTTGGCTACTCGTTTTAGTACGTTCGAAAATATAGATCGAGAGTTTGTTTTTATTTTTGTTACAGTTAGGATAGTAACAGGGTTTGTTAGTGAGTTTATTGATGGTTCATAATTGTGTAAACATCCTTATAAAACCAATTCGACAGGAAACTAAAAAAAACTGTGAAATTGAAATATTTACTCACACATGGTGTCCAGTATTTGAAATGTATATATTTAAAAAATTCTCATTTCATCACTAGTTACTTTAGCCGAGGTTGCTAGGGCATAGTGTCCGGGTGCAAACGATCTAGGTTCGAATCTCGGCGGGGCTTTCAATTTCTTTCATATTAACCTAAAGTGTTTAATGTACAGAGAGCAAAACAAATCTTTAGCCGTACAACACAAATCTTAGTCTGCGGTAACCATATTAGAACAACAAAATTATTTGTTTTCAACAACAACATAATTTATTGCCCCATTACAGACATTTAATTTGGTTGCACGAAACAAACTTTGATTAAACGAAACCATTTTCTCAGTGCATGTGCACGATCTGTTTGCATAGGAAAATAAGTGACGCCTTAGACTAGGGCGGAATACAACATTCAACAAAACACGCTTATTGAGAGCACTATTCTGAAGTTCTTCAACGTGGCCCAAAACGATTTACTCAAAATGATACGGCTTAAAATGTTCTGGCTAAATTCCTGGGAAACTAGGGTAGGGCCATGCACTGAATTTTGCTGCAGACTTTTCACCAATAAAATGACACGATTGCTTCTTAAAATCCTTTAGGCACACGCAGCACGACGAGAACGAGAACGCTGCACGCCATTTCAGTGCTGTCCTTATCGCTTCCGCACTTCTCGGCCTCAAACGTGGAATAAAAGCACCAGGAAGGCGGGACCCTTAACATCTTGGCTATTTGTGGCCAGGGTGGCTCACTGACTACTGTGAATTTGTGTGTCTGATAAGGCCTTCAAACATAACGAAAACATATTCGTCTCAGAGTCCATGACGTAGGGGAAGAAGTAAACAACATGATGATTATACTAGGATTCCAAAGGGCAATGGGCATTTGTGATTAGAAAAACGTCAAAATAATAAACCTTTATGCATGTAGTTGATATAACTGCGTCGAATACAAACTGTAGATATGTTTTGTATATAACATTTAAGGTAACAAACCGCTAAGCCACTATAATGTTCACAATTCGAAGATACGTTCTTATTATTAGCATCTTTGTGTATCCGTTTTAGTTAACTACATAGATTAGTTGTTTAGTTGTCAAACATTGTGCAAAATTGGGATGTCTGTGAAGTCTTTCCTATAGCTAGCCTTGCAATGCAAACAAGAAAAAAGTCAACAAGCAGCACAATGCTGACGTCATATTGTGTCCGAATAAACTTATGCTTAAGTGGTATCAAATGGGTATTAGCAAGCACGGGACTACTGTATCAAATTAAAGAGGATGTCTTTCGAGACACATTTCAAGCTGCCATTACTGTTTGTTATAGTAGACACAAAGGTAACAGACAAAATGACAAAAAAAATATCGTCTCAAACCATATATATGAAAGTAGTAAGAGCATCTTACCCACAATTGACTAAGAAATTACAAGCGAAACTAGAAACATTTTAAAACTTGGGGTTCGACTGTAAAATGACACAAAGTTTTACATCCTATCAAGTTCCATTTAGATATTCAGTGTTGAAATGAATCGGTAACAAATTACAGAAAAGAGAAAACGAAGTTAATTAAAAATAAAATGCCAGGTTACAAAAAAAAATTTCATTTCCCATTTCATTTGTGGGCTAATATTTTGTATCTCCCCTCCACCAGATGTAATTACAGCACGCAAGTCGTAGGTTAGTTGTTGAGGTTGTCAAAGAATTTATAGTTGGAAAGCTGATGTTGTTACTTTCAGTAATACCTAATAATCTTATATGCAACAATACATTTTCCTGAAAATGTATTAAAATTCAATGTTTGAGTAGAATTTTTTGCCCGACATTATACATGGGTCCAGCACAAATCCGTGTTCAAGAACAACTAAGTTCTGGGAACTTAATAATTTTAGCTGAATGAATCCACTATGAAGCCTGGACCTCAGGATAAGCAACCATAGATATTTCCTTCTTTCAAGACCCCCAAAAAAACAAATATGATCTACATTTCTAACTCATTACTGGTACTAATGGGCTCATTCTTAAAACCAGAGACATGAATAATATTTGTTTATTTTTGGGCAAAATTTTTAATTAGGATATTTTTCTTCAGAAACGCAAGAGGACTATTTTTACTTAGATATCATGGATGTGTATTATCGTGAGTGATGTAATTGGGTTTTAATGTTTAGTATAGGGCTGTAGTAGAAAAAAATTAATATTTCTGCTTCGCCTGAAGAATTATTTTTTTAGGAAACGTTTTATTTATTGTATATCCTCATGCGAATTATTTTTTTAATAATTAAAAAGAGAAACGCATTACTAAAAAAATATTTGATATCCTGCATAAGCACAGCCAAGTGGTATTTGCAGCAACTTTTAAACGTTTGTTGAAAATTAAAAGTATTTTCTATCTAATAGCGCCGCCAGTATAAAACGAAATAAAAGTTTTATTTATTTAAAGGAAGAAATTTTTAATAACATATTTTGGTAGAGGAACTACTTGAACACTTAGATATTCTGAAACAGAGTTTTGTAAATAATATAAAAAAGGTTGACGTGGTGCTGTATAGTAAATATTAGCAGGATAGATATTAAAGGTGACCGCAGTTCTAAAATGTTCAGCATCCAAGTGGAACGACACAGCAGATGGAACATAATTATACATGTACTCTATTATTTGTGAAATTAACAGCACTTCCTTGTGGTTAGGTGCTCGACCTACGTCAAATATTGAAGCTTTACTTATGTCTTAACACAATGTCTCGTTTGTTTAGCGTGCAAGCACAGTGTTCATCACAATGATAAACATCAAACCTTGTGGTATGTAGGTCGATATGAAGCAGGCAATTCCTCCCACCACGAGGAACGAGCTGATGAGGCTTCGACGTCCAGTGCGGTCCATAACCATGATCACGATGGCATAGCTGGGTATCTCCACCAAGCATATAAGAAACAGGACAAGGAATGGATTCCCATTCAATTTGCCAGTGTTCAGCGACAAACCGTAGAATACCAAGCTGTTGGCGAACCTGTGAAAAGAAAAACGTTGTTTAGAACCGAATGAAATAAAACAATGGAAAGTAGGGAAAGTGGGAAAACTATGAAAACTATACATTATTTAATTGAAATAATACTATAAAAAACTTAAGTTGCAATAAATTTAGGATAGTTCTGTACTGAATTATATTTTTTTATTGAGTTGTATATTAATAGACAAAAGTATTCGAACACAAGTAATGTACTTCTCCCCCTCCAGAAAAATTTTTCACCTAAAAAATCATTGAGCATATAATTTCACATGGGCATAAAAACTTGTAATATTAGCTCTATTTAAGAAAAAGGAAAAGAAAAATACGCAAATTTTTACAAGTCACAAACATTTATAAAAATCTCACACACGAAGAGGGAAAGTAATTCTCGATAGTCAATATTCTTGAGTCATAATATTTACATATATGTTACATAAGTTATACTATTTAGCAAAACATTATACTCGTCTTTCTATCTTCACTCATCATATGTCACAACCACTCACATGGACATCGCAGGCAGTTATCTGTTCAAGTTTAGTCAAATTGGAATTTGCTAACATAAGCACTTTTTCTCGTTTACAGACGCGACTAATTAATTCAGCCTTACGACAGAATATATAAAATAAAGAGAAAAAAGCGAAAATGGTTTTTGAGAATAATCAATCTTCACATTCGGGGATCTTTAAATAAGATAGATTTTTCCAAGGTTTTTCCAAAAACCCTATACAAGAAACACAAATGGATATTTTTTGAAGTGAACAAGAAATGTATGAGGTATGGAGAAGTTGGGCGGCTCTCAACAGCGACGTCTTGAGAGACGATGAGGGTGAAATGAGG
The DNA here is from genome assembly GCA_002778355.1 of Clitarchus hookeri. Taxonomy (NCBI): domain Eukaryota; kingdom Metazoa; phylum Arthropoda; class Insecta; order Phasmatodea; family Phasmatidae; genus Clitarchus; species Clitarchus hookeri. The sequence continues at coordinate 133,657 of NQII01004564.1, forward strand.
TTAGTATATAGCAGCGCAGGAATGCAAGGGGCGAGGGAAATAGAAGATCCCGTGAAAACCCACGACCAGCGGCATCGTACGGCACGATTCCAACGTGCGAAAACCAAGAGTGACCCGCCAGGAATCGAATCCAGTTACGCCTGCTTTGGAAGCGAGCGCTCTAGCCAGCGTGTCACCGTGGCCCCGTGAACAAGGAAAATAAGTTGTACACAGAGCTATTCAGAAATGTTGACTTTCTTTCATTGTAAAATAGCTTTTACTTGAAGTAATAACTCTGTATGTAATTCTGTTTTTGTGATTCGTCTTTATCGTACATAATTGTTAAACCTCAGTTGAGGAAACATATAATTGCTAAGTTTGTTTCAAACTTATATAATAAATCAAATGCTGTGTAAGTATTTCAGAATCCTGAAAAGAGATGTCGCTAGAATTCTCCACGATCAGTCGAAGCCAGGTAGTTAACTGTGAAGAAGAGTGTATTTTTAGCGAAGCGACTGGATCTATGCCAAAGTAGTTCGAAAAATCTCAGTACACCAACAAGCACTGAATAAGAAGGTTGGAACTTATTCGTTCTAATATTTACGTTCCAAAATGTGCCTTACTATACAAGTAAAACGAATGTTTCACTAAACTCACGTATTATTAGACAAGGTAAATTTATGTTTATATTAATCATGTCACTGCACAAATAAAAGTTGCTTATAAAAATATTTTTCCAAAATTTAATTTTACAGAGGCATAATATAGGATTTGTTAATGATTTTATATATTTTGCACGCTTGCTTAAAATGAACATCGACTAATTAAGTTGTGAAAGCACGAAACTATGTTAATTTTTGCAATATTAGTTATCTGAATTCATGATTACCACCTAAGACATGAAAAACTGAACATGAACTGAGTAAATATTTGAAAGTAAAAAGTATTTTAAGATTTTTATTATTATAATTATAAAAACATTTCTTACTACAAAAAATATTGTTATAAGAAATATTGTTATGCATCTCAAATAATTAAAACAATAATACAGTATTTTATATGACTTCTCAATTTATATTTTAAAATATACGATAGTAACAAGCTCTTATTTATTATAAAATATCTAAAGTAATGGTTTATTTTGAAAGGGGCCGTGGTTGGCGTAGTGGTTAGACAGCTCGCCTCCCACAAAAGCGAAACGGGCTCGACTCCCACCGGGACACTTACATATTTTCGCATTCGTGCTGGTCGATGCCGCTGGTTGGTGGGCTTTCTCGGCAATCTTCCGGTTCCCCCGCCCTTGCATTCCGGCGCTGCTTCATATCCATCTCACTTCACTCTCATCGGCGTTCAAGACCTTGCTGTCACGAGCCTCTCAAACAACTCCAAGCTCATTTATTTTCAAACGTAATTGGTAAGATTTTTTGACTCTGTCAATTATCACCAGTAGAATAATTTCGTATGTTCTGAAATAAGGGTCGGGGGAAAGGTGCCAGGTGCTAACCGGCCACGATGCTGTGACGTCACCCGACCACTATATTGGATCTGGATGACCTTGATCTTGACTCGTGACCTTGACCCCATGCCCATGACTTTGCATAAACTTGAACCCAAAAAAACTTAAAAATCACAACATTCTAAAAAACTTTCTAACAAATTCTAATTTTTTTTTAAAGTTGTAAAAAATATTTTAAATTACAAAAAAGTTAAAAATATTATTAAAAAACTTACATTTCCGAAGTCCTCTCAGCACCACATCCAACAGAAGACTTACACCCCTCCAATCAATCACATTGTCTTAACATTCCCCCTTCATC
>NQII01004564.1:135487-196059 GCA_002778355.1 Clitarchus hookeri
ACAGACATAAAAAATAGAGAAAAATCGCCAAAATATACTATAAAATTCTAAAATTCGAGGAACATATAATACCCTACCATCACCACACTCGTCCCAAACACCCTTGCCATCACTCCCAACCCTCACAAACCATAACCCAATCATAAAAAAATCAACGAACATCACTAAAAACTACTAAATTATTCTAAAAATCAAGGAAAAAGTAACATTGATAACTGACCACCATATTGGTTGTCGTCGACTTTGATATTAACCCCGATGATCTTCAACTTTAAAATAAAACAAATAAAAAACCTTAAATAATGAAGGAAAAAAATTTGCATACCTAAGGAGAAAAACAAATTTAGACGTGTGTTACCCTGAGTGTTTGATCCTCATTAAGTTGGCACAGCACAGCCACTTCCTGGTATGAAGATCAGCAGGTGACCAACCATCGCCTGTTTTTATTGGATGTTTAGTCCGCAAGCCTCCAACCACATAAGCCAACAATGCCAGCTTAAAATACGGACTACCCAAATCAGTCAACAACACCCCCAAACCATTCGAATCACCCATACCACACAGACATTCCAACTGTCCGGTCTACCAACCATCAAGTTAAGCCAAACATAACCACTGCTAATGCCGACCAGTCATACAGACTGGCCATTCCTAGCATACCATAACTAGGGTTCATACCGAAAAACCATACGAGCTGACAGGGCCAACAAAGCAGACCAGCCAACCATTCCAACTAGCAAACCATACCTACTAGCCAACCATACCTACTAGCCAACCATACTTACCAGCCAACAATACCGACCATCAATGCTAGCTGACCATGCCAACCAAGCAGACCAGCAAACCATACCAACCATCCATACTAAACAAAGACTGACTCTTGCAGACTGACTCCTCGTCCATAATCCGCCTTCTATTCCTCCGAAATCCTCCTACTTTGTAATCCTCAACAATCCTCTTCTGCAATCCTCAGTAATCCTCTGCAATCATCATAAATCCTCCTATGCAATCCTCCTCTGCAATTCTCAGCAATCCTCATACACAATCCTCACCAATCATCAGAAATCCTCCGCACCAATCCTCAGTAATCCTCGCCAATCCTTCAATCAATTCAAATTCCTCGATCGATACTTCCATTAATCCTTCGATTTGCCCCCACCCATATGTATATAAAGTACATTCGTTTGCCAACTGTCTCCAAATCTGTACATGTCGACAGAATTAATATTTAGTATGCAGTCCACTAACCATACTTTTTTATACTTAAAGTCTTAATTAATATTATGTATGGAGATCTTTACTTTAATAGTCGAGAACTTATAGGACCCCTTTTAAGTTATTAGAAATAAAAGTATGCAGCACAAAAAAAACCCTATGATATTTTTAAAACTACGTACATATTTTACACATTACAATATCACATTATGCTATATAACCCCTTTCCTTCAGTTCACTAATTATTGAAGCTATATCATTAATGTGCGAGAAATCTTCACCTTGTTGCAAAGAACTAAAATGTCTGAATTTATCAACAAGCTCATTCGAGTCTTCGGTAAATATGTACCCAGTGTTCTCAGCATCTTCTGCCTCTTTCATGTCGCTCGTTGTAGCAAACATGGTGGAGGGGTGTGTCAGATCATCGTGAAAATCGACATCATATTCAGCACCATCACTGTCTTCCTGTTCAATTCAATCAATGCTGTCTTCATTGACACCTCACCTCCTGTTTTTTATTCTATATTAAATTTATTTTATTTGTAGCAGGAGTTTATGGTTATCAGTATTTAAAGCTGATAGCAGTTTATTTTTAAGTTTATCGGTTTCACGCGAAAGTCTTGCAAGTGTATTTTTCATGATAATCGACTTAACTGCACTAATTCCATCTTTAACATTAACTGCCTCATCATAATCGCCTGTGGAATCAGTACCCATCGATGCAGCAAGAAGAGGTATTGGTGGCATCACTAGCTGGCTGTCAAAAGACTAATCCTTGCAGTTCTTGATGTCGTTCTTCACTGTATCACCTTGCATAAACTGAATGTGTCCACTGTCGTAATGTTTCCTCATGAGAAAATGACTATTCGTAAAGGTGGTTCTCTCATGTCGCCGAGAATTTTGACTGAAGGTGAAAACTCGACCGCAGAATCGATACAGACAACAATCATGCAGCGATAATGTAGGTCGCGGCTCCATATTCGTCAAGGTCAAAGGTAGGCCTTCGATTCACAATTCAAATTTTATGATATGACGAGAGAGATAGCTTCCAAATTGATGTTCACCTCATGATGTCAGAACGAAAACTGCAATTTTCTACATAAAAGCGAATCTTTTTACAGTAAATAGCCTAGTTTGAACCCACAGATGGCTTTCTGCAATACATCATTTTTAATAATATAAAAAAATGGGGAGCACTCTGAGAAACCCCACATACTCGTTCGCATAAAGAGTAAAAATAATTTTTAAAAAACAGATACACATGAATATGTATTCAGGGTGCCTCATTAACTTTACCACCCATAATAACTCTGCACTGGGGCTACAAATGAAAAAAGTGTTCCACACAAAGGTTGTATCACTGGAAAGAGGAAACAATTCTGCTGTGGAGTCAGTCTTATTGCATTATTTATTTGTGAAAAACGAGTACTAAAATCAATTTTTTATTGGGCACATGTATCTATTCGTCAAAAGTTCGATGAAGCTCTTCAAGACCTATTCAAAAATGTATCACAATGTACCAGTCTAATAAACTGATAGTGGGACTATAAGGGTTCATTAAGAACTGTTATGTGATGCCTTGTGGCAAGATTGCGCTGCATGGTACAGTACAGCATGACGTTGATGCTCTGCATTTCATGTAGAGGTGATGAAAAGAGTGTAGGCACCCGGAGTTGCATACCCGTTCCACAGAGGTTGCGCTTAGAGGAAACAAAAGAACACACATGGAATGACGACTACTCAATCAGTAATATGTGTACAGTTTAATACAGTACACTGCAAAGTGAGAGTCGTAACAGAAATGTACTCCCAACAACGAGAAGGTAGAAATGCTGCTCGTCTATAGAGAATGCAAGTTACCAGATGAATGTGTTTGTAATATTTTACAGTACAGTGTTGTACGTTCAAGTGAGTTGTACTTAAAAACACACACTTCTGTTATTGCCATTATAAATTACTTGATTTGCTCACTCGTCGTTTATTCTGTTGACGGTCAGCATAATGCTAGTCAGGTGGAGCAACTCTACAGAGAGCGATACCCTGACAAGACCCCACCGTCTAGACAGATGTTTTCCCGTCTCGTTGTGAAGATGTGTGAAACGGGCAATTTGGACCCACAGCAACGCAATCGTCGTGGAACTCGCACAGATGAAACTGCTGAGGTTGTTCTTGCTTCTGTAGCAGTCAATCCACACATCTGCAAATGCCAACTTGAAGCCAAATTTGGCTTTCTGAAAACGAGTGCACATCGTATTCTTAAGCATAATATATTCCATCCCTATCATGAACATTTACACCACGAATTTCACTGGAATCACTTCAAGAATCACGTAGAGTTTTGTCAATGGGCACAGCATCAAATTATCGCCAAGCCGAACTATTGTTCGTATGTTCTTTTTACCGATGAATCGTCGTTCTCCAAGTCAGACCAAATGAAAACTAGGAATATGCATTATTGGGCTATCGAAAAGCCACGATGGCTTTGACAGGCGGGCCATCAGTGTCAATGGAGAATTAACATTTGGTGTGGGATGGTTGGCAATATGGTTATAGGGCCTTATTTCGTGAATGGTAACCAAAATGGCAGGGAGTATGCCACCTTCATACTGAAACGCCTGGCCATCTCATGTCTGGCACCGACGATCTTTCCTTCCTCGAAAACTACGTTTTTATACCCGCCAACCCAAGAAATATTTACAAGTAATCAATCCGTACCGTGAATGTTTATTTTCATCGCTGTTCAGCTGTGCTGGCTAGCCGGTGTGAATACGTGGATTTCCAGGCGTAGCTGTTGTCCAACGACAGTTGAATTCGAAGTCCGATGACGACCGACGCATGAACACCGACCACAAGTGCAACAGCATTACCCTGCCGTCCGTTTGAAGAATGAAAACTGACCTTAGCTCTGGTGATGTGTGGTGCTACTTGCCTTGTGACGTCACTGCTTACTTATTGGCTTCACTGGCAGGCAAATCCTAGATGCTTGACGATGAAGCGACGTGGCCTGAAATTTTGAACCTAAAATATTTTTATTAATTTGTATTTCTGGAGAAATCTATACCTCTAGAGATTGCCTTCCAGGCGTATTGAAGAGGTTTATAAACCCTGGCTGGGGCTGGGGCCGAGGACGAGAGGAATCGGCTCCCGTCAGTGGTCATGGACACAATAAAAGATAATTATGCCAAAGACCTCATAGGTCTTAAAAACATGAATAGCTTTTAGCTAAATGAAACTAAGTTTAAAAAACTGGTTTCATTTTCCATCAGCAAATACTATGAAAACTTTTATACTCGTATTAGAGTGAAATTTTAAGCGAGTTTAGGAAGTCACATTAAAGAGAGAATGGTTCACTCACTGTTGTAGAGAAATTGTTTTGAATTTTTAGATGAAAGCTCATTTTTTAGAGCAGAAAATATACGAGGGTTTAAATAGTAACTGTTGTGATTATATACTCCATATAAAATAGGAATGTTTTACAATAATTTTTACTTATGCTCAATGTAGAAGTGATTTTAACATTGTGACATTTTAAAATGAAATTTTCTAATATGTTTTGTAATATTAAAATACGTTCAAATATATAACATTATTTAGAAAGAATGATTTTTTTTCTTTCCATAGGGTGCACATATGTTCCATGACAGGGTTAATATTCATTTTTTGCCTGACATAACATCTTACCTTGAAGTTAACCAATTAATATTTTTCAATAGAAGTTCTCTCAGAGAAGAGAACAGGATAATAGATCTTGTAAATGTTGTTGGAATTTAAAATTGCCCGCAGTTTGAGGTGCTGGCTTTGACATTGCATGTGATTATCGGGAGACTTAGCACTGTTCGCCAACGAGCAGTAAGAGCGGGTTTTCTCGGGGTCACAATACAAACAATTCTTCCTGGTCTTCTAGAGGAGAGATCTCTAAGGAGCATAATGATAATGTGGTACCAGCACGATGGATGCACAGCACATAATGCTGTGTATGCATGTCGTGTTCTGGATCGATATTATCCTGGTAGGTGGATTGGTCTTACAGGACCAGTTCACTGGCCTGCTCGGTCTCCTGACCTTTACGCCCTGGACATTCTTATTTGGGGATACCTCAAAGACGCTGTCTATCGAGACATTTCAAAAACTTCAGAGAACATGCAGGAACGTATTGTGCATGCGTGTGATGATCCTCAGCAGACAACACGGTGGAATAAGTGTTGTCATTCATCCAGCTACTTGTGCCATGTTTTCTTTTAATAGCAATCTTTGTATTTTACACTTCGTGTCCTTTCGGAAATTTTATAGCAAAGCTTGGTTTTCCCGAACTCCTTCATTCCTTATTTTATTATTATTATTGTTTGTAATTATAAAATATTGATTACCTTTGTTAAACAAATTAATGCCTGTTATTGTTTTGACAGTGTCATTGGTGCTTTATCTTGTGTATGTATTTAATAGAATTTAATGTGTTATATAATGTTTTTATTTTGTAATGGGCCATATTTTCAATCTTTGTATTTTCATTTTTGTTTAGTGAATATGATATTTCGTCATGTTGTAAACATTAATTGCGACTACAAGTAAAATGAAATATCTACCACCTATCATTTGTCATATCGATACTATCGATACATACTTTCTGTGTGTTTCATCACACTGGTTTAGAATCCGCCCTTATTTCTTCTTGAATCCTTCCACGTGGTGTCATGCACGATATTGCATTTATCTTCTTCTATCATTTAACATCGTGTGTTAAATCTTTTATTTTACCGTACAACTATTTGGCGTTATATTTTCCCGGTTACTTTGTGCACATTTTTGTCTTACATTTCATTATGTTTTATTCCATATTTTGTTGATTACAGTTAGTGTTGCGCGGCTGTGCCCGCTTCTGTGCGATGCTGCCATTAGGGTTGTAACTACTTCTCCTGAGCGTCTATGTCGACATTTCCTGCCCCGGCACTTTTGCGCAGCTGGCTTTATTCTTTTTCATCGCATAGCCAAGCACATATTTCCCTTTCTACATGAAGGAACACACAGCTTAATGTTTTGCCTGGAATCTTATGCACTAAAGATGACAATGGAATTTTTTTGGTACAAAGGAGTATTACAAACTTATAGACATCAAATTAAAACAGAAAAGAAAAAGTATATCATCCTTTCTAGTTAAATTTGTGTACTTAATTACTATTTATAAATTTTTATAAATTACTTAACTTATTTTGGCAATTTAGTGTATGGTATAGGCAGTATTTATTGTCAATACCTTTATTTTATTATCCTATATATATATATATATATATAACAAGATAATACTCATATAACATATCCAAATCAATGCTTGTGTTGAAAGGATTACAAATATTTATATAGATATGAGAGAAATCCAATATTTGTTTATGAAACCAGAGTAAGTTTGTTTGCTCATTTTTATTTTACTATTTAAATGCCTTTATTATTTGACCCATACATAATTTTAAAACAATGGTAAACTAACATTTATTTTGTTGCATGAATGAAGGGTTTGTGCGAAGACTGCTCAGACTTTTGTTACTATTGTGTTATTTCACAACCTTGGTTAACCAAAACTAGATATATGTGAAGCAGCAGCTTGGCCATGAGCGTTCACTTAGGGACACCACAAAGTATGTTCTTTGGAGTTGCGTTAAGCGTGTGCTGGGGTAGGTGGTACAGAGTTGGTAGTAGAGTGTGGTTTTGGTTTTACCAGTTGTGTGCACGATTTCTGAGTGTAATTTTGACCGTCATTTTTAACTGGCAATTTTGGGCGATGTGATGGCTGTGCATGTTTGCTTTTATCCTGTGTTATTTATCTTGTGTTCTTATCTAGTGTCCTAGTTTGGTGTGCCTTTCTACCCACTTATCTCAGGGTAATTTTTTTCTGTGGTTTTTACATTTCTATATTTAGCACATTTTATGACCAGTTTTGTTCCTTGCTCTTTTGATTTAAATCTTTCTGTGTATTTACCTTGCCATGGCATTCTCTATTGTCCCTGAGTTCTTATTGAAAGATGAAACTTACTTACAAGTGTGCCTTAAGAGATGTTCACTTATCTGAAATACTGCAGCTGCACTTCGTAAAGCATTGCTTACTGCCCTTCAGGCAAATACTGAGTGCAGCTTTGATAGTATTAAATATTTTGACACTGACTCTGAATAAAGTTGTTGCATTGAAAAGTTAGTAGTTATACAAGACATTTTTGACAACACTAAGGATGATGCGTGCGGTCATTCATATTCCAGGTTAAAAAACAGTTTAGCATATCTTCGTAGGCGCACTCAAAATATGGTCGATCACAGCTCTGACCAACTCAGTGACATCCATGTTAAATGCCTGGGAAACATTCTTGCTCAAATTCTAGTGATATTCGAGAGAGTTTCTTGCTCTGAAAGGCTCTCTCTTGTCACTGGTGCCAGTAATGTTGCAGACACCATGTTGTCTGCTCTTACAGCACAGTTTACCTCCTTTGCCCTTACTGCACCTTCCACTTTCCAGCCTGTTACATCCTCCAGTGTGTAGTTATCTGCCCCTAATCCCTGTGCTGTCCAGTTTAATAGTAGCCAAACTAACACCTCTGACCCATGCATCACTTCACCTCCAATTTCGATCCTGGTACAATTTTTAGTACTCCAGTCCAGATGTCCACATCAGTGCTAACCACACCTGCCATCCCTCATGTCACCCCACCTGTTTCTTGGTAAAATTACTCACCCAACTGAATGTGTGTTAAGTTATTTCCCAGCTGCTGATGGACTCGATGTCCCTCGCTTTTTGGAATTTTAAAAGGAATTTTTAAAGTTGAAACAAACTCGAAGTATTTCTGAGTCACAGCTCTTAGAGGTTATTTATCTATTTAATTCCATCAATGAGAGGACCCGCATAGCTATTGCCCATCAGGCCACTTTTGATGCCTAGCATGACAAAATTTTAAATTTATTCATCCCATTCTGGTTGCGCAACCAACTTCAGCTAAAAATGTTCAACGGGCTGCAGAATCCCAAGGAGCCTTTTTATGTTTATGTAAATAGCATTAGAGAAGCAGCTGATGTACTGCGACTCCAATTCCCTGAAAATGAAGTAGTGGACACTATTTTGGAAGCTTAAGCACCACAGCAGCGTTCTCGCTTTGTCTTTGTAGCCAAGCAATGCACCTTTGCCGATTTTGATAGGGTGTGTATTCATTCTCAAAACATTAAGTATGCTTATGTTAATCGTGGCGATCCAGCTAATCGTTATATCATCCGTAAGAAGTCGTATGGCCCCACTGTGTCAACTGAGTCAAATGCTGACCCTAGTCAAGGAACTAGCTCCACTACCTCAGATGATAAGACCTCAACTCCACCTAAACGAAAACGCCGTGTGTGCCATGTATGTAACAAAGTTGGTCACATTGCCACAAATTGTTGGCAGATAAAAACAAGCCCCACAAGGGAGATAAATGAGCGCTTACCCTCGTGTGACGTACAGTTCCAAAGACTTAGAATACAATGCTCACATTTTGACTTACCTTGGTCATTGAGGCCTGCATTTTCGGACACTTTTTGGTCCTTGTCAGTCTCTTGCAGGCATTAATTAAGCTGATACTGGTCGTGTAAGCTTCCCCAATGTTGTAGGGATACACAGCCCTGTTACGCTGTGTATTGAGGCGAATTTGGTGTATATTACTGTAAATGCTTTGGTTGATTCTGGCTCTGCACGGACTATTATTTAAACTAATCTTTTTTGAAAAACTCCAAAAAATTTAGTTAGAAAAAACAGTGGTCCCAAATCAGTTTCAGTGCTACACTGCATCTAAATATCCTTTGCCTATCTTCTGCCGTGCTACTATTAAGTTGAAAATAGCACATTTCACCTGGTTACAACAGTGTTTGGTATAAAAAAAACTAGGTTTACAGGACTTCTTTTGGATCTAGAGTCTAAACACATTTTTGTTGTTCCCATCCATCACATAACCTATCCTCGGAGATTGACTCTGGGCCCAGTACTGTCGCTGACCTACTGGAGCATTTAGATCAAGATAAGCATAGTGCTATTAAAATTCTTTGTCAAAATTTTTGAAAGTTCTCACTTTTGACTTGGGTTTAACTGATATTTTGGAATACCAAATTAACTTATTGAGCAATGATTATGTTAAAAGTAATCCTTACCATTCCCCACCCACTTCCCACCTTCAAATGAAAATCCTGAGACAACAGGTACAGGAAATGCTAAAGAAACATGTTATTGAACAATCTACTTCACAATATGCTACCCCTGCCTTTTTGGTTCCGAAACATAATGGATAACATCGGATGGTAAATGATAATCGTAAAATGAATCAAAAGGTAGAAATTAAATCTATCCCCTTACCTGATACACACTCAGCTTTCCATTGGCTCAGTAAAAGCAATTTTTTTTAATACGATTGACCTTAATTCTGCCTACCACCAAATATTCTTGGCCAGTGAATATAAACATATTACAAGTTTCTGCATGCAATGGAATCTGTATCAGTTTACCCGGGTCTCTTTTGGGTTGGCAACTGGTGCCCAGGTGTTCACATGTTTGTTGGATTGTATCATTCATGACATAAAGTTTAAATTTGTGTATAATTACTTAGACGATATAGTAATTTACTCCCAAGATTTCGAGCAGCATTTGGACCATCTGAGGGAGGTTTTTTTTTTTTGGTTGGAAAAGGCTGGTCTCATGGTTAATCCATTTAAAATTAAATTTTCAGTTAAAGAAATGTCCTTTTTAGGCTATAAGATTTCTACTAAAGTTATCTCCATTGATCCAGAATGTACAAGCACCATTCGCAATTTTTAACAGCATCGTGATTCCAAAGGTATGGCTCATTTTATAGGCATGATTCAGTTTTTCGGAAAGTTTATCCCTAATTTAGCTGAAAATTTAGCTAAATAGATTACGTAAAAATTATACTAAAATTTTAGTGGGGTGAGGAGTAACATAAATCTTTTGAGACCTTAAAGCGTGATATTATGCATCCTCCTGTACTTCGCATGGCCGACTTTTCTAAGACCTTCATCCTGCAGATGGACACATCTAGTTATAATATTGATGCAGTGTTGGCCCAGGAGACTGATGGCGTTGGGCAGCCTATTGCCTTTGCTTCTCGCACACTCACCCCTCAGGAAAATTAATCCTCAACGGTCTCCGAATTGGAATGTTTGGCCATAGTTTTCGGTATCAACAAATCCCGCCAGTACTTGGAGCATGCCGAGTTCCTGTTAGAAAATTACAAACAGACTATCCCTATGATTGGCTCACCCATGCCAAATGGGAAAAATTGATCATTGGGTAGTAAAAATTACTTCCTTAAAATTTAAAATCCAAAACATTAAAGGCTCACAAAATGGAGTTGCAGATATCCTATCGCGTATGTTTGAATGTATATCTTCTGAAATTCCCAAAATGGAATGTAATCTTTTAGGTGATTTCCCTTTAGCCTTTAGGACATTACAGAACATAAAGAACAGGATTCTCATCTGAGTAGCATTGTTCAAAATTTAAGTGCAGTTATCGAACACAAACCTTATATTTTGGGAAAGGGAATCTTTTTCTGTAAATTTCGTGATGGTCAGAAGCGAATTGTCTTGCCTACTCATTTCAGACCCACAGTCTTTGAATACTTCCACCTGTCGCCTTTGGGAGGTCATTTAGGCATATTTAAGACCATTCAGGCTGTGCGCAGTAAATTTATCTGAAAGCGTATGGATTCTGACATTGCTGAGAGGGTTAAGGTTTGTGTTGTGTGCTCTTAGTAAACCCATGCAGATGCCTCATTTAGGTCTGCTTGCCTCCGAAGTGCCTGAAAAGCTCATGCAGAAAATGTTTATTGACTTTGTGGGTCCGTTACCACGCAGTAAATCTGAACATAACATGTTGTTGTATGTGGGGATGCTTTCTCTAAATTTGATTGGCTTTTTCCCTAGAGAAAAGACGATGCCAATTGCACTGTTTAGGCTATTCAAGACAATATATTAAAAAACTTTGGCATTCCTTCTACCATTGTATCCGACAATTGACCACAATTCATTTCGAAAATCTTCGTAACATATGTTTTGCTTATGGTATTAAACGTGTTATCTCATCGCCATAATATCATCCTCCCTCGCATGCGGAGAGATTCAATTGGAAAATCCATTCCGTTTCAATAGCATTCCATACGAAGGATCAATGCAAGTGGAATACCAACTTACACTGGTTACATATGGCTCTTAATTATGCTCGCAGAATGTCTCATAAGACCTCGCATTTCAAGCTCATGTTCACCTTCCAACCAAATAATCCACTTTAAAATGTATGGTGTCTAAACGATCTTTTACTAGACAACACTAAAAATGTCCGTGATATTTGGGCAGCTGCCCTAAAAAATCTCAAAAGGTCGCTCGAAAGAGTGCTGCTAAATGTAATAAAAAGAGGATGGACAATCCTTTTAAAGTTAGTGACCTTGTCCTGTGCAGGTCACACCCCAGCAGCCTAGCTGTTGACAAGAATATTGCGAAACTTTCATTCTGTTGGACTGATCCTTGCCAGGTACGGCGTTTTCTTACGCCTGTCACAGCTAGTTTATTTGACACGAAAACAGGCACTTATCTCACTAGAGCCCATGTTTCGCATTTAAAGACATTTTACGCGAAATCTTCTAACTAGTTATGGCGCTGCACAACCTAACTCTGTCGTTCATCTGTGTTGGCCAACCAACCCTTAGGCTGTGGTCCTATTTGGTCTCCCTGGCGGCCTGATCACCCACCGATTGTTGCCGTTAGGATGCATAGCTATTTCAAAGATCCACTGTAATAGGTTAAGTTTAATTGATAAACATTTGTTTTGCTTTTGGTTATTTTGGTAATTGGTTCATAGTAACTTGGTTATTAGTTCAAGGTAATAACTTGTTTTGGGTTATTTTGTGGAGAGTATGATTTCTTATCTATTGGGAACTTTTTTGGGGTCAGTGTAGTATGTTAGAGACAAATTAATGTATAATTAACTCTTGTTTTGTTTGGTGTTGTGATTTTTTGTTATCTCTTATGGTATTCGTACTTCCTAAATCATTTAATTCATTACTTTTATTTAGGTTCCTCTGTTTGTCTGATTTAGACCCCTAATCGCTTGTGGGGATTTCGCTTTGTGGCCTTTCTGGACTCGCATGATGTTTGCTGTTTTGCTTAGTCTTTTCGCTGTTACCATATGGACTCTGGTGNAGTCTTTTGGCTGTTACCATATGGACTCTGGTGTCTTCGGTCACGGTAACTAATCTCAAATCAGGTCTCCTGTTTGAGAAAGATGAAGATATAATATTATCAGATAGTTACTATTCAATTGTACTGAGTTTTTATCTCAAGTCTTTGCAGCAATAATTTTGTTAATTGGACATGATGTTAAAAACTGCCATCGCTGTACACAATAACCATTTCAGAACAAATGATGAAAATTCTTCTGTTGATTATAATTTTGAATTTCCTCTCACTCAACTTAAGGAAAATCTGGTAGCTTTCAAGGCAGATGCATTAACCTTACTTCTTTATTACCTCAATCTCCACAACGAGAAAAAGGGCACTTCTCAATTTTGTAGGTAAAACACAAAAAAACTGTGTTTGGAATATTAGACAATGATGATTTACAAGTTTTATGCGAGAGATTAAATTCTGTGTCTAACATGCAAGATGACATATCCACTGATTAGCCTTGATGATTGTGTTTAAATGCGACCAAAGGTTTTCAGCTTTTAGTTTCTCATTATTTACACCTTCACAATACATTCATTGTATGCAGTGCTTAATCTAACCACTCATGATCTTTGCGATAAATTGATGATTGTTAGTTTCGGGTTAGATTTAAATTCCACGTTTTTGCGCGTTAGTGAAGCCATCTCTAGTGCTAGTTTGGAGTTTTTTGATTTGAAATATCCTATTGAAATAAGTTTTCATGGTAAATTAAGTTCCACCTTACTACATCCTAATTCTTCCATTGAAATCTTGAACAAAATCCAACATTTTATAACTTTGCCTTTGTATATGTTTCACCTGTGAGCTCGGAAAATCTTTACATGTGCTATGGTTTCAGAACTGTACATGCTGTAGTCAATGACACTTCGTTAAATGTTGTTTTAAGTGTACCTTTGGCAAATAAGGATAGTCGTTTACAAAGTTACCGAATTCTTTTCATTCCCGGTTCTTTTTCCAAAGATAAACAAATTTCTGATATTGAAAGTTTCTGCGTTCTTAATTGTTAGCCTTGATCGGAATCATTTTGCTACTGTTTACGGTAAGTTGCTGTTCGATAGTAAAAAAAACATGGCATTACCAGATGTCCTCGGTTCCCCTTTTTCGATGCTCATGTTCGTAACTGTGAATTTAATTGGTTCGTTGGAAAACCTAACCTTGATATGTGTGAGAAATCTCTTTTAACTTTAGATTTACCTTTTTTTGAGAGAACTGCTTTTTGCAACTAAATTCCTCGTGGCTATTCCTTTCCTATGTAGGTCTACTGTTAGTACTCTGCCACATTTTACTCTTTCTTTATCTGGCAGCGGATTTATAAGCAATATGCATCTCATTGCAACATTGTGAGTCCATTATTTAAATCATTTGGCTCCGTCTTCTCTAACCTACATCTAAATTTTTCTCTACCTACCCTCCACATCCCTGGACCACTTTCCAATCTCACATCCTTCGGTTTGCCCAACCTCCCCGTCCTTTCTCTCAACCACTCTCTGGTTAAGGAAAATGACTCCCTCTTATCTTCTCGTCGTCATGGCATGGATTTCCAAGACTTTTTTAAATATTTTTACACATTCCTCTCATCAGCAACCTGACACCCATTCCTGGACTGTTTCCATTGCCATATCTTGTGTTGTTGTTATAATACTCTTGGTCTTTTCTCTTTGCTGGTTTTTCCACTTTTAATCTCGCATCACTCCTTCTAATTCACCACCCACCCACCTTCCCGAAAGGACCGTTATGGTCACCCAACCTGCTTCCCATCCTGAATCTTCTGGTTAGTTTCGTTGTGTGTGTTTTTTTGTATCAAGTGTGTTGGTGTTTGGGCAATCATCTGCAGGCTGCCAAATTTGCCGTTTGGTACGTTTTGAAGAGGGAGTATATGCAATTTTTTCTTTTAATGGCACTATGTGTATTTTCCCCTTCGTGTCCTTTTCGAACATTTGATGGCAAAGCTTGGTTTTCCGGAACTCCTTCATTCCTTTTTTATTATTATTCTTTGTAATTATAAAATGTTTGTTACCTTTGTTAAACAAATTAATGCCTGTTATTGTTTTGACAGTGTGGTTGGCACTTTATCTTGTGCACGTTATTAACAGAATTTAATTCGTTATATAATGTTTATATTTTGTAGTGGGTTATATTTTCAAGCTTTCTATTTTCAATTTTGGCTTAGTGAATATGTAATTGCATCATATTGTAAACATTAATTGTGACTGCTTGCAAATTGAAATGTCTACTTGAATCCTTCAACATGGCGTGAAATAATATATTTTTATTGTTTTTCTTATATCGTTTAATATCATCTGTTAAATATTTTATTTTACCGCTGTAAGTACAAATATTTGGTGCTAAATTTTCCCGGTTACCTTGTGCACATTTTTGTCTTACTTCTAATTACATTTTATTCCATATTTTGTTGATTATAGTAAGCGGTGCACGGCTGTGCCCACTTCTGTGCGATGCTGCCATTAAGACTGCAACTACTTCTCCTGAGCGTCCATATCGACATTTCCTACCCCGGAATTTTTGAGCAGCTGGCTTTCTCCTTTTTCATCGCACAGCCAAGCACATATTTCTTTTTCTGCACGAAGGAAAACACAACTTAATGTTTTGCCTGAGATCTTATATCCACTAAAGATGTCAATTGAGTTTTTTTGGAACAAAGACTACTACCAACTTAAAGACATTAAGTTAAAACAGAAGAGAAAAATTATATCAACCTTCCTATTGAAATTTTTTGTACTCGATACTATTATTTTATTTTTTTAATTACTTGACCTATATTGGCCATTTCGTATATTCAATATTTAATATATTATGGCTATGGCCAGTATATATTGTCAATGCCATTATTTTATTATCCTTAAATATACAAATACATTTATAAATAACAACATAATACTCATGTAATATCTCCCAATCAATGGTCGTTTTGAAAGAATTACAAATATTTATATAGATATGAGAGAAATCAAATATGTGTTTATGAATACAGGTTATGTTTGTTATCTCTTTTTTCTGTAACTTTTAAAATACCTTTAATATTTGACCCACGCATAATTAAAAAAATGGTAAACTAACAATTATTTTGTTGCATGAATGAAGGGTTTTTAGGAAGGCTGCTCGGGATTTAGTTGATATTGTTTTCGTTCTCAACCTTGGCTAACCAAAACTAGATCTAGGTGAAGCAGCAGCTTGGCCATGAGCGTTCACTCAGGCACACCACAAAGTGTGTTCTTTGGGGTTGTGTCCAGGCGTCTGTTCGGGTAGGTGGTGCAGACTGAACTTGTTTATCGCTGCCAAGGGTCACCACTTCGAACATCTGATGTGACTGTTCTACCCCTCGCTGTACCCATATGAATAGTACTACAAACATGATGTAGGGATCCCATTTTCTGTGTTGTATTTAATGTTCATGTTATGAAAGTGTATATTGTGCTACATGTTTGAATAGGTCTTGACGAGCTTCATTTAAGTTTTGACAAATATATACATGGTGCCATTTAAAAATTTCATGTTACTACTCGTATCTCACTAATAAATAATGATATGAAGCTGACTTTATAACAGTATTATTTCTCCCTTCTAGTTATACAACATTTGCATGAAATACTCTTTCATTTGGAGCTTTGGCACGGGGTTATTATGGGTGGTCACAATAAATAGTACATGTATGTACACTAAAGAGCCAAAAAAACTGGTACACCTGCCTAATATCGTGTATGCACAAGTGCCGCAAGACGACGACGTGGCATGGACTCAACTAATGTTTGAAGGTATGCAGGAGGCAGTTCATACCATGAATCCTGCAGGGCAGTTCACAAATACAATCTGCGCCAATTTGAGAAAGGGTTACACGTCTGTTACGTTTAATGATTCTCGTCAGTCGTCGTTTGTCCCGTTCTTTCACGATCTTTTTCCGGCCACAGCGATGTCGAAGATGTGATGTTTTGCCGGATTCCCGATATTCCCGGCAAACTCGTGAAATGGTCGTACGCGAACAACCAAATATTATCGCTACCTCGGAGATGCTATGTCCCATCTCTCGTGCGCCGACTATAACACCACGTTCAAAATCACTTAAATCTTGACAACCTGTCATTGTAGCAGCAGTAACCGATCTAGCTGCCAACCGCATCATGTTACTCTCATTGGTTCTATACCTCTGTTATTTGCATAAGCACGCCTATACAAGTTTTTTTTGGCTCTTCAGTGTATATATGTATAATTATATGCATGTATTTATGAATGAATGTATGTTTGTATGAACTTTCAAGAACTTCACTAAAATTTATTTGCACCCATGTAGAGGAAAGTAAGCTCATTAGTGGTTCTCAGCAACTTCTTGTAAGAATTATTTTTGGATTTTTCTCGATTGTTTAATTATACGGGTGG
This sequence comes from Clitarchus hookeri, assembly GCA_002778355.1. Lineage (NCBI taxonomy): Eukaryota > Metazoa > Arthropoda > Insecta > Phasmatodea > Phasmatidae > Clitarchus > Clitarchus hookeri. Next base: position 152,330 of record NQII01004564.1, read on the forward strand.
TGGTGAGGGGTTAGAGTGTTGTTTATGGTAGGCTGGGGGAGTGTGATGTTAACATGTGTTTCTCGAACTTTAGAATTTTTTTTAGATCTTTTGCGATTTTTCTGGGTTTTTATGATTGCGCGGGAATGAGAAGAGTAGGGGAATGTTAAAACAATGTGATTGATTGGAGGAGGTTCATTCTTATGCTGTATGTGGTGCTGAAAGACCTCGAATATATAAGTTTTTTAATACTTATTTTATAATTTTTTTTAATTTTTGTAATAAATTTATAAGTAATTTTTTAATTTTTGTTATACATTTATATATATATATATATATATTTTTTTTTATTTTTTAGAATTCTTAAAAATTATTTTAGATTTTTTGTGTTCAATATCATCTAAAGTCACGGGGTCAAAGTCCAGGTTCGGGTCAAGGTCACCCAGATATAATATGGTGGTCGGGTGACATCACAACATGACGGCCTGTCTGTCTGGCACCTGTCCCTTATTCCCTTGTGCCAGAACATACCACATTATACTACTATAATCTTAAACTGTTGCGGCTTCGATGAAATTGCTGCAAAACTCTTGTCTCTTGCTGATGGGGACATAAATACTGGCACTGAAATACAGAATTCGCTTATAGTATTACTGCCCAGCATCGTAAAATGTGACACAGCTCACAGTCGAGCATCTGCCATACTTCGTGTGTGATATATCTAGCATAATATTGTCACTTATAGAGAATAGGAAAGCACACATGTTTACCTACTCAAGGGAATTTGGTTTTCCATTGGTAGGATTGCTGCGATATGAAGAATTTATTGTGCATGTTGTATACTGTTCACTTCAAGTAATGATGTTATGTAATTTTGAAAACTGTAATGTTAGTATGTGATCAAAAGATGGGCAATTTAATGAGACGTTGAAAATGAACTGTGGGAATCAGAAGGTAGTATATGTTGTAAGTATTTACATGTGTATGTGTTTATGTACGTTCATAAAATATTATACGCGGGTGTGTTTAAAAACGATTGTTCTTACAGAATAAAATCGGCCTGCTTTAAAATGAGTCCGTGTTTTATTCCATGTAGTTATTAATACCCTGCAATAAATAAATTAAATTATATTAAGTTCAAATTCTTTTAAATAAAATTACATGCACAATTTATAGGGCAAATTAATGAAAATGTGCATTGTATATACATTTCGCATTATTAAACAAAAAATTTTTTCTGAAAAGTGCAATAAAAATATTGATTTAATAACATATTGAACAAAAAGCGGAAAAAATATATTTGTCATTTTATTAGAGCAATTTTACATTTAGTGAATAATTAATTGTTGAACTCCGATGAAAATAAATTTTACATGTGGCATATCTTACAACAAAATAAAATATGGCTCCGGGTCATGAATCCAATGCTATTACTTACATCCATTGCATGCAGGTCATAAGTCACATTTTACTCCCACGGGAGTGTAGTACATAATATTTTGAACGTTGCCATGGCTGGCGAATAGTGTTACAGCTTGAATAATACGGAAGAGGAGAGCATTCTATATTGATTTTTATATTAGCGTATGGCTTTACCTATGATGTTGTGTGCATTGGGAAGCTATCGTTTATTTTTGTGGTCGTTGTGAGCACCTTGGACTCCCTGGGCTATGCATAGTAAGAACTGTGTTGAACGTGTTTTATTAACAGAAAAAAAAAACACACACACATATATATAATATTTGAAATTTTAAGTGTTATTCTTAGATTTAAAAAAAAAATTGTATGGTTTTCAACAAATTTTAATATAGCGGCTTTAGAATATTATGGCATAGGTAATTATTTTCACTTACAATTTTTTTTTAATTTTGTGGATTATTTTTTTTATGATAAGTTGTATGTTATTTGGATGACACATTTTCAATCTGAAACCATTGTGAAGACAAACTCAGACATTTCACGGAACACGTTAACAACCTACATACTAACATCACCTTCACAATGAATGGAATTAGAAAAAATTAAAGAAAACTACCAATTTTAGATTTTGTGGTAACCAGGAGACCAATGGTCTGCTAAGACACGGTGTTTATCACAAAACAACTCACACCAGCAGATATTTGAATGCGAATTAACATTATCAACCTGCACATGAAAGAACAATAGTTTACCCCTCCGTAGACCGAGCAAGCAAGTTAAGTGAACAATCCAATCTTAATGAGGAGTTCAATCACCTTACCACAACCTTGCAGGCTAACGGATACAAGAATAATGATATAGAGCAGGTCTTTAAAAAACCACTAAAATCAGTGGGAAAACAACAACAAAACTCAAAAACATTCCATTTATTCCGTATTTTCAAAGAGTGTTTGACCGCATATGCAGACTGCTGAAACATTAATTACATAAAAGCGTTAAAGGAAACTGGAAAAAAATTTTATTTCGGTTAGTCAGAAATCTTTACCCGAAAAACTGGTAGGTGTCTACAAAGTTCCTTATTCCTGCGATTTAGTTTACATTGAACAGACGGGTAGAAGGATAGTCACAAGGACCAAATAACACATTTATTATTGCAAACAGGAAAACCGCGGACCAGTAATAGAAGAACATTCTTCCATTACAAAACATGGAGCAGATTTCATTCAATTCGAGCTCATAGACATTGTCAATAACTTCAGGACCAGAACAATACGAGACACTAAAGAGATCTTGAAACCCCAAAAAATATTAACCGAGGTGATGGGCACAAACTTAGTAAAACAATGCACCACTTTTCAAAAAATCTAGACAAAGTGTTGATATCAAACTGCATACTATGCTGCATCACACACACGTGTTTAACTACTGCTCTCATTCGACAGCTGTGAATTTGCATGGCGTACCCACCGATAGCCGATTCCAAGATGACAGGCGAATGCTCTCTCTGCCACAGCTGGTTGGACGATGGGTATAGACACCCGTACATATTAGATACATATTATCAAACATACATCACTTCACTTAAGCTGCAAGTGCTTTAATGAAGTGTGTAATTTTTAATTTATTACACTCCTCCTGCCTCGCTCTGTTCTACTTGTAACATTAACATATTTTTCGGTGTTACAGCGATGACTGGCATCTGGCAGGTAGTAGGCTCAGTTCTATATCCCACCACCAGGGTCACGTGGAAGCCTGGTTACATTCCAGGAGTGATGTTAATAATTTAATTTTATCCCTCATCATCATCATGATCACAAGTCTATTTTCGTAAACCAACAATAACTCTTATCTTGCCGAATATGCGTTAACAATATATATTTTTATCCTCCGCAACTGTCGCACAGATACATATCCCCAGTGCTCTCTCCGTTTCTTTGGTTTGCTGTGCACTATAATGTATTCACGGTAACTTCAAGATTTTCTGAAGCCCTGCTAAAGATCTACTTTCAGGGACCCGATTATGTATCCTTCCGCAGTATGTAAACAAAACATTGCCATGTGACACCTTTCAAACGTTTTGTAAACAAACAGTGCCATGTGGGAACTGTCAAATATTTTGTTAACAGTGTCCATGTGGGAACTACCAAACTTTATTTTTGAAGAGAAACAATGCCATGTAATCTGAACTGTCATATACTTTAATAAAATTCTCTAAATGTCTAAAAAATGCTAATCAATTTAGCAAAATATTGTAATACATACAAAAAGGTAGATTGAAGTATATATCGGAACTGTTAATTATATAATTTAATTAAAGTTTACTTATTGTATTAAGATTTATTTACATATTTGCTGTAAGGAAAAAGTTAAATTTTACATAATAAACTTTTGGAAGTAGCACTCAGGTTAAAGATTTCACTGTGATAAATGGTACCGTATTTTATCGCATATAAGTGGCACATTTTATTTAAAAAAAAATTTATTGAAAACTTGGGGTGCGACTTATAAGTGAGAAAAATTCCTCCAGCCCCGCACTAACGTTTCATTTACTACGAATTCACGGCCCGCGGCTCGATTTCCAAACTCTTCAGCGAACAAAATCACTTTCATTTTGAAACCTGCGGTGTAGGTACATCGCTTTTCCATCAAGAAACTGTCGCACTCCTCCACTGCCACTACATCAAAACAACACTACGTGCGGCGGAAAGACGATATAAGAGAAATACGTGTAAGTCACGGCTAACCTTTGGTACTCAAGAACCAACGCTAATGTGCTGCTATCTCCTCCACAAAAAGCTTTCGAAAATAATCGATTATCAGTTATTGACCAAAAATCGATTCCTTTTCATTCTTTTAAAATATTTTTTTCTGTTAAGGATTGCGAAGGGAATTACGTAACGGAAATATTCAAATGCCTTTCTATATTTTGCACGTTTATTTAAAACTTACAAAGATAAACTGCAGAAATAACAACGCTAATACTAAAATTACATCTTAACCTAGAATTATCTTATAAGTAGAAAGAATGTGTTACGTTAGTTTTATAACCACAATTCAGCGTCTCCAATATCCAATATGGCGTGGTTATACTTCTGAAAAAAACGTGCCCAAACGGACAAGATGGAGTGTATGAGTCCGCTGGACAGACACTGAAATTTATTTAATTTCAATTAATAACAGTGAAATCTTTACCCATGAGTGCTACGTAAAAATGTAAATATATAGTTTAGCAATATTAACTTTACAATTACGGCATTAAATTTATACATATTAATATTTAACCTACGAACTATTTCTTTTCAGCTATAACCAACATGTCCCTTCAAAATCCGTTGTTAATTCGTACAGACTTTTAACAAATTATTATAATTTATTGAAAAAATATACTTAAAACTTAAAACAACCAATTTATATAGTGCTCCAGTGCTAAAAGCAAGACAAAACCTTTTTCCATATATATTTTTTGATAACCAATTGAACATGTAACTCCTAGGGTGATTTTTCAAAGGTTCTTTTCAAAAGTATCGCAGATACCGTGAATGGATTATACCCATCTAGACGTTTCCTCGTATGTGACTGCGGTAATGACAATAGAAAGCCCTGATCATGCCAAGATGCGTGTGTCCTTTTAACATAATAAACTCGGACTAAAGCGTATAGGGCTGGTCCTGAGACGCACCTCATTCTCCTACCGAACTTAGTTGCCTTGGGGGGGGGNCTCATGATGGGGTAACGAGAATTGAGGCCTCAGTAGTGAAATTCTGAGGGACCCTGATGATGCCTACTGAAATGTACGCCGAAACGTCGGTTATTGCAATCACGAAGACGCGGTACCAGCCCGGATGCAAAGAGTAATCCAGACAATCACCACGAAAGCCTGCAATCTTCTAGTTTATGATTGTTGATAAAAGCAACTTCCGTCGGGAATCATAGCGTGCAGAATACTACACACTTTTACGAAAATAGCAAATGACAAACGCTTTTCTCATTACCTCCCATGTGTTGTTTCTGTGTGAAACAAAAATTAAGCACAATTTTCAACTTTCACTATCAGTATGTTGATTAAATCTTACTAAAAGTCAAACGCATAAACCTTAATTTGTTCGTGCGTACTATTTCACTCTCCAACATGTCTTCTAATACTGGTTCGAAATGTATTACTGTGATGACATGACGACGTTACGTTGTATTTGTGCGTAACGTTAAGGCATAGGAAGAAAATGACAGCATGAATTATCGTCACTGCTTTTACATTACGTGAAAGACTGTTATTGAAATACGAACATGTCTTATTTTACCACAGTTTTTCCATATAGAAAAATAATTCTCTCGCGGTTTACTTTCCTTGTTTATTAATGCAGATTTTTAAGTAATTTAAATGCAACAGGTTTTTCTCTTTNATCTTACTAAAAGTCAAACGCATAAACCTTAATTTGTTCGTGCGTACTATTTCACTCTCCAACATGTCTTCTAATGCTGGTTCGAAATGTATTGCTGTGATGACATGACGACGTTACGTTGTATTTGTGCGTAACGTAAAGGCATAGCAAGAAAATGACAGCATGAATTATCGTCACTGCTTTTACATTACGTGAAAGACTGTTATTGAAATACGAACATGTCTTATTTTACCACAGTTTTTCCATATAGAAAAATTATTCTCTCGCGGTTTACTTTCCTTGTTTATTAATGCAGATTTTTAAGTAATTTAAATGCAACAGGTTTTTCTCTTTNATTCTCTCGCGGTTTACTTTCCTTGTTTATTAATGCAGATTTTTAAGTAATTTAAATGCAACAGGTTTTTCTCTTTTTCGAGTTCCATTTTTTTTTTTTCAATGATGAATAATTTTCTGTAACTGGAAAGCAAAAGTTAAAACCTATTCCAGTAAAAAAAAAACATCGTGGAATCATGGAAATCATAGCACCAAAAACGAGTAGTAGATGTATGTAGGGAGTATTTCTTCAACATAAAAGAGACAAATGTCACTACTGTATTTAGTAATTCAGCACACCCTTCATGTAAACAAGGTAATTAACAAATACTCAACATCAAAGAATAACATTTGGAGCAAAATACGTGTACCTTATAATCTTTCATTTAAGGAACTATACGAAGGAACTATCGAGCTCAGCACATCAAAAGAGGATAAAGTAATGAATTCGTCGTTTTCTGAAATATTCTTCTCCAGGTATGGTGAATAAGTGTGATATTTGTTACTCATTTTAACAAAAAAACAAAATAACCTAAAACAACTTAAATAACTGTAATATGTGAGAAAATATTAATGTGTTAATTAATGTTAAGTGGTTCTTTGTTAATGGCATTTCATAAATAAAGAACCATTGTCATATGTAAGGCATAATTTAAATTTAGTATGGTGAGTTGCATCTCAATTTTGTTGCTACTGACACATCAATTATGTAGTAAAGACCTAATATAATATTCTTCTTAATTAAGCCCTACATACTAAGTAAGTGTCTGGTATTTTCACTCTCCTGAGAAATATTAATTTTTGATTAGGGATGTTTTATGTAAAAAAAAANCTAAGTAAGTGTCTGGTATTTTCACTCTCCTGAGAAATATTAATTTTTGATTAGGGATGTTTTATGTAAAAAAAAATATTATTTGAATCCAATAACATGTTTTTCCATATATGATGAATTATAAGTAAAAAAAGAAGTTGCTACCGGTAATTATTACTGAAAATACATAATTTATTTACGTTCTTGAAATGTTCGAAAACATTCCGTACTTCCATGTATGTCTGATTATTTTGGAACAATACTTCCGAAGAAATACAAGCAGTCTTTCGCCTTTCCTGTCTGTAAATTTTCGTTGCTGAACCAAATCCAACTGCTGGGTACACAACCACCAACTGCGTGGTTACAATTTGTAAATTCCTAATGGGATTTAAATTACAGGAGTTTATATTTACCTACTAACCACATATTTCAAACTTCAAACACGTCGTCAAACACACCGTACGCATGTATGACACTTAAGAACACAAAAATATATAACAGCGTAAACAACTTCAAAGCACGCAGTTGACGGAAATTGAAAATAGGTGTGTATGAAAATGAAATAAATAAATCACATAGTTAGTCGATTACAATTGTGTAATCAGTACACTGCCTACAGATATATATTATAATATTGTCTGAAATGTCTGAAATGTTATCTTTCCCCTAAAATATGTAAAAAAAAAATATTTTAAATGCATTTCAAAGTTAAAAATAATTATATTAGTTTTTGATGTGACCGTGATAGAAATGAGGATATAAAAAATGTTAAGTTGAATTTTTTCAATAAACCCTACAAAAATTTTACGCTACAAAGAAAGTAAATATCTGGTCTTTTTCATTAGATTGGCTGACAGTTTTCTTTTAAACTATAACATGGAAAATGTTCCCACTGAAGTCAATCCTTCAAAAAATTCAACCATTTGCGGGCATTATTCAAGCAAGCAACAGAGGCAGAAGTACTTCTCTGGCCACTTCCGTGACAGCTACATGTTTATNTTTGCGGGCATTATTCAAGCAAGCAACAGAGGCAGAAGTACTTCTCTGGCCACTTCCGTGACAGCTACATGTTTATGACTCAACACGAAATTCCCTTCATACTGTAGAGAATCTTTGAGTAATCTCTGGGTATTAAAAAAAACGTTTTAAGGAGTGAACAACTTACCAGTTGAGACAGACATTGAGAGCCCTATAGCGCATGTTGGGGGTGCGGAAAAGGTCGGCGATGGTGTATGTGCGGTCACCTCTCTTCCTCGCTGCAGCCTGGCCTTTCGACACGTAATGTGCCACATCAAGTTGATCAGGGAACTCGTTGACGCACAACCCGCGTTCAACAATCGTCACAGCTTTGTGGGCCTTGCCTTGGACCCACAGCCAGCGTGGGGACTCGTCCATCAACCTGATAAGCATAAATATGTTTTAAAAACATCCCAAACGAGCAAAAACATGGACCCTTAAAAACAAATCCACAATAGTAAAGACAGAGGGAAAATATGTCATGTAGCTATATTCACAACGCAAGAAAAATTAAACAAAACTATAAGGGTTTTTAATGAATTATTTTTTGTTGGACTAAATGTCACATTTCTAAAACACAATAATATATTTCACTTAAAATAATTGAACAGGAAATAATTCATATAATTATTTATCCCAATTTTGTTTACACGTGTAAACAAACAATTTTGATGAAGTTTCAAAGGGTGAGCAGGAACTGTGATTCGACTGAGCAGAGGGAGTTTACCAACACATATAGTGGTAATAGTTAAAGTAATTCCTGATGTGATACATAACAATATTACTTTTATGTGACGCTATCTTCAAAAACATAGGACCATTTAATTAGTTACCTACTAGATTTAATGCACACAGTACGTATTTCATCACACAAATGGTTGTATTTAATCTAGTTAAATGGCTCCAGAGACATAGCACAAAAAACTAAACTATTAAAGCCTCCGTTTTGAAAACAATTGAACATTTTATGAGGCTTCCATAACAGTATTTGTATGCCAAACTTGTTGGGACTCGGTTGCTGCGTTACTAATATTTCTAACGTAAGATTCATTTATCAGACGAAGCTTTTTTCCAAAACGGTGTACTGAAAAAGTTATCAATTAGAGTATTTAGTGGACACAAATACTGCCAGCGTAGCTAGCTGTGTTACAACTGCTTAAATCGTCCCAAAAATATGGTACTGAACACAAAGTATAATAAGATTGTGGTTTTAAAAACTGAAGAACTCTGCAAATTAGTGAATTTAATGACGGCAAAGTTTATGAGAACGATTTTGATAGAACACTGATGGAAGAAATAATTACAACGCCCTGAAGAGTGCGGCCTAATTAAACGTGGGTGCGAAATTTGCATGCTGAAGAAGTGTAGTTAAACTGATAAACATTTAAAGGATCGGCCAACAGATGGCGTAGAACAATTCACTTCGTTGCGTCGTACAGCGAAGTGTACAATTCCGGCAATCTAGGAGGAAAACATTCTTATTAACGGTGTAAGAATGCTGGGTAAACATTTTGGGCCATATTTTACTAAAACAAGTAAGAAATTTAAATTCAAAGCAATATCTTTTTGTATTCTAATCAAATGAAATTTTAAGATACATCTAGTATGTAAACGGCATTTTATTATCTGAAAATATCGCTTCATAATTATTGTGTTTATACTTAAATTTATACTATGGGGAAAAATGTATTGTGACATATGAACATATGTTATAAAACAATTAATATATATTCAGACTAAGAGATTTATCATAATTGAAATGTTTATGTAATAAACACAACAATTTATCACTATGCTCAAGGTACTGCCGCCATCTGATGAGCCATCTGATGAGTCGTCGAATGAGTTCGCGAAATCTTCCCCTGTGCTTATAATGCCTATTTCTCGCTTCTTGGGCTTCTTCATATTACTGCCAGATAGACACNCGCGAAATCTTCCCCTGTGCTTATAATGCCTATTTCTCGCTTCTTGGGCTTCTTCATATTACTGCCAGATAGACACGATACATGCTTCAATTATGCGACTCCCATGAAATAAAATTTTGGGGAGGCTTACATGCATTTGATACCAACTGTAATTTTGGAGGTACAGCTGCTGGGTTTCTTTACAAAATCGTTCAAATGTATCTGAATTAGTTTGTTTTGCACAATATACACATTCGAGTATACCTCTAAACGCTTAATTAACTCCAGATTCACTCCAGTTATTTCTGCAGACTTCTCGGGGTTCTTAACGAACTTTCGGGCCGAGTTACCGTCATTTGGGTTGTCAATTTGCTGCTTCGGCAAATAATCTTAAAGTCCTAACTTACTTTCATACCTCTCCTAAATATTATTTTAATTTTTTTATTAATTTTTTTTTGTCTGAGTCCATTACTTGCCTTGTTTCTATGTATAATCGGTATGAAATGTGGTGTATGCATTCAAACAGCCTTATCCACGAATGAAGGGATAATATACCTAAGGAAAGGAATNAACGCTTAATTAACTCCAGATTCACTCCAGTTATTTCTGCAGCCTTCTCGGGGTTCTTAACGAACTTTCGGGCCGAGTTACCGTCATTTGGGTTGTCAATTTGCTGCTTCGGCAAATAATCTTAAAGTCCTAACTTACTTTCATACCTCTCCTAAACATTATTTTAATTTTTTTATTAATTTTTTTTTGTCTGAGTCCATTACTTGCCTTGTTTCTATGTATAATCGGTATGAAATGTGGTGTATGCATTCAAACAGCCTTATCCACGAATGAAGGGATAATATACCTAAGGAAAGGAATTCTCTTTTTACTCCCTTTTTTGAAATAGCCTTTATATCATTTATTTCACTGAGCTTTGCCCAGCACAGATAACACGTCTGGGTGGATGAACATGACGACACGAAAATAGGAATTTTTCTATCTATAATGCCAAATATCAAATCCGACTTTATAAAAATGTTTATTTCGTCAATTTGATTTTGCTAGGTTCAACTGCTTTTTATTCGATATTTTATTTTATCAACTTCTGTGTTAACTTAATCTGCAGATTCTTTCGCAAATATGTTTGATAGGGCGGCAATACCTAGTGTAAGATGTAATACACTGAAGTAAAAAAAACTGGTATAGGCTTGCGTATGCAAATAACAGAGGTATGGAACCAATCAGAGTAACGCGATGCGGTCGGTAGCTAGATCGATTACTGCTGCTACAATGGCAAGTTATCATGATTTAAGTGAGTTTGTACGTGGTGTTATAGTCGGCGCACGAAAGATGGGACATAGCATCTCCAAGGTAGCGATAACATATGGATGTTCGCGTACGACAATTTCATGAGTGTACCGTGAATATCGGAAATCCGGTAAAACATCACATCTTTGACATCGCTGCGGCCGGAAAAAGATCGTGAAAGAACGGGACAAACGACGACTCACGAGAATCATTAAACATGACAGACATGCAACCCTTTCTCAAATTGGCGCAGATTGGATTTGTGCACTGCCCTGCAGGATTCATGGTGTGAACTGCCTCCTGCATACCTTCAGACATTAGTTGAGTCCATGCCACGTCGTCTTGCGGCACTTCTGCCTTTTCGAGTAGACCCTACATGATATTAGGCAGGTATACCAGTTTTTTTTTTTGGCTCTTAAGTGTAATATTTTCCCAAATTATATTTTTGGAATTACCTATTTTAATTATTCTATATTGTTCATAAACATTAGCATCGTTACGAAAATAAAATCCATCACCTATATTTATATCAAATTCAATGTTAGAATTATAAATATGCAATTTCCTTTAATTTTATCAGTTGGTGATAACGTTTGTCCAGAAAAACTTTGAATTGTATTTAATACTATTTGATATAGATATACCATATATATAATTGCAAAATTGTAAACATAAAATTATAAAATAAAAACATGTAAATATATACAAATAAATAAAAAACTAAGGTAAGAAATTTTTTTAAACAAATAATGATTTTTATAAAATATGCATATAGGAATTACAAATATTATATAGTTATTTTAATTATAATAATTTTTATAAGAAACAAAGAATATAAAAGAATAAAAATTATTTAAAAACATATAAATCTATAAAAATTTAATAACAGATATATAACAAAGAAAAAATTTTTAAAAACAAGATTAGCTTTTAATTGATGTACTAGAAATTATTTATGGAAGGAATAGAGAACATTTAGTTAATATAGATTATCCAAAAACACTTACAAAAACTCATATTAAAAGATAAATTCATTAATGATAATAACACTGGTTAGGAACCATTGAAAATATATTTTAATTAACAGTTTGTACATAGTCCTATCGCTGGGATTAATCCTTTAAAATCATATAAAACCATTAAAGTGGGTAAAAATGTATGAGGTTATTTAAACAATAGAAAAGATAATAAAATTGGACATCCTGATGTTGATTTCAACGATGGTAATATTATTATAAAATATAAAGGAAAACACAGACTTTAATATATATAAAATAACAGATGGGCTTTAAAAATTGCTAACTTAAAATATATTAATGAATATGATAATGATGATTATAATAATTAGCTGACATTTATTTGAAAGTGATCCTGTTCCTAACCATTATAATAAAGATTTTAATGTTTATATATATATACTTATAGATATATCCAATGTAACGATGTGAGGAAAAATTGAAGAATATAATTTATAAAAAATGAGTACACAAGAACTAAATATCAAAAATCATTATCTGAACCAAGAACCAAAGACTCGAGAATAAATTTAGTTACCAAAAAGCCTAAATTCTGGAGAAGGAATTGAATAATTTAAACTATCAAAAGAATTTATTTGGATGGATGATGTAAGAAAATTAACTGATGGATTATTAGTTATTCATGTTGATGAAAATGCTGGAAATAGAAAATGTTTTAATGAAAATGTTGGAATAATGAATACAATAAATAATGCATTTTCTGATTTTGCTATTAATAATCCTAAAGGAATTCCANTAGAAAATGTTTTAATGAAAATGTTGGAATAATGAATACAATGAATAATGCATTTTCTGATTTTGCTATTAATAATCCTAAAGGAATTCCATATTTAATAAGAATTTTAAATGATGATGTTTTGTTGACGGCGTGCTTGAATGGTAGTTTTCAGAAGTTCCCAGGCATGCTCTATGCAGTTCATATCTGGACTTACTGCTGGCCAATTCATTCTTTGAATACCGGCATGCTGACTGTATTGTTCAACGACTCTTGCACGGTGTGTGCAGGCATTACCATCCACTAGCAGAAACATTTAACCAAATGCCTGCCGGAAGGGTGCACAACAGTCTAAAGGACAACTGTGATGTACCGCCGAGCTGTAATTTTGCCCTCAACACGAACTAAAGGCGTTCGACGTCCAAGCATGATTCCTGCTCAGACCAGTATGCATGAACTTCTTGCACAACACGACGCCTTACCTGTGCACCTCACCTTCTACACACCCTCAACCTTCTGGAATCTGTCCTAAAACAAATGCTCCTCTTTTCATTGAGCAGAATATGGGATCATTTTTCAGCTGTCCACTCGTGATGATTCCGTGCCGATTGCAAGCGATTATGCCGATGCTGTCTATTGCGAAAAGGGCGTCTCACGGGACANACTCGTGATGATTCCGTGCCGATTGCAAGCGATTATGCCGATGCTGTCTATTGCGAAAAGGGCGTCTCACGGGACACTTAGGATGTAGGCCTTCCTCTCGAAGACGATTGCGCATAGTCTGGTGAAAGAGTTGTACATCCGAGGTTGCTCGGAGACTATCTCGTATCTCCCTTGCTGTTAAGATATTGTTCTGGGATGCATTAATTCTTACATAGCGGTCCTGAGCAGGTGTTGTGACCCTTGGACGACCAGATCGTGGTCGATCATTAACAGTACCAGTCTATGTATCGCCTCCAGATCCTATAAATATCACTATCTATATGACATACCGACAGTTTCAGCAATCGTACACTGTATAACACCACTTTGTACGAGAGAAACGATCCTAACAGGTTGAAATTTTGATACTGTGTTCCGTTGCATGATCCTATCACTTCTGCAGTCAAGTTCTCACTAACAGTCTCCACAACGCTGAATGAAAACAAGCTGACATTCGTCTGTCACAGAGACATAGCACCAAAAGTGAGTGACAGTAAAGTGTGACACACACATCCCGACAAATATGTTACAAAAATGCGTAAAAATTATTCTAGAAATGCATTCCAAGTATTACCATGGAAAATTCATGATTTTTAGTTTGTTGCAAAACTTTTATTGAGCAGTTTATTTTGGTCCATTTGCTAAATGAAATGAAATATTAGAAAGAGGCGATAAAGGAATAAATAAATAAAAATAATATTGTAAAATAGTTAATAATGAATAAATTAATAAAATTATAATTTTATAATTAATTCTTCATTTTAATTATATATATAATTTTCATAGTTCTAATTTTATACTTTATAGTGGTATAATTCCATTTTTTAATATTTTTAAAATTAAAGTTATTTTTTTTATCCTTAGGGTACGGTTTCAATTATATTTTCAAAAATGCACTAATATAATTTTCCATACTTTAAGCTGTTTTATTTGTTTGGCTGTATCGTTTTTTTTTCTTGTAATCCTTTACCAATTATTTAAAAACGTTCGGTAAATATTTATCAACATGTATCCATATATATTAATAAGCATGCCAAGCAGCATAAATTAAAAAAGGAACTTATAATAACGAGTCTAATTTTTATGAGATATTTTTCTCCAATATCTGGCATTTCTATTCCCAAAGATTCATATTTTTAACAATATTCTTCATATTCTTTTAATTTTCTTTAGAAATATAAATACTTAACATTTATTGCATGGGAAAATATTCCTCTTACGATTTATATTGTGATTAAAGCAGTTTTGATAATCGTTATTGTTGGATTAAAGGTATATTTTTCATCTATAAAACAGAATAATTGATATGTTTTATTAGATATTTTTAGTGGATAAATGTCTATGTTTTCTTTAATAGAATAAACGTTAGTAAAAAAAAAATTTTCTTCTCGAATTTATAAATATTATCGATTTACATTGGCATTTCGAATTTTTCTAAAATAATATTTATTTATACATTTTTATATTGTGAATTTTATCTATCTACATGTATCTATTTAGGGTTGTAAAGCTGATTTCTATAAAATAAATACATTTATTTTAATATTTTTTTATGTAGATACAAACTTTTTAATTTTTAATTTTTTATGTAATTCAATGTATGACTATTCAATTAATGGATTGTATATATTTAAATATAATTCAATTTTATTTATTGAATATAAGGCCCAATGTGAAACTTCAAATTCAGTTAATTTTGTTAAAATTCCATTAAATAGATTATTTAATATTTTATCTAGATTTGTTGAATTATACATTATTGTATTTAAAGTTCTAAAATAAATTTTTTACATATTTTTCTAACGATTTTTTGATGAAGCTTCTAACATTAGATTAACTTTTACACCATAATTTGATTTTAAAATATTACTTTTTTTTAAATTATTTTAGTTGATTCTAAAAATTAGTAACGAATTATAATTTTTTTATATTTTTCCCTACAAATCTTTGTATTCTCGATTCAAAAGCTGCATATTTTATTTTAACTATGGTTCTTTTTTGAGGATTAGTCTTCATTTTTAAGTTTTGAAAATTGAGTATTAAACATTTTACCTTTTTAGGTTCAATTATTAAACTCTTTATTACAAATTTTTGAAAAAAGTTCTTTAAATATTTCATCTATTGATTTTGAAATATTCAACTCTTTGTTATTGATATGTATATCGTATATTTAATAATTAATTTTTTTTGGCAACAAATCATTGAATTTATAAAAGGTTATTTTTAATTATATGTATTAATCTTTTAAAATAGTTTTTGAAAACAATTTAAATGTGTTAATTTTTTCATTTTTCTTGGTTAGTGAAATAATTAATTTTATAAAGAACAGGATTTAATTTTCTAAATATATAAATTTATTAAAGCATTAAAAATAAATTGATTAAATTTGAGTTTATTTAATATTTCGAAAATCAAAAAAGTTATTTTCCTTACAAATTTTAAAAAAAATATTTTTAATGAATACTTATTTATACAGTTTACTATTTTTTAAATATTATTCGCCGTTTAAAAAAATGGTTAATTTTTAAAAATATTTATTTGAAAATAATTTTTTATTTATTTTCTTTAGCTATATTAAAAAAAATTTATTTTAGTATATTTATTAGTGCATCATTTACACAAATTAGAATGTTTATGTCTATTGTTTGGATGAAGAGAATATAAATCAATATATTTTAATTCTTCACAGTGTATACATTTTTTATTTAAATATAATTTTTATAATTTTACATAAAAAATTTTTTCCCTGTTTATCAACCAAATTTTGAACCATTTAAGACCCACTTTAATTTACGGTTTCAGATGCTGCAAACAAAAAAAAAATTATGATGCATTGTGCACTTTAATCGACATACAACTTGCTTCGTTGTCACCGCCAATGAGCTGTAGGCTATATGTTCGTCTACCAATTATGACCCAGACCTGCAAGACAGTTTCTGAATCATTTACCTGCAGGTAATATCATTGGTTATCAAGCTTCGCAGTGGGCAGTAGAGACCAAAAATTACCTACATGTTCGTTATGTACACAAGTCGGAATGGGTTAAAATAAGTTTTCCACATTTCCAAAAAACTTNAAAACTTTTTTTTATAAATATTTTTACAATCTTCTTATTAATGTATCTATCTTTTGTAATTTTATTAAATGAAAACTATCTGTATATTTTTCTTTATTTCACTTTTTACATTACTTGGTTACGTTCCATATATTAATTTTTTTTATAATAAATGATTGTTAAACATTTTAACTACTACCCGAATCGAGTTTATAAACTGCATGAGTTGACATGAAATAGAAAAACAAAAAAACAAATTTTCACACTATAGATAAAAGTTATGGTAAAAAAAGTTCATGTATTCTTGATAACAGTTAAAAAAAATATTTTGCCTGGTAGGTTTATAAACATATTGAAAATAAATATTTAAAAAGGTTATTATCGTAGATATAAGGGATTAAAAAATAAGAAAGATCAATTAGTACATAATATTAAGTTATTATTTTAATAAAATTATTATTTTTCACTTGATTATTCTATTAAGATTTTGTACGTTTATATTTTTAGATATTTTTGCACATTTTTCAATTAGATTTAAACTTTAATAATTTTAAATAATTTAATATATATATGACTATATTTTAAAGGTAGGTTACACAATATTTATTATCATATTCTTTTAATTTCAAAATATTTGTTTTGTAGTTTTAAATTTTAAATTTTCATGTTACTATTTTTTTATGTTCTTTCTAAACTATTGAAGATTTGGGAACATAATTTAGTTTCTTGATATTTTTTTATTTCTGAAAATAATTTTTTTAATTTTTTTACTAACTACTTCTATAAACTTTAATACATAGTCTACCATCATTCAGCGACTGTTAGGGTTAGGCCCTTGAATCTTGGAATCTACCAGACTAACACCATCCCAATCATACCGATATAATCATTAAACCTAAACCCATTTATAAGCAGAGTTGAGGACAATTAAGCAACTACTGTAGATAGAATCACAAAATTCAGATAACAGCTAACATTTCCGACCTTGGACAGGCAAATGTTGCATGGTCCTTACACTTTTATTAGCATAGTTGGCCAAAATTTTCGAACCACTTGTGATAGAGCCAACAAAGTCAAATCGTAGAAAACACTCCGACATCGAAATGTTGCACAAGTGCTTTTATAAGAATAGTTGGATTATTGCACTGTCAATACATTTACTCTTACTTATTTGTAAATGTAGCATATCAGTGCCAACTCAGTTCAGTGAACATTCTTCAGCAACGTTTTCAATAACCTTAGTCACCATGGTCAATATAATACCTACCACAAACACAAACCATNTGAACATTCTTCAGCAACGTTTTCAATAACCTTAGTCACCATGGTCAATATAATACCTACCACAAACACAAACCATATCGATATGCCAACATAGACATACCAACCGATCTACAAGACTGACCGACTAGACCGGATTGATCAGGACGACCAACCATGCTGACTGACAATACAGATTGGCTATACAAGCCAATCCTACCAACTGACCATACCAACAAAAAAAAACACCAATTGGCAATTCGAGCCGACTAGACCAACTGACCATCAAGACCAGTCGACTAGACCAACAAGCATTTCAACCAACAATACGGATTGACTATCATACAAATTGACCATTCCAGATCAACCGACTCCATACAAATCAGCCAGGCCAGCCAACGTTGAAACATATCGCACAACGCAAATCTCATTGTAAAGCACTTTGCACGCACACACACATATACCGTGTACTAATAACCAACATCAAGCCGAAAGGGGGTTACATTCCAGGTCATGGCTGGCCAGATGACAAAATAAAATATGNCAGGTCATGGCTGGCCAGATGACAAAATAAAATATGTATTAAAGTGTCAAGGTGTTCGAGATATGGTCCCTTTTGTAAAACGTGTGACAAATCACTACCCAAGTCAATGTATGTAGTGCCACAATAACAAATTGAGGCTTATCGTTGATGATTTTCATGTTTGATGCAGCTAAATAACACGGCTGTCAAACCAATGAAAACATCAAACTCCAGCAGCTACGAACTGCGAAAAGAATTCTTTATTGGCTCTTTTTTGTTGGTATGGAAACTGTGTTCAATTATTGAATTACTTCAAATTAAAACAACGAGAGCAGTAATAGAACAAAGCTTAATATAAATCATGTATTAAACAAACAGTTATAATTAAAGTTACAACAAAAACTATTAAATTATTACAACAAATTCTCGAACTTACTACCACCGGCTGGGATGCACGTGCGACATCTGCGTACGAATGCACATGTGACATTTCGAGCCATTATTTCTTCATTTGTCTCTGCTGGGGAGCATGAATTATTTCGCGGAGTTATTGAATGCTCTTTAGTGGAGTGACATAGTCATTTACTTTAAGGTATTCCCAGTAAACAAAATCAAGGGGATTCAGGTCGGGTAAGCGGGCGGGCCACACAATGGGCCCAAAGCGTATAGTCCATCTACTAGGATATTATTCGTAGCCAAAGGGACATCGTTTATTTGGCTGTGCAGGTCATTTATTAGAGATCCCAGGTATATCCCGCCAGCTAACGTTGCTGGAAAATCAACTGGCCTGATTATGTGACCGTTTATTATTCCGGCCCACAAAAGTATTTTGAACTAGTATTGAGACCGATCTTCCCACATTACATGTGGGTTTTTCATTAAAATTGTACTTTAATACTTCAAATTTTTAAACTGTTTTATTAATCCTACTACCATTCACTTCCTTACGCTTTGTAAGAAATACAATGTGGACGTGATGGAACAGCAAAACGGTACGTTTCTCGCATAAGGCATTAAAGTGTGTCCTGAACTTTGGCATTTTTTTATGGGTTGCGGTTCATAAAACTTTGGGAATCACTGTACTAAGGAATGCGGGTGGTTGGGTTACGATGGTCCCTCACGTTCTTTTTCACTCTAACATGCGTGAATGCAGCTACCTGTCCTGACCCTTGCTTTGTTTTGTGTACCCTATTTTATCTCAGCTGTTGTTGCCCAGCAAGATCATCTTGAAGTTTTATGACTAGTTAAAAAAAGGTAGTAATTTTATACAATGTTTGGCATTTTATCCGNCAGCAAGATCATCTTGAAGTTTTATGACTAGTTAAAAAAAGGTAGTAATTTTATACAATGTTTGGCATTTTATCCCCAAATAGGTATTGTTGGTTTAATTTGAAACACATAGATAATTTAAAAGAGCCGTTTTATTTAGCTACATAAATTTAAAATAACATCAACGCTCAGCCTCAATTTGCTGTCGTGAAACTACAAACATTGACATGGGTAGTAATTTGTCACACATTTTACAATCAGAGACCTTATCTATACTGCCATGACACTTTCATACATATTTTATTTTGTCATCTGGCCAGCTATGACCGTGTCTGTAACCCCCTTTCTGTTTGACGTTGATTTTTGGGACACTGTGTATACACATACATTCTCTCTCTCTCTTTCTCTCCCTCTCCCTCTCTCTCTCTCTCTCCCCCTCCCCACTGTTTCAAAAATAAGAGAGAACCTACTGGAATGCAAACAAGATGTATGGTTATGTAATTTTATTCAAATTTAAGGAGGTTTTAGAATATTAGGTTCCACTCTAAGAAACAGTTAGGTTTTAAAACGACTGCACTCCTTCCACACCCTTGTTCCAAACATAAAGTCGAACAAACTTGGTTGCAATCAACACATACAAATATGTAGCTTTTTCTCAATTGCAATGATAATGATAAATATAATAAAGTAATTAAAGATTTTTAAAACAATCTTGCCACATTTAGTGCACATTACCAAATAAACCGATGTGAATAAGATGTTAAAATATTGATTTGTGATTATTATTTTGTGCTCTTAATTACATGTTATATTCTGCAAAAATGGGGTCTTCCAATTACAAAAAAAAAAAAAAAATTCGTACTTAAAATATAGGCTAAAAGAAAACTAATCAAACACTGGTGTGGATTCTATATTTAAATACACAATCGACTCTTATGAAAATGAATAAAAAATTAATGGACATTAAAAGACACAGCGGAATTAAAAAAACAACAAATATGCAGTTCCAAACAACTAGCACCAATATAGAGGGATTAAAATAACGCGATTTTTTTTGTTTCTTGTTGTTTTTGTTGGCTACTGCAGTAGTCTCATATGGCAGGTTGCCAAGGTAATATTCTTCCCTTCTGAGGTGCAGAACTGTTTCAGGTGTTGGAAGTCATTAAATGTCTCCAATATATTGGTATCAAAACTGTCGCAGAAATATTACAAGATAAGTTTTAATGTATCCAGTATTATTGTTTGGTTCTACAACATACAAGAAAGCATAGGTGTACACACATACCAACAGCTACAATTAATCGAAATTTATTATCTTCATGAATGCAGTCAGGCATCTAGAATTCGCCTTTCTGTAGTTACTAATGTAAATGTTGTGGGATGTTGAATGGTACTACGACATCGGATATCCACCAACCATTGGAAGTAGCTATATGCTTCACAAGTCGAGAATCCTCTTGCTTAAAAACAATACCGCGTATCGACTTTGTAGTGAAAGTGCATGTTCTTATGTATGGTGGGGTAAAAAAATATGTAGTGGAGAGATTTGGGCAGCTTTTAACGTTTGGGTCTTGAAAGCCGATGAAGGTGAAGCGAGGTGAGCATAGGACAGCACCAGGATGCAAGGATGAGGTAAATGGGAGATCCCCAAGACAAACCGCCGATCAGCAGCATTGTCCGGCCGGACCCCATGTGCGAAATTCCGGGAGAGACACCACTGGGAATCGCACCCACTTCGCATTGGTGGAAGGTAAGCACTCTAGCCGCTGGGTCAACCATGGCCCCCCTGCTGGTCAAAGAGATCACCAGTTTATCAGTAGAGGCTGATCTGCGAAAAATGTATAATGGAAAAGGTTTACAGCAAGCTTTTTCGAATTCCGCAATCTAATAAGCAGGTGCTCAAGGAAGGCATCTATGTTTAAGTAGAGTCATATTACGATCATTCTCCAAATGTGTAACATGTACAGGAAATGTAACTTTAATAGTTCTCAGTCTTTTTACAATGCATTGATGCTACTTGCCACCTTTGATATACAGGGTGACTCTTATGGAGCTAGTTACCTTTCTGGCACAGACTATGGGCGCCTTGGGTGTTGACTAGGGGTAGAACAATAACTGTCTCTCAGTTAATGTTTTCAAATGTTTATATTTTGCGAGAAAAACAAACAGATACTAAACTCCGAGAAGTTGTCCCTGCGAATTGGGGGCCTTAAGGGCGAATTAAAGTACTCTTGCTAACTGCTGCCGACATCATGNCCCCACCCGACTCCAGCCTAGCGGCGCTGCCGCCCAACAACTGACTCCCTCCTCTACTGGTCGGGCCTACTTAACACCCTCTCTCGGCGTCCTCCATGTGACAACTCCATCAGCGTTTTTCCACGGGTCTCCTCAGGGGCAGGGGCACCGAACAATTAACTACTTTCTCCATCTGTCAGGACTCTTAACTCCCCTCCTGGTGACACCCCAGATCCTCACATGTCTCATTGGGGGCGGGGGGGAGGATGGGTTGTGAGGGCCCGTAGCCCTACTGCCAAATATGGTCGGCCCTTCTCCCGCGGCTAACTAGCATTGTGTCGGCGAAACTCGAGCTTACCTCGGCATTTCTTTGGCGTGTGTCCATATTCTCATGGGTTTTACCAGGAGAGGGGGGAGGACCTTCCTCGGTGCATCGACGATTTGACAGCTTAACTTGGCATAACCTTGACAAATGTTAATTGCTTGTTCGCCCTCTCAGGCCGACCTAGCCTAGCAGCACATGTCCTGCGGCACGTGTATACTGAGGGCGCTAGTGGTGGGTAAGATCGTGGTGGGGGGTGACAGCGGCACTTCTAATACTAACCATGCAGCATGCTCCAGCATAAAACATAACGAAGAAATCTGAACACTGTCCAGATTTATTTTGTCCAGTTCATGAGTTGCAGAAAACCTCCAGGTTTTGTAAAGCAGGATCCAAAATTTGTCACTTAAAAGATGAATCACTGATGGTTTACCATAAGAATCCTTGCTCCCAACATCTTCTGGGATACAGTAGTACACAGAATATCTACAAGATGAAATGTGCGTGTAGAAAAAATAAAGAGGAGACTGTTGTCAATCACACATCCTTTATGGTAATATTAGGAATTGATAAGTTTTATTTTAAAATCTAAGGCAATACCTGTAGTTCCTTTTGTTACACTTTTCTTGATTCCTTCTCTTGCCTTTCTTCTGTTGTGAAAAAACTTGCACCTTTCTTTGTGTACCTCGTTCTCTGCACCTAAGTCTCATATGTTATTTTTAATTGATAGTTTATATTCTCCCGAAAGTGATGCACACATTAACCATAACTATTAAAGTTCATTGTAATTGACATTCCCTATTATTGCAATGNTTCCTTCTCTTGCCTTTCTTCTGTTGTGAAAAAACTTGCACCTTTCTTTGTGTACCTCGTTCTCTGCACCTAAGTTTCATATGTTATTTTTAATTGATAGTTTATCTTCTCCCGAAAGTGATGCACACATTAACCATAACTATTAAAGTTCATTGTAATTGACATTCCCTATTATTGCAATGNTTCTCCCGAAAGTGATGCACACATTAACCATAACTATTAAAGTTCATTGTAATTGACATTCCCTATTATTGCAATGTTTCATATCGACATTCCTCCTTCTATTTAAGAGTATACAATTTTTTCAAATCTCAATAATGACCTTACTATTTCCCTTATTGCAGAATCCATTATGATATAATATTCGNGTATACAATTTTTTCAAATCTCAATAATGACCTTACTATTTCCCTTATTGCAGAATCCATTATGATATAATATTCAGCTCTTACAAATGCTCACTTTCGTGGCATAAGCTCATTTTTTAAAAAATCTATCATATTTTATATCGGTATCTGTGTGTTTTTGTTTATTATATTTTTCTGACACCCCTGCTCATGGACNAAAAATCTATCATATTTTATATCGGTATCTGTGTGTTTTTGTTTATTATATTTTTCTGACACCCCTGCTCATGGACACCAGGCACATGGCTTTCCTAAGATTTTTTCCACTGACAATGTATGGTAGATTTTCCATAATCGTAAGCTAGGCATCTCAATGGAGCCATACCAGAAATATTTCATCAACTATATTGATGACTTGCTATGTGTTTCGTGGAGTTCTCCATGAAGGGAGTTCGTACAATACCCGTACGATCTGTAACATATTTCACGAAGTGCTTCGCGAAAGAGATATTTGCCGCTTGGCATCGACAATGTTAATGGAAGTGTCAGCAGTTCAGTCCCGATGAAAGGGTGTGACATCATCGGTCGGGGGCATGCTCACAAAAAATTCTGATGTGATAGTGTATTCTCCATCGTCTGGTCGTCTGACTCGAAACATCGCCAGGCAATAGCTTGCCAAACATCATTGGTCCTTCCTGCCACTATGCTGATCACTACACCCGCAGAAGAAGAGGGGCTACAGGTAATGTAAGCGACGTGTAGTGGTCGATACAGTCGGTTCGTGCAAAATATATACTTGCTATACAGGAATGTGAAATGAACTAATTTAACTATGTGGCACCAGTAATTGTTAAGACCAATGTCACCAGCGAGATTCAAAATGCAATAAAAGGAAACTTTATATAATGGCTGAACNACCAGTAACTGTTAAGGCCAATGTCACCAGCGAGATTCAAAATGCAATAAAAGGAAACTTTATATAATGGCTGAACAAGAGAAAGGTGATTAAATTGAAGTCAATATTAACGATGAAGATGGAGGTGATGTTTCTGGAAGATGACAAGAACANAAGAGAAAGGTGATTAAATTGAAGTCAATATTAACGATGAAGATGGAGGTGATGTTTCTGGAAGATGACAAGAACACTGGTAAAATATTTCCCGAAGTCCCTAATTAACTTAGACTCAGACATTTGATCACTTTCCAAAGAGCTGGAGATATCATGCATATTAATGATACATATTCAATAATATATGAATTGTAGGAAATGGGTTAATCGAATGAGATATTGAGGCACTGTTCACGATCTGCAAGCAGCCGAGAAAAAAGGTTCAAACTTATAAACTAAAATAAGTTAATAAGTTAATATTACATTTAGATTTGTCTGTGTGCATGTTGTTATTTCTTGTACCATTCACTACTGTTTTTTGAGAGACTTCTTAAAACTGTGGTGTACACGCTCGATCGTGAATATGACTGAACGTTCAGGGCACAATAATGCAAGAAGGCCTATAATTCAGTTTATGGTATTATATATTTCTAGTGCCATTGAAAGCAGCCTAAGGTCAGTTTGAGATATATTTGAGATTTCGGTGCCATTTGTGGCACCATTGGTGTTTTATTATGCGTTCATGCTACCCTTGTCCTTATTCGGGTAAAGTTGGCTTTTGTTTGGCAAAGTATCGTCAGCCTTAATTTTCTCCTGTTAATTATCTGGTAGAAAATTAATTATTTCGTTTTCAAACTTAAAATTGAATTTTGTAAAATGAATACTAAACATTTATTTTGGCATAACTTGTAAGTGGTTAAAATGGTCATTTTCATATTTATGTAATAATGTTTCATAATAAAAGTACATGGATGTTTTTCTTTTCTTTAAAAATAATAATAAATTATGTTGTGAACTCGTTAGCAATGAGTTTTCGAAATGTCTTTGATTTTCGAGTTATTAATGTTTTAAAGCCTCTGCTGTTTGTTCTTTGTGTTACTGTGTTAAAATGACAGCACGTGTATTGTACTGTGGTGTACAAACTTAGCCTTGATTGTTGGCATCATGTGGTAAAATGTAATATTTATTTTCATTAACGTAATTATAATATACTGTCAGCTCTCCAGAAAATCATAATTTAATTATTTATGGAACTTTGTATCATAGTCAAACTGTACTTGTTATTTAAATGGTAATTGTGACCGCGAGCAACGGTTCTTCTGCTGAACCACTACTCTGTGGTTTTTCCTTTGCTGTGCTTTGCTCTTTGGTGCTGAAGCGACCTTCTTTTTTCTTGAAAATAACGCCATGTAGTTGATTCTCCGCGNTGCTGTGCTTTGCTCTTTGGTGCTGAAGCGACCTTCTTTTTTCTTGAAAATAACGCCATGTAGTTGATTCTCCGCGTCTTGAATACTGCAGTTAATTTTTTAATTATGTGGTAACAAAATTTACGCACCACCTTTGGTAAGTCTTAAAAAAAACTTTATTTTCCTTTCATAGTTTGGTGTATTTTTTTGGGAGTCCTAACTTTATTTGTTGTTAATATTCTATGTTAAGTGCGGTCCAAGTCGGCCAACATTCCAGCCACGATGTACCAGCTGACTACACTAGTATACTCAGTTTGTTACAAAGTAACGATGTAACTTNTGCTGTGCTTTGCTCTTTGGTGCTGAAGCGACCTTCTTTTTTCTTGAAAATAACGCCATGTAGTTGATTCTCCGCTTCTTGAATACTGCAGTTAATTT
This sequence comes from Clitarchus hookeri, assembly GCA_002778355.1. NCBI lineage: Eukaryota > Metazoa > Arthropoda > Insecta > Phasmatodea > Phasmatidae > Clitarchus > Clitarchus hookeri. Next base: position 178,482 of record NQII01004564.1, read on the forward strand.
TTTAATTATGTGGTAAGAAAATTTACGCACCACCTTTGGTAAGTCTTAAAAAAAACTTTATTTTCCTTTCATAGTTTGGTGTATTTTTTTGGGAGTCCTAACTTTATTTGTTGTTAATATTCTATGTTAAGTGCGGTCCAAGTAGGCCAACATTCCAGCCACGATGTACCAGCTGACTACACTAGTATACTCAGTTTGTTACAAAGTAACGATGTAACTTCTCTTCCTTCAGTCTGATGACAGTGCATCCGGCTCGCGGCAGCACCTCTTTTAAGAGGAAAGCCCGCATGTTGTAATCTATTTGATCGTTTGTCATTCTACACCCATAAGAAAACTTAAATTTTTTGCAGCATGTATAGAAAAGGAAGAAAATATGTAATAAAATTATGGGTTATTCTATAGTTATATATATATATGTATATATATACATATATATGTATATATATGCGTGTGCGTGCGTGTGTGTGTGTGTGTGTGTGTGTGTGTGTGCGCGCGCGTAAAGTAAGTTTAACAAATTTTGCATGGGGTGCACATCATTAATGTAACTTTATACAACTGATACTCGTNTACACCCATAAGAAAACTTAAATTTTTTGCAGCATGTATAGAAAAGGAAGAAAATATGTAATAAAATTATGGGTTTTTCTATAGTTATATATATATATATATACATATATATATATATATATATGTATATATGCGTGTGCGTGCGTGTGTGTGTGTGTGCGCGCGTAAAGTAAGTTTAACAAATTTTGCATGGGGTGCACATCATTAATGTAACTTTATACAACTGATACTCGTTTAGTTTGTACTTATTTATTCTTGTGATGATTTCATTTTGAAAAATAGTTTGTTATCCCCCCCGCCCCCCAAAATAAACTGATTGTAAAATGCTCAGCTGTACCCAACTAAAGAATCAATATATTTATTACAGTATCCTGATTTATTTGTTATCATTGACTACAAACCAATTGTTATTAAATTTTAATTTATTTACTTTTATTATAACCATACTTTGACATACTGTTTTATTATCATCATATTATGATGGCTGATGGGCAACAGTGCCCAGTTTTAAGAATGACTTTCAGACTAGGCCTAGAGTTTTTTTTTAAATTTTGTTTTCAAACACACACACAGGCACAACTAGATTCACTCCCTACGTAGGGCACATTCGGTCTGGTGAATTTTGTATTGCTAGAGTCATTAAGATTCCTGTTTTGTGGATTGTGGGACCGAGGGTGGCTCATATATTTAAGATATTTTTAACTTTTATTTTATTTTTGATGCATGTCTAAGGTATTCTTCAGGTTATGAGGTATATTTGAGGTATGTTTGAGGTCTGACGTACATTTGAAAACTTTATAATATCCAGTTGGCATGGTCGATCAGTGTGGTCGGTTGGTATCTTCAGCCAGTGTAGTTGGACGACCTGGTCTGTTGGTCTAATCTGTTGGTCTGATTGGCTGGTATGATTGGTTGGTATAGTCTTCNAATCTGTTGGTCTGATTGGCTGGTATGATTGGTTGGTATAGTCTTCACGTATGGTCGCCTTAGTCGGTCTGGTAGGTTGGTATGTCTGTATGTTTATATATTTATGTGGTTTATGCTATTGCTATAAGTGTGTTAGTCACCATGGTGACTATGGTAAGCAGTACAGATGATTAAAGATATTTACTTAACTGAATTGGCAATGATAAACGAAGTTTGCTGATAAGTTGAAGTATTGACAGTATTTTACGCCAGCTGTACTTNCAGTTGGCATGGTCGATCAGTGTGGTCGGTTGGTATCTTCAGCCAGTGTAGTTGGACGACCTGGTCTGTTGGTCTGATTGGCTGGTATGATTGGTTGGTATAGTCTTCACGTATGGTCGGCTTAGTCGGTCTGGTAGGTTGGTATGTCTGTATGTTTATATATTTATGTGGTTTATGCTATTGCTATAAGTGTGTTAGTCACCATGGTGACTATGGTAAGCAGTACAGATGATTAAAGATATTTAACTGAATTGGCAATGATAAACGAAGTTTGCTGATAAGTTGAAGTATTGACAGTATTTTACGCCAGCTGTACTTCTAAAAGTACTTAAATGCTAACATGACATACACTCATAGACGAAAATATAGTTACACCCAGAGGAAGCAACCTACAGGGATGAAACACGATGGGTATGTTTGACAATGTGAGACATACAATAATTCACATTTCATACTTGGCCACACAAGTGATGTCAATAATGATGTACTTTATCGCTGTACCGGCTGGACTATATAAGATTGTCCCAGCGTGCATTATTTTCATTCTAACGCATGCTTTGTGATGTCAGCCTCCTTCAAAGTGTAGCATGTCTCGGAGACAAGTTCGACAGTTTGAACAATTGGATGTGTTCGAGAGGTGTCGTATTTTATGGCTGCAGGAAGCAGGATAGTCATTTCGCAGTATTGCGTGTCATACTAATCGTTATAATATTACTGTGGCACACAGTTGGCGCCAGTGGATATAGTACGACAGGCACACATGACATGTACGATATAGGGGACCGTCACAAACCACGTCAAGAGAAAAACGATGGATTGTCTGACGAGGGCGGAGTGCCACAACCACCACAATTGTGGACATTCAGCGAGCAGTGATACCCAACCTGCAGAATCCTGTGAGCTCCAGTGCCATTGGCAGACAGCTGCACCATGTAGTAATTCATGCACACAGACAGCTATGCTGACTCAATTTAACACCACAAACGTCACTACAGACAGCAAAGGTGTCGTGAGACTGTCATGGAGCCATGAAGAATACCAGCAGGTAATTTTCAGTGATGATTCCCACTTTTTTCTTGGTTACAGCGACCAACACATTCGTGTGTGGAGGCAACGTGGGCAGTACCAAGATAAATGGTTTGTTGCCACGCGCCACATGTCCTTACAGCCTAGTGTCATGGTATGGGGGGGCGATTTTGTACGATGCTCGATCACCATTGTTCTTCAACATGAGCACTTCGACAGCATAAAGGTACGTTCATGAGTTCCTGTATCCAGTGGCCCTGCCATTTTGGGAATGCCCACGCCAGTGCTCTATTCCAAAAGGATAATGCTCGTCCTCATACTGCGGCCACTTCAATAGCATGTCTTGAAGCCATAGATACTCTGTTATGGTCAGCCATAATCGCCATACCNATGTCTTGAAGCCATAGATACTCTGTTATGGTCAGCCATAATCGCCATACCTATCCCTAATTGAAAATGTGTGAAGTGCTATTGGCCACTCTATCGCGACTCCATCCCTACCACAAAATCTGCATGAGATGGATTATCGCAGTTCACCATTAGGAACCTATCTCCAAAACTATGCTGCGATTTCTGGTGGAATGTGTTAGCAAACATGGCAGCCCGACATCATACTGAGAGATGTCTCACAATAAATACTGTTCATACCAGTATCAATTTGTAATAATTTCATGTTCTTGGTGATTTTTACATTACTTTCGAATGGCACTTCAATCCGATACTTCCTTGTGGGTGCAACATTTTCGACGATGTGTCTATGTACTTGTACAGAGATGCTAATGTAAGCTGATAACCGATTTTGGTGGCTAAAGCTCCGATAGTTCGAAAATGGTAGTCAACTATGCTTACAATAGGGTTTATGGCACAGTTCTGTTAATTGGTCTGTTCGGGATCGTGAGTGTTAATAACATGCTTAATTGGGAAGTGTTATCACCAGTGATACATAAATTACATTCTAAATTGCTTAAAAAAGGGCTTGGGTCCTATGGTGGCATATAATCTTGATCGGGCTTGGGAGTGTTGCCTAAGATCTGAATTTGGTGGTTATACCGTTTATAGTTAGAAAACTGTGGCCAACTACACTTTTAAATTGGCTTGAGGCCTACCATGGCATATCATCTTGTTCTGGGTCACGAAGTTACCTACAATGTGAATTTGGTGTCTTTATATCTAATGCTTGAGAAATGGTGACCAGCTATGTTTATAATTATATATATATCTTATAACTTGTGCTTTTGTGGTAATTTTCAAGTTTCAAAGGCCTACTCGTAATGGTCACCGAATGAAAGGCGACTATGATTTTAATTCGATTTGGTGCTGGAGGTCATACTTTATTTGTAACATAACTTAAGGCAGGGTTGTCGATTACTGAATGACGAGCTTTATTTGGCCAAATGCACTTTATATACTCTCTTTAAAATATCAGAGTAACATACTCTGCAATTATGAGAGTCGAGTATGTGGATAGCAGGCAAAAGAATTAATAATTTACTTATCCTGGCATTATGTAAGAATTAGACTTGAGAGATATGACCAAAATGTAGCACTTGATACATAAATTTTACTTACACCAGATATCCCAAGAACCATGTGTGGTACCAGTATTAGTTTAATCTGATTCACCACTATCACAAATATGATAAATGTGGGTCACCGATGCGTACATCGAAAAGTGAACATGGTACAAAAAAGAGAAACAGTTTCGCAGGAGATAAATGTATATATGCATTGTTTTTCGTGAGCATGTCTGTTTTCTAATGTTGTTGTATATAGCGACTTTATTGAATAAAAGTGTGTGTGTAGTATATATATGTATATACATATATATATATATACACACAGAATGATTCACGAGGGCCACTCAGAGGGCCTATTCCTTACATCGTTCGGAGCAAAATATGTCATATAGATGTGGGTCCTATACCCAATATTTAAAGAGTAATTCGAAACATTTGAAAAATGATGAATAAAATAATAAACCTTTCAGAAGTAAATACAGCTATGTATAATCAGACCGTATTGTTTAAAGTTGAGAATCACAATTGCGTCTGACAAGCTTACAAAATATGTTCAACAATGTCTCCATCTACTTCAGTAGTTAGATAATGGGCATTCGAACACAGCGTCATGACAGGGACACAGGGACACCGAAGCTTGATAAGGAAATAACAAACCTCAAGAGTATGCATTCCGCTTCGGGGGCGACCATCTTGGCAGCCAGTGTCATTCGGAGGCCATCTTGTCAGCCAGTGCCGATATGTGCAAAAATGTATTGTAAAAAATAAATATTTCAAATTTAATGTTTTGAAAAGTTTGATTCAATATTTCAAAAAATTTTATTTAATATTTCAAAATATTGATTTAACTTATCAAAAATTAAAATTTTTCAAAAGTTCCAAAAAAATTATTTTCCTCGCGCATTCCCTGGTGGCCATGTTAGTTCATGGAGGCTCCCTAAGCCAATGCCAAGGGTCGGTCATGTTGGTTGTGGCTCCAGAAAGACGACACACCCAATGGTTATGCACTGGCATTCAAGGGGTGTCGCGGTGAAGCAATGGGTAGAGCACAACTTCACGCTCTTGCATTCACACACCGACGATGGCGGCTCCCAACAGAGAGCTTCGGGGATTTCACGCTCATGCATTCCAAAGGAAAGGTGCCGCGGTGAAGTAATGGGTACAGCACAACTTCACGCTCTCGCATTCACGCACCTATGGTGGAGTCTCCCGACAGAGACACAGCCAGTACATAGTTTCGGGACCTCATGCATTCCAAAGGAAATGTGCCGCGGTGAAGTAATGGGTAGAGCACAACTTCACGAGCTCGCATTCCCAAAAGAGATGACATACATGGCAAGTTAAATGTAACACTCTAGCATGTCTAATGCAATGGGGCCGCAATAGCGTAGCGGATAGAGTGTATGTTAAAACATCACACTCCTGCATTCTCGAGGAGTGCAGCAGCAGCTCCCAAGAGACACGCCAGCTATGCGCTAGAGCCTTGCACGTGTGTGTCTTAACATCCCCCTCCACGAGAGAGACAAAACTATTATACACATATATATTTTTTAATATATATAATTCCTACAATCACACACACACCTTCCCCCTCCCAGCAGCAGCATACTTACATACATGTGCGCTCGTGCCCGCATCCAAGAGCGAAGAGGCAGGATGCGTCATACACCCTGTACATAACAGAAATCACCCAGGGACAAAAAAAACATTCATAAATATTATAAATATTAGCTATTAACCGATTCGCATATCAGTTCGATGGAGATTGTGCCGCAGACAATCACGCTTCCTGTCCGCATCAGTGACGTCTACGAAGATAAAACTAATGTTTTTAAATTACGACATGGAAAGTTATTACCGGACACAGTACGAGGAATCATAGTGGGACCGAGCAACTGCGGGAAAACTTGCGTCCTCATTAGTTTATTAGAAGAACCTAATGGTCTGCGGTATGAAAACATATATCTGTACTCTAAATCCATTCATCAGCCAAAGTACGTACGGCTAGCGCAAATACTACAAGCAGTTGCAGGCCTCCATTACTTTCCATTTAGTGACAACGACGCGGTCGTGCAGCCAAGCGAGACGTTACCGAATTCCGTGTTTATTTTCGACGATGCAGTGTGTGAGAAACAGGCGACCATGCAGCAGTATTTCAGCATGGGACATCATGTAGCAGTGGATTCTATTTACCTATGCCAAACGTATTCACGAATGCCTAAACAGTTGCTACTTGACAATGCGAATTTCCTTGTCCTCTTTCGCATGGACGACCTGAATTTACGCCATGTCTACTTGGACCATGTTAACACCGACATGACATTCAACAAATTTAAATACCTGTGTGCATGTTGCTGGCGCGAACCTCATGGGTTTCTAGTTATAGCAAAATATTTTCCACTTGAAAAGGGGCAGTACCATAGGGGTTTCGATCAGTTCATTATAGTACATCAGTGAAGTATGAGCTACTCAATATCCAAGTTCGGCCATAGCGGTCTGAAGCGTACGCCGGAAAGCTGTATTATATCTACTAACGACGGGAACTGTAGTTTCGGGGGGAAACGAGCAAGTAATTTAGGAGGAGCGAAACACGATAGTGACGCCATGAACGTATCCTTCGTCCGAAGCGTTACCTCGGAGGCGTTGCGGCCAGCGGCGACACTTCAAACCAGTATCGAGACGCAGTTGCGCACAGTAATTGCAGGCATGCCTCGAATTCGGGCGGTGGCCACACTACAAACCAGTATTGAGACGCATCTGCGCACATTATTGTCCGGTATGGCTCGAATCACGGCCTTAGAGACAGCTCTGAGCAGTGTGGGAGAGCGAAGAGCCAGCAGTGTGCATACGACTGTGTCAAGCGAATTACGCCCATTGGCCGATGATATTAAGCAACTGGCTGAGGTGGGAGGGAAGCTCGCAACGGTGGAAGGTCGCCTCTTCGATACCAATATACTTACCACTAACATGGATTTGAGGCTCGGCACATTAATCGATAAGGTATCCCACCTGACCACCGTAACAACCGGGGACGCACTCGACGTCGTGGAAGGTAGGCTGACAGGCACCACAAACATACTGTCTTCCAATATGGAGGCACAGCTACACAAACTATCAATTGACATACTTAAACTGAACGTGTTAGGAGCTAGAATATCGGCTGTGGAGAAGAAAATCACTGATGTGGGAGAGCAATGGAGCACTAGAGTTCTAGCAGGCCTCACTGCATTACTGGACGGACACCTTAATGTAGCTATGGAGAAGAAAATGAACGATGTAAGCGATCAAGTCTCCTTAATTACAAAGCCATGGACGACGTAGGCGAGCGAGTTAGAGTTCTTGCCACGAAACTAGGCAGTCTCCTTAATGACACAACCATGCTGGAAGCAATAAGTAAGAAGCTAGACACGAACCTAGGTGCCATCAGTACGATGTCCCTCACCACGACAAAACATTTCCAGACTCTGACAAATAATATGCAAAGCGTGGTAGTGAGCAAGTTGCCTGCAGTAGAGGCACAACTTGTAGATTTAGACGATCGCGTTGACTACAGGTCCCTTACGACTCTTGCTGCAACATTGAGAGATAATCTGCGTATAGCAACAGAGAGCGCCGATAAACTTAGTGGTGTGGACGCCAAGCTCACAGCAGTGGAGACACAGCTCTCGCTTTTCGACATTAAGAAGTTTACAATTCTCTCCTCGAAACTAGACGAACACCTTAATGGGTCAGGTGCAGGTTCGGCTATGCTAACCACATTACATACGCAGCTGGAGAGCATAGGCAGCTTAGAGACGAATCTCAGCAAGATATTGGAAGGGATGATGAATAAGCTTAGTACAAATCTGCTCGAAGAACTCGACATCCGAAATCAAACAGTGAATACGGGACTTGCGGATCTAGAGGAACTTATACGACACAGGATTGTTCGTAACTTAAAAGATATGCGCACGGACGATGAAAAATGGATGCATTGCGAGCATGTGCATACCGCAGTGCTTCACAAACTTACTACATTCGAAGATAAAATAGTCAATTTGATTACACGCAGAGCCATTGTCGAATAAATTTATATATATAGTACGAACAAGTCACATTAAATTTTATTATAATGTCTGCAGCTGTCGAGGATTTACGCCGTGTCATTGCAAGCGTGCACGATAAGTACCTACAGGCTAAATGTGCTCGCATGGAGCGGGACGCAGTATTGGAAGAATCCTTCCGCCCTATCACCCCTTGGCTGGACACTATAAAGGATCAACCGGTTCCCCCTATCGCTAGTGTGAAGACCGACCCGGACATAAAACCAAAGCCACTTCTGGAGGGCAATGGCGAAGATGATGATGACGAGGTATCCTTGTCCGAATTGAAACGTAAGAAAAAGGTAGGTTCCCGCCCGGACACTGTTTGTTCTTATCTCACTTCCTATAAGACTCGCTTTAACGATGTGATTTACGGTGTATAGAGGCGGAACAAAAAAATGGTATCTTGGGAACACGCATATTTATTTTCTACCCAACGATTACATACAGATTGACAATGAAACCATACGCGCAGCGCCAGGCCTCTACGAGCTGTTATTCAAATGCAGACCTGGAGAGTATTCACGAGAAGCTCTCCACCAATACCAAAAATTACTTAAACGCACGAGCGCACATTTAACCGAGAATGACGTAACTGCCAATACATATAAGGACGAGGTCCACCCGAAATTCCACATTATTGCTGAGTTGTTTCCCGACGTGGACCTAGCCAGTGGTTCGGGACTGACTTCGAAGCTTGATGGAGTCAGCTAGCTTAAGTACGTTTATTGGGACAACATGAATGAATGAGTATCCAGACTGTGTCTACACATAGCAGCTCAACAAGCGGGTAATTAGTCATACACTAACGAAATTGTCAATATCGTAGAAGAACTGCGGGAAGGCAGCTATGTCTACTGAAAATGTCTCGTGTGGCGATCGCAGCCGAAATTCACAGGCCAGCAAGAAGAAATTTCCACAGAAGGAAGGTGCTCCTGTTTGGACTCACCGATTTGTATCAAGCCGACATGGTGGAAATGATACCATATGCTGCTGTGAATAAGGGGTATAGATGTATGCTAACAGTAATTAATTGTTTCAGCAAATACGTGTGGGCCGTCCCGGTTCGCAGAAAAAACGGGGCGGACGTTGCCAAAGCTATGAAAACGGTGTTAAGCGATAAGGAACAGCCTAAGAATATTCAGACAGATTTAGTTAGGGAATTTTCCAATAAATATTTCCATTCACTCATGGACCGTGACAAAATTAACCACTACATTATCCATGGCGAAAAAAAGGGTTCAATTATTGGGAGATTCAATCGAACATTAAAAGCAGATATGTGGTGTGAATTCTCAGCACGAGGAAAGTATGTGTGGCTGGATATGTTACCTCACCTAATTACCAAATACAATGCTTGAAAACACAGGAGCATTTGTATGGGTCCGGGGGACGTTAAAGACAATTCGTTGCTGGAGATTGTGTTTAAAACCGATAAGATAGTGGACAGGCGGAAGGTAAAGGTTAAAGTGGGAGACTATGTCCACATTTCCCGAACTAAACCAACATTTGCGAAATCTTGCACACCCAACTGGTCATTAGAAATATACAGATTAGTCAGATTTGACATAACGAACCTCGGACCTTCATATTGGAAGACTTAAATGGTGAGCATTTGAAAGGACAATTCTATATCGAAGAACTAATGAAAACAAAATTCCCAAACACTTACTTAGTCGAGCGGATATTAAAACACAGCGGGAGGCGTGCATTCGTGAAATGGCTAGATTTCGACTCCAGATATAACAGCTGGGTTTTACAATCAGATCTGAATAAAATATAAAATATGTTTTTGTCTTCACACACCGGATGTCTCTCTCTCGGTCGAGTGGGTGGGGGGCGAGAGACCCCTACACCTTAGCATGACAAGACTGGATGCTGCTGTGGTTCGCTGCAACCACAGGGTGACCCTGCCGTCACTCCCGGCATGCAAGCCATTCCCAGGCGGAGTTGGTTACGTTACGCAAGACCCCTGCTGCNAATCAGATCTGAATAAAATATAAAATATGTTTCTGTCTTCACACACCGGATGTCTCTCTCTCGGTCGAGTGGGTGGGGGGCGAGAGACCGCTACACCTTAGCATGACAAGACTGGATGCTGCTGTGGTTCGCTGCAACCACAGGGTGACCCTGCCGTCACTCCCGGCATGCAAGCCGTTCCCAGGCGGAGTTGGTTACGTTACGCAAGACCCCTGCTGCTGCAGTTATTCGCTGTAGGACGTGCCCATCGTCACCGATACACACACTGACCTTCCCAGGCGGAGGGGAGAGCACGTACGCAATATCCGGGCAGCGTCCGCGCGCCCATATTGCGCCGAGATGATGCCGAGATGCGACACACCCACTCGAGGTGCAGCGCGGAAAAATGTTTGAAGTTCCATCGGAAATAATGTACACACNTGCCGAGATGCGACACACCCACTCGAGGTGCAGCGCGGAAAAATGTTTGAAGTTCCATCGGAAATAATGTACACACATGTAGAGTATCCAGGATCATATCCAGCCCCTATCACAAAGTGTATAAAGAAGTAACACAATACAATTTAACTGTTAGTGTAAAGGTATGAGTCGTAGAGGCAAGATCTGCAAGAAAGGAAGCGGACTGGTAAATTCTCTTATTTACAGTTTGCCCTTTGAAGCGCACCTTCCTGGATATAAGTATNTGCCGAGATGCGACACACCCACTCGAGGTGCAGCGCGGAAAAATGTTTGAAGTTCCATCGGAAATAATGTACACATATGTAGAGTATCCAGGATCATATCCAGCCCCTAACACAAAGTGTATAAAGAAGTAACACAATACAATTTAACTGTTAGTGTAAAGGTATGAGTCGTAGAGGCATGATCTCCNAAGCAGTAACACAATACAATTTAACTGTTAGTGTAAAGGTATGAGTCGTAGAGGCAAGATCTGCAAGAAAGGAAGCGGACTGGTAAATTCTCTTATTTACAGTTTGCCCTTTGAAGCGCACCTTCCTGGATATAAGTATTGCGGTCCTGGCACTAGGCTGGAGAGATGATTGCAGCATGGCGACGTGCCCATTAACTCTTTAGAAACAGCATGCAAAGAACACGAAATTGCGTCCGCGACAAGTACTAAGTTGGCAGATAGNATTTACAGTTTGCCCTTTGAAGCGCACCTTCCTGGATATAAGTATTGCGGTCCTGGCACTAGGCTGGAGAGATGATTGCAGCATGGCGACGTGCCCATTAACTCTTTAGAAACAGCATGCAAAGAACACGAAATTGCATCCACGACAAGTACTAAGTTGGCAGATAGGCACATGGCCGATACGATTCTTGCAGATAAAGCAAAGTCAATAGTAGGGTCGGCACAGGCCAAGGTCGGGGAACGCATAGCAGCATGGGGGGTGTCGAAAATTACGAAAACCANATGCAAAGAACACGAAATTGCGTCCGCGACAAGTACTAAGTTGGCAGATAGGCACATGGCCGATACGATTCTTGCAGATAAAGCAAAGTCAATAGTAGGGTCGGCACAGGCCAAGCTCGGGGAACACATAGCAGCGTGGGGGGTGTCGAAAATTACGAAAACTAAAGTGAAATGCAGCATAGGATTGAATTTTGGAAGGGCGAAAAAGTTGTGCTCCGGTAGGAAACCTTGTAGGTTAGCAGTGAAACGAGGCGGCATTCTACCGTTCATCTTACCGGCTTTATGAGTACTAGGAAGTTTGATTGGAGGTGCCAGCGGCATTGCCAGGGATGTTAATACGGCCAAAGATGAAAACAAACGCTTGACGGAGACTTTGAGACATAATAGACGAATGGAGACGTTTGCAAAAAACTGTTGCGGACTGTACCTGTGCCCCTACAAACAAGTGGCTGGTGGAGGGGGCAGAAAGAGGAATCGACAATGCAAACGAACGAAGCGATCTTAAGGAGGCTGCCAGCCCACCTGCTAACCAACTTTTAAATACTTAATTATGCACGAAAATTAAAACTAAGGAATTTCCGGGGAGTGTTCATGCGAGAACGACTGCCCCTTAGAGCATGTAGAATAGAGTGTTGTGTAGTTAACGTCGACAGTAGCACAGGTCCGGGAACTCATTGGACAGCTTATAAAAAGAATGGCGATTCGGTCCAGTACTTTGACAGTTTTGGAAATTTAAGGACCCCGGCAGAACTGAAAACGTATTTCAGAGGAGCGTGAATATACTATAATCAAAGAGCAGAGCAAAAGCCGCGATCATGGAACTGCGGACACCTTTGTCTGCGCTTCCTTACCAAGATAGATACTTAACGAGTGGGCGCTAGTTGCGACCCTCAGTCATGTCCTTCACCTTGATCTTATTGGGCACAAGTTCGGAATTGCGGTCCGTGCACTTTCCACCACTCTCCCTGAAGGGAATATGGTCCGTGGCAGTGATTGATTTTCAAACGTACTTCTCGGTGCCGAACATAGATGTCTGCAATTGTATGTTCCTTTACATTAAGGGGGCGGGAAGATAGGGGAGGTGCGTATACCCACAGGGTCTTATGAAATCGATGACATAGGCGAATATCTTACGCATGAGCTGGGACAGGAAGCCACATTTGTATTCCGCGGTAACGCGAACACATTGCATAGCGAGATGAAGTGTAGTGCACGGGTAGACTTCTTGGGCAGCGATACTCTNTCCGCGGTAACGCGAACACATTGCATAGCGAGATGAAGTGTAGTGCACGGGTAGACTTCTTGGGCAGCGATACTCTCGCTGCCATGCTGGGATTCGAGAACGCAACATACGAGGCTAATAAAACACATGTATCTACGCTGCCGGTACAAATATTTCCCGTCAATATCATAAGAATAAACTACAATTTGGTTAACGAGTCGTATCTCAACGGCAAGGCCAGCCAGACACTGCACGAATTTTCAGCGATGGTGCCACCAGGAATTAAACTCGTAAATGAACCGAAAAAACCCATTTATGTTCCGGTAGTGACGTCGAACATACAGGAGGTCGTAGTGTCCATTGTGGACCAAGAGAGTAGATTGATTAATTTTCGAAGCGAGGAGATAACGGTCCGCTTGCATTTAAGGAAAGATGGGCCTGAAAATTAAGCGTGCAAATACAATAAAAGTCGTTTACGGTACAAAAGTTAAAGTCAGTANTAAGGAAAGATGGGCCTGAAAATTAAGCGTGCAAATACAATAAAAGTCGTTTACGGTACAAAAGTTAAAGTCAGTACGAGTCAGGCACGCAGAACGCTAACACCTGAAAATGTGCGTTTCTTTAGAAGATTGGGCCTGACGATCAAACATGGACGTGGAAATATTAAACGTCGCAAAGCCGGTGGGGTTCGAAGATGCGATCATCAAGGCTGAAATACACACTAATTCACCGTATCTTCTGTGCCCCTACATGCCTTCGTCAGAGGTCCGAATCCCAGTGCAAAACCAGGATATATAAACGGCGCTCTGTAACTCATATTTGCGCTTCCGGGGAACACTGACAAAGCCAGGCAATGCGCTTCCCGTGTCGACTAAAATCATTAGAAATGGTATACTTCACATGATAAGTAGAATTGGGTATGAGCTGAACGGATGTGAAGTCGATGCAACTCATGATATTGGAATTACAGCCACCATAAAGAACTATCTATCATTAACGCATAACCAATTGTCCACCGCCAAAATGGCAGGCTGGAGCATATACGATGATTTTAAGGTCCCAGTCTATGCAAACGGGAAATTCGAAGTTTGTATTCCACTAGCTATGCTGTTGCGGTTCGCCGAAGATTACAAGCATGTGATTATTAATTCCAAGCAAGTGTTAGTTATTGACATGGCAAACACGCAAACTAACGCACTACACGACACGGGAGCAGAAGCTGTAACGCTAGCAATACGCGCTATTGACTGGTTATTACCGCACATGCAGGTCAACATGTCTGAATGCGTAAAATTAATTAAATATGCGGAAAAAGGAAGGAATGTAGATATCGCGTTACGTACATGGAGTTTAGAGACGTGCCCGTGTATTCCTGCCTCAACGAGTGTTAATTGGAATGTTAAAAGTAGTTTCACGAGTGAAAAACCGAGATATATAATTGTTGCGTTTCAGACAGGCAGGCGAAATGTCCTCAATACCGACTGCTCGAAATTTGATCACGTCAATATTAAGAACGTTAAAATTTTTTTTAACTCCGAAGCTTACCCGTACGGTGATTTGAACATTGATTTTACAAACGGTGCACATACAGTGTCTTATCAAATGTATGCGGACTTCCAGAGGTCGTACTACGGACAAACGCAGGCCCTTACACTCGAACCGAACGCCTTTATGAACTTGGCTCCCTTACTGGTATTTGACGTCAGTAAACAGGATGATAGAATTAAATCGGGTGTGGTAGACTGTAGGATTGAAATAGCCACAGCGGTGAATTTTCCGCCCTCTACCCAGGCCTATGCGTTAATACTTCATGACAGACTCGTAACGTACAACGTNCCACAGCGGTGAATTTTCCGCCCTCTACCCAGGCCTATGCGTTAATACTTCATGACAGACTCGTAACGTACAACGTGCGAGACAGGATAGTTAAAGTACTGACGTAAATGACGAATATACCTCAGTCACTTCCCGACCAGCAGAATGTATGTGAACTTTCAGGGCTTTGTCTCGCAAGCGAGGTTTCATTATAAAACGGATCTGCGTGGCGTATGTCGACAGGCACATAGAATCACGCACATACTTACCACCATTTCCATGGCATGAGCTGGACGTTAAGAGCAAAGTAACAAATATATGGCTGGAACAATACTATCACNCTTACCACCATTTCCATGGCATGAGCTGGACGTTAAGAGCAAAGTAACAAATATATGGCTGGAACAATACTATCACGGTATCAATTGGAGTGTGGGTGATGTAGAATACTATAAAGTGCGAGACATACTTAGCGCATTATTAAATGGGAGCGAGACTGTCTTCGTGGCCGGGCCGGAGCAGAAGCGTCATTTAAGCACCTATTGCGACACGAACCGAAAAATCTGTGACCTCCAAATGGAGGAGGCTGACTGTCCTTCGTTTCGAAGGTTGCGAGAACAATATATAAAAAAAATCCTCCACATGTGCACCGCTTGCAGGCTCGGGCGCATGTGTCTGTGCCTGAATGCTCTGCACTTAAGGCGTTGGAAAGGGGAAACTTGCTGTGAGGGTCAACTTATTGTCACAAAAACACCGCCCGGACCAATATAAATAGGGCTGCCTGCGATGGGGATAACTATAGTACTAGTCCGGTATCTACAACGGCAGCAGCAGCAATGGAAGGACTCCTCACCAAGCTTAACAGGATGGGGCAGTACACGACGCTGTCAGACCTGGTCATAGGAAAGCTGTACTTAGCCTCCGATTTCCGGAGGACCGAGACTGCATATGGCAAGTGTGTCACATGCATGTTATACGAGGAATTCCGCATCCGGCTGCCGACTCGGTACGTACAACTTATCACCGACGCCAATATGGTCAAGCTGAATACGTCCACAGTCAGGTTTAGCTATGCGGGCATTAAGACTATTGACCACAGACGGTCGATGCACGCCGTAGAATTTTCATAAAGCTGCTCCTAGCACATATAAATTTTGTTATATAGCCCCACCACCGTCTCGGAAATTTTTTTTTCNAATTTTCATAAAGCTGCTCCTAGCACATATAAATTTTGTTATATAGCCCCACCACCGTCTCGGAAATTTTTTTTTCTTTTATTTTGTCTCACATATTTTACATGGTGGTCAACCCAGCATCACTGCACTTAGTTCGTGGCTGTCTGTCTGCAACCATGCAAGCAACATTCGACCCGCTAGTCATGTACGAGAGCAAAGTCACGATTGGCTACAGGAGAGTTCACTTCAAACCTCCCGGCCTGCCTGCCCAGGTAGAATGCTGTATCGGACTCGACCACTGGGCGTGTCGTATCAATGAGGATAGTTTTCTCTCGGCACCGTGTAATGTAACGACATGTGCTGTATATCACCTAAGGCCCGGAATTATGCTACCGTGCTCACTCAGTACACTGTTAACACAAGCAGGCACCGAGTATATACACCAGGTTTGGTTTACTCGTGCAATAGTTTATGAACTTTGCAATGCTGCCACTGCTAGTGTAATTACCCGCTGGACAGAGTGCTGTACCGGTGACAGACATACGNTTATGAACTTTGCAATGCTGCCACTGCTAGTGTAATTACCCGCTGGACAGAGTGCTGTACCGGTGACAGACATACAACCTGCATGAACAGAGGTAAAATTACTTGGACGTCTATGTGTTCTCCGTTAACGTGTGAGGCGTACCTGGCTACAANCAGAGGTAAAATTACTTGGACGTCTATGTGTTCTCCGTTAACGTGTGAGGCGTACCTGGCTACAATATAAGAAGGCACAAGTGTATGAACCTGCCGCAGTAGACATTTGTGTATCATTCAGAAGAGAACTATAGTCAGTCATGTGCAATACACTTAACGTANTGAACCTGCCGCAGTAGACATTTGTGTATCATTCAGAAGAGAACTATAGTCAGTCATGTGCAATACACTTAACGTACGTGACTGTGTGATGTTTCTGCCGGAAGATGTAAACTTGTACTCGAGTTACTTTATTGGTTATAGAAGAGTATTGTTTAAACCTGAGCTGGGACACGAGCAAGTATAGATATGTGACAGTGACAATCATTTGTGGGGATATCACGACACCTGGGACAACTTCCACTGGGACATCCTGCCCTGCTACAAGTGCGAACAGTGTGCCGTCTTCAATCTCCAGCCAAACAGCGAGCTGCCTAAAAATGGCCGAATACTAGCAACACGTGCCGAAATTGAAGATATTACTGAACTATGTCATGAACGCCTCCATGGGAGAAAGAAATTGAACTACGTCCTGTGCGATGTCAATAGCGGCTCTACCTACTGCTGGCCCGAAGAGTGTATGGGACACATACATACAACCACGCTGATAGACTGCTGCAGTAAATGGACTCTACCATGCGCTGCTAAGGTATGTTGTGTCTTCAATTGAAATAACAAGTGCTTCACTTGCTACATGTACGCGTGTGTGTGTGGGAGGCCATATATAAGTAACGCCTAAACAACACCAACAGACAGCTGTTTTATTACTACATAATGAAGAGTGAAGGTGGTACGACGTCGGTCGAGGGTGAACTGACTTGCCGCAGCAAGTGTAAATGCTGCTGCCAGGCTGT
>NQII01004565.1:0-10016 GCA_002778355.1 Clitarchus hookeri
TCGAACAGTGTGCGACAATCTTCAGGGACGAATCCCGTTTCTGTCTTAACAATGAGATCACTGTGTGGGGGTCTGGCGGTGACGCGCACATCGGGCGGATTCCTCTGCCACTGACTGTGTAGTGCCACCGCAGTCCGTCAACGTCGGGTCTAGGGACGTTGATATCGAAAAAAATATCAATATCATTTATATTGGTTATTTATAAAAGTATCGTTTTACGAAACGATATTTCGAAAGAAAAATATCGATTTANTCAATATCATTTATATTGGTTATTTATAAAAGTATCGTTTTACGAAACGATATTTCGAAAGAAAAATATCGATTTCCGGTACATCGGAATCCGATATTTTATGTATGAAAGGTCTTGACAAATGTAAAATTTCTTGGAATGTCACATATTGAGTACACAAAGCATAGCAGAAAGATGTAGCACCTATTTTTGTTGCATGCTGCAAAAGTGAACATAATAAATTTAAATTCAATTTTTGCATTTAAAAAACTTATTAACAATGCATTTAAAAATTAGTCGTTTCCGATATTTGGAAAATCAATATTGATTTCGATAAAAATTGTTGAAATATATCGACGATTTATATCGATATATCGTTGATATAATATCGTCATTTCGACATATCGATATTTTTTCATCATCCCTTGTCGGGTCATGGTTTCGGGGTGCTATCAGCGCCAACTATAGCTCACTTGTAGTCCTCACTATAGGTTCATTAATGGCACGCCGCTATGTGGACGAGGTGCTACGGCATGTGGCAATACCATATCTGCAGGACGTCCCAAACGCGTATTTTCAACAGGATAACACCCGGCCGCATACAGCTCAGACCAGTCCCAGTACTTTGCAAGTTGTGCAGAAGCTTCCTTGGCCGGACCTATCTCCCGGTCTCTGGCCAACTAAGAATTTGTGGGGCACGATCGAACGTCTGTCAAATACCCTCCTTCCCCTACAAAACAATTGTGAACTGTGGACTCAGATTAATAACACAGGGTCCACAGAACCCCAGGGAATTATTCGGACTCTCATAGAATCGATGCTACGTCTAGTTGTGCAATGTTTTGTCCAGAATAGAGGTCTCGCTACTTACTGATTACCCTTACTTTAAATTAAATAATTGGTTCTGCGTATGTTTGTCCATCTGTGAGCGCAATTTGGTTTCTTTTTTTACTATTCGTTCAAGATCTGGTATTTCTCTGTCGGGAAGTATGTATAGTTACTGTATATAAACAAAACTACTCTCTGGCAAAACAAGGCACTCCAGGTTAGTTTTTTTTACGACACTTCAGTAATTATCCAGTATTTTATTCATCGCGATGTTCCTAAGCTGCGTGAATGTGGTTCTCCGACAACACCTTGTTGATGAAGTCTTGTTCATGCTGTTCTTGGAACTTGAAAATACTTACCAAGCATCAGGCTTTGCGCGAACACATTTCAATGATGTTTTAAGTGAAATGTGTTGAATGATGGGGGGAGGGGGGTTGATAGCTTACTTCTGCAGAGGGGGAGGCAGGCATGTGAACGTGGAGCGAAGTAGTGCCTGAGGAACTACAGAGCAGCGCACACATGCAGCATACAAGCGTAAGCCGGAAAAGCACCAGCGCGTTCCATTTGTAAACAATAACTTAACTAATGAGAGTCCTTAGAATTAAAATCATAACATTTCATTAATTTTTTAAGTGCATTAGGATTTGCGTCGACGCTATTGAACAACAAACACATCTCGTTGAGGTATAGTCTGTTGTCAGACTTTGGGTAAGTTACATATACATGTTGATGCAATCAAGCCAAACAGTAACACATTTATAAGCAAAACAAAGTGATTAACGGGTACCCAACGATGCAACTGCAGAAGGGTAATAAAAAAACGGAAAATTAAAATTATTTGTTTGGGTCTCATATGTGATGCATGTTGATGCACGCACACATATAGTATGGAAACTATCATAAAAATCAGTTTTCCGGAAGCCAAGTGAGGTGAGGCAGTGGTAAGTCACTGGCGTCTCATTCGGAAGAACCCGGGTTTGATTCCCGGTCCGGCCATTCTGATTTCGGTTTCGGAGGTTTTCCAAAATCTCTCCAGGTTAATGCTGGGATGGTTCCATAATACAGGTCAAGAAATTTTTCTTTCCCGTTCCTGAATGTCTAATGTTCCCCTACTTAAGCATTGTCGCGGTACAGAATCACTCGAAACTCTTCATAAATTAAAATAATATTAATAAGTACAAACTATTAGAAAATATTAGTTTCACAATTGCTAAGGAATTTACAATACTTATTTATTTATCAATAACACCACATTTTAATGCGATGAATAAGGTTATAAGTTGTGCTAATTCCGGTATGATGTACTGGATATTTTAAGGTATTAAAATTTTTTTAAAAATCTTATTTACTTTAATTTTTTCACAATTTTTAGATTGATAATCTGCGTTGCATGTAATTTGTTTTACAAGTAAACAACACAAGTAATCTTAAGACGTATTGTGTAAAAACAAATCAGGTTCGTGTTGTATTGTGATAAGCTAGTGTTACCCTTTCGGGAGTCAGAAAACGAACACTAAAGTTGAAATGCAATGTCCACAGCTGAAGAGCCCTATGACGTTCAGCAGCAGCGTGAGAGCCGCGAGTCTGCCGTCAGCGAACGAAGTCGTGACCTTCGGCACCGTGGTCACCGTAGTCGGCTGGGGTTCGACACATGTAAGTGCCTGCTCACTCTCAATACCTGCGTCAACTTCAGTCTCGCTCATCTGCAGCAAATGTTTCTTGCTTAATACTGCTATTGTCAGTTCGCAGTATGTTCACACTTTTTGTAGTAAACCTTCGAAAAATCACCCCATGTGCTGTTATCCGCGTTTGAGGCCGAGAAGTTTGGGAGTGATAAGGGCGATATTGCCATACGCATCAAGTGTGCCATCGCCTCTTCTCGCAGGGATCTGTCCTGGAATGTAGTGTTCTTGTGCTGCGTGTACCTATGATACTTTCAGCGGCGACACTATTCTTTTATTGGAAGGAAGCCTGTAGAAAGGTTCATTACAGAGTCCTTGGGTATTTTTTTTATGAATCTCACGTCTATATTTTAAGATACAGTACTTTGAAAAAAGTAGTTTTTAACTATGCTGGAGTGCTCTGAAATAGTGTTTCTATTGAACTTGACGTCTTGAAAGCATTTAACTGGCCTCCTCTGAGGAGTGTATTCTTTTCGTAGGTGAGTACATTGGACGCACGTTAAATAGTTCTGCGCAAAAACTGGTATTTCGAACTCACTGTAACGCAGTTCAAGCGCCAGGTAGGCGCTCCCCTCATGAGCTTGCAAGAGTTTAAAACTATTTTATAGGTTTTTAGCTTGTTACGTACTTTTTCGGTCTGGTATAAAATAATAGCCTAAAAAATATGATAATAAAGGAAAATTTCTTAAATAATAAACCTAATAATAAGAATTATAGTTTTATATATTTATTAGTACAAATCTCAAAATTGAACAAAACTAATATTTTAAAATACATCTCACAAAATTTACTAACGTTATAAGCATGTTGAAAAGAATATTTTTTGGAACTTTGTAATGCCATAAACCTGTACTTCAATTTTAAATTTTGAGATGAGTTTTAAGTAAAAATAGCCAAGCTTTAAACACCGTAGTGAAACAATTGTCGGAATGAAAATAAATCACAACATATGCCAGTCCTGTCACATTATTTAGCGCTTTACTTAAAATGAAACTTTATTATAATATGTTTTTAAAATTTCTACGAATTAAAATTTTGAATTAAACTTATAATATTTACGTTAACATAAATAAATTTTTATCTTTCAATTTATTCGGTATCTTATAAAACTATCATTGATATCCTATCAAGAACCATAAAATATTTTTCCAAAATCTAGGATTGTCCTTGAACAGTTTTAATTGTACAAACAAATCCTCAGGGAAATCCTTTTTTGGAATAAATCATATTTGGTTTATCCCGACCATATTCTTTGGTTTTTCAGAGTTAATCACACATAAAAATCACAATCTTACGGCGTTAAATCTGGTGATCTGGGTTGACACTCAATTTCTGGCCGGCATATCCACCTCCTAACAAATTTTTCATCCAGGAGCGATCGTGCATCTCGATGGTAAAGTGGCGGTGCACATTTCTGCTGGAAAAAAAAAAAAAAAACAATGGTCATCTAGGAAGATGATTTACGTCATGCAATGCCAACTTACCAAATCTGGCTTAAATTGGATAAATGGTTCCGAAGTTATGATGTATAAGCTTTATTTTTCAATTTGCACGAAATTAGACAAAAATTATTCATATTTTAATGGAAAGATACACTACTTATGCTAACCAAAAATTAAAATTACGATCTCTGCCTGAAAAAAGTATTACATTAAGTTTTAATATAAATATAAGTGATATTTATTCTACACAGTATTACAATAATTATTATATAATTATTTATAACAGTAATTATGGTTCTTTAATCCAACTTGTTCAAACATAACGATAAATAAGAACGGTAGAGTGAATATTATCCTACCGTTAAAAAAAAAACGCAAAATTGGATTTTTATTATTCGGTGGTGTTAATTTATTCTATTCAATATAGGTAATACTAATAAATACTGTAGTGAATTTTTTTATTGCACGTTGCTTGCAGGAAGAGGGCAGCACAGTGGAAGTCCTGCGGGAGGTGTCAGTGCCTGTGGTGTCTATAGAAGAATGCATCGCCGACTACGGCCAGGACATTAACAACGACACGATGATCTGCGCTGGCCTCAGAAAGGGAGGCGAGGATTCTTGCCAGGTTAGAATCTATAACTTCATATGGCGAGATTCACTAACGGGCGCTGACAGGAACTGTTTACCCATTGCGGTTGGTTGTTGGTTTCAAAGCACGCTGACGTTCGATCTACAGCTGCACCGGCTAGTTCCGGGATTGAACGTGTCAGCAAATCCCCCTTCCTCAGTTGACTTTTCATTGTGTGTACTTTGTGCACGTTGCTTCTTGTGTGCGAAGAGATACGATACCTCGTCTCCATGGTGGTCTTTCATTTGTACGGCGTTCACAATGAGAGTGCCACTTAGAGAAAGCACCAAAACGCTTGCAGCAAAATACTAGATGTCAATGATGTTTACATTCATTAGCACGTAAGGGAGTGGGAAAGTTTGAGTGGCTCTTAACATCGACGTCTTGAGAGCCTACGAGGGTAAAGCGAGGTGAGTATGGACCAGCGCCGGAATGAAGGAGCGGGGAAAGCTGGAGAAACCTGAGAATACTCTAAGTCCAGAGGCATCGTCCGGCACGATTCCCACTTGCGAATCAGCACGCAGAGTTTTGTGGATTATAAATGACGAAAATGCGAGTATCCCATATCCCACACCACAATAAATGTTCTCTAACCAAAATGTTCAAGTAGCTCACAAAACTTATATTAGTTGTCATCCGCAACCCAGTCTTCGCGAACAATAAATGGTACATATGTTATTAACTATCTTGTAAACGAAGGGCCTGTGGATTAGTGCATAAATACACTCTTGAAGATTGCCAGGCCTTTTTTAGTGGATGAACTAATGGAGTTCTGCAATATTCATTAATTATAACAAATTATTGCGCGCAAAATAATCAAGTCTATTTCAGTTCGTTTTTTGCATGATAAGCCAAGAGTAAAACATATTTATTACATTGTTATGTGGTCATAAACGAAAAATAAAAACATTGTTTTATATCGTTGGTTTAATTACTTGAAAATCGTATTTCCAATTTATCTGAGACACTCAAGTCTCAGTTACACAGATACTGAACGACCATCGCTCACCTGCAGATTCAAAAGAAACGTTGGAGGAAATTATCATCCTATAATAAACATAAAAACGAATACAAATGTTTTTAATATACATGTATCAGCACACTTTTTGTTAAATACGTTTAACCGTGTAGATATTTTAGGTTTTTTTTATTGTATCCTAAGAGACACCGTTATATCAAATAAGTTTTCAAGAAAAAATATAAAGTAAAGAAATTTTTCAATCTGCTGTAAGGAGTTTATTCCTGAAAAATTGTTGGCTTTTTGTTTGGCAGGGTTTCGCAGTTTGGACGCAAGCCATGCTCATTCAGTAGCAAAATTTCCGAATTATGGGTAGTTAGGTCTAGGAGGAAAATTAATTCTCCTAAAATCAGTTACTAATAACAAGAACCTGCACATTGTACTGAAATCATTGGTACTATTTGGTATGCTGAAATTCAACGAACGCCGCTAAAGGACACCAAGATGGCAATTGCTGTCTCATTATTTCTTCCGCGTAAGGTATTTTATTTGTCAGCCAGTTTGGCCGTTAGATGGCATGTCTCACTATGCACGTTCCAATTAATCGTATTTTTTTTTCTTGTAGTGTGTATTTCCTCTGATCTTTATTCTGTTTGCAAGTGTAGTATTTAGAGATATTTTAAATGGCATTTGGAATCCCGGCAGTTCTCATTCACATGAAAACGGTAGTTTTAAATGTCTGACTGAGAAAGCAGTGTATATTTAATTTGTGTCATATGTTCTCCAGGTTAGTTGACTCGTGAGTAATTAATTCATTAATTTTTACTCCGGAGTTTATCTTAGGCTTTGACCAGTGATCCTGTCCATATTTTGTTGGTTGTCAAATCGACTAACAGCCAGAAACTAGTATTAAGAAGTGTTTGGGATGTCTCAATGAAGTAATAATGTATAAAAATTCTCAAGGCGCCCAAATCTATAAACTAGAGAACTGAACTGATAACCTGGGATTTGTCAAGCAAAATTGCCAGAATTTTTTAAAATTATCTAAACTTGAAATAAAATTATTTGTGTAATATGATGTTGGAATACAATAGCTCTAACCATACTTGTTCTTAAGTGCGTGTACTCGCTGTGTTTCCTAGGGTGACTCAGGCGGTGGGCTAGTGCTCGGGTCCACCCTGGTGGGCATCGTGTCCTGGGGAGGAGGATGCGCCGAAGCCAAGCAGCCTGGAGTATACACGAATGTCGCATTCTTCAGAGACTGGGTCAAGTCGGAGACCGGTTTATAAATGCACACACATCATCCCTTTGTTGGCGCAAACAAGTATTAACATTTTATACTTCCCACCAACAGTCGTACAGAAATTATCACACTGATCTTATTGTAATAGTATATAAATGAAATAAAACGTGTTTTTTTACAGGTGAAGTTTTTTTATAGCGTATTTTAACTATCTTCATGTGAAGGAGCAATACGATTTCATGTAATGTTTCTGTAGACAGTAAGACATCATAATTCTTCAAATTCTTAGCAATTTGCATTTGTTCATTGGCAACATAACTTTTGTGTACACTATTTTGCCATTTGAGTTCTTCATCAGCCTGCTGTCCAAACGAAAATAAAAATAACTTGAAATTATTTAAGTTGTAGCTAGTTACAGTGCTGTAACATAAATATGAGGTCCATTGTGATGCAATATGTAATACTCAAATGCATTGAATTTTTTTGCATGGCTCTTGATTTCAAGACGAATATAAATGCAGTATTTGTGAAGTCTTTTTACTGAGACTGAACAAGCCTTGCTGTGAGTTATAACACTCAAATTAGCGGACTTTACTCATTTAAAGCGTACTTGAAGTAACATTCGCCTTTCACTAGCCACGTGTTATAACTTTTAATTTGAATGAGGCACACAAAACCATTAAACCTTGACGTATGTTACGTCAAGTTACACTAAATAGCGTTGGGCCCCATGTCCAGGCGCCAACTTAACTTGACGTAAATTACTGTTACACTGATGGTACTGCTGGGCCCCACAGTTGGTCGCCAATTAACTTGACGCTATTTAGGTTGTGTAGGCTGCATACGGTTGGGAAGCCAAATAACACATCCAAAAAGTAATAGTACGTAGCCTCTTTTGTTAATGCTTAGCGGCACAGACTATATGATGCCTGAAGGTTAAGGGGTTTGTAATAAGGTAGTCTTTTACTGTATTCATTTTGAAGGACGAATATATTGTCTCGGATATATTCACAAATAAACAACATCAACACTTGAGAGGTGTGGTACTCTAATAATTTGGTTACTCGGATTGACTGCTAACGACTTCGTGATGGAGGGGGGCTTCTCTTGGCGNAGGCCTACGCAGCAGGACGCGCAGCAAGACACGTGTAACTGCGGTCCGCTCTGGCTGTTCACCTGCTTCGTGACACGTGTCAATACCCTGGTTATGCGGAGGGAGGGGGGTGGTTGTGGGCCAGCATCGCTCTACTATCCCTAAACCGTCACACAACAACCTATTTCTGATAAAATAGTGAAAACAAAAGAAACTATCGGAACATCAGCAGTTACTTACTTAATGATTGTAGTCCCTAAGGCAACATACATATAAATTTAATTTCATTAGCTGCTACCATGTCGATACGCTATCTCAGTAAAAGGGGCTTCTGTAAATTGTATCTAAGTCATATCCTGCCGTTGTATTGGACAAGGAACAAACACGGNATCTCAGTAAAAGGGGCTTCTGTAAATTGTATCTAAGTCATATCCTGCCGTTGTATTGGACAAGGAACAAACACGCCGTGCTGGTACAGGCACCTCTTGTTTCTCCAGTCTTTTTTCTGTTGAACACTTCATTTCCTAGGAAATACTAAGAGTTCAGTATTAGATTTATAAATTAAACACCCATTTCNTTTTTCTGTTGAACACTTCATTTCCTAGGAAATACTAAGAGTTCAGTATTAGATTTATAAATTAAACACCCATTTCTGTTTTAGTTTTAAGCAATTTTGTAATTAAGTCAATTATTTACTAAATGTACTAATATAAGGAGCTAATTTCAGCTGTTGATTCAGTGAAAAAATTAGGAAAAGTACAGCACACTTAAGGAGTTGTAGAAATTAATGCCTTGAGCAAATATACTCCGAGTTCAGTGTTACTTACCCAGGGATTTAAACTTCGATTTTAGCATATATACAANATGCCTTGAGCAAATATACTCCGAGTTCAGTGTTACTTACCCAGGGATTTAAACTTCGATTTTAGCATATATACAATGATTAAGTGCTTTTTAAGGATACCTACTGTGCGTATTGTAATATATTGAAAATAATAATATCAACTTATAACACTTCCCTTAACGTAATTCGGTATAAGGTAACAAATATTTACTTGTCTCAGGTAACATTTTATCTACTGTGAAAAGNACTTCCCTTAACGTAATTCGGTATAAGGTAACAAATATTTACTTGTCTCAGGTAACATTTTATCTACTGTGAAAAGAATTGCGAGGTGCATAATCAATACAACTGTATGTAAGTGAAGAAGATACATTAGTCCTACGTTCAAAGGTAGACTATATCAATAGATTGCAGCTCTCCAGAAATAATTCTTGGTATCCCGAAAATTGTATAATTTGGATTTTCTGTTACATTGATGAGTGTAAACACGTAATGAAACTATATATATATATATATATATATATATATAGTTTCATTTCTCTATATTTATTCATGTACCCCAGAACGTATGTGGTTACGTGTTTACAGTCATAAATGTAACAGACAATCCAAATTATACAATTTTCGGGATATATATATATATATACACACTTAGGCGACAAAAGTCATGGGATACCTCCTAATATCGTGTCGGACCTCCTTTTGCCCGGCGAAGTGCAGCAACTCGACGTGGCATGGACTCAACAAGTCGTTGGAAGTCCCCGGCAGAAATATTGAGCCATAATGCCTCTATAGACATCCATAATTGCGAAAATGTTGCCGGTGTAGGTGTTTGTGTACGAACTGACTTCTCTATTATGTCCCATAAATGTTCGATGGGATTCATGTCGGGCGATCTTGGAGACCAAATCATTCGCTGGAACTGTCCAGAATGTTCTTCAAACCAATCGCGAACAGTTGTGACCCGGTGACATGGCGTATTGTCATCAATAAAAATTCCATCGTTGTTTGGGTACATGAAGTCCATGAATGGCTGCAAGTGGTCTCCAAGTAGCTGAACATAACC
>NQII01004565.1:26135-74396 GCA_002778355.1 Clitarchus hookeri
TAAATTTTAAGCTCAATCTCTTAAAAAATAAATAAATCACAGCAAATTTTTTAAAACATTTAGTTAAAATGACACGAGGAAACACATAAGCCCTTGAATAAATGTGTTTATATACATCGACCTCTTCCACGGCGAGTTCACCTCTCGATGTCCTCTTCAGCGACCCAGAAATTGTAGCGGGCAGGGAAACCCGACCACTTGAGGTACGAACTTCCCTTACCTCGTTTCAGCACCTTTTCGATCAAATACACGTCTGAAAACTTCGTAGGCTCGATCTTTTCGGCGTAGAAACCGCCATGGATGGGTATGTTGTTCAGATCTTCGAGATAGTAGGTCCTCGGAGCGTAGTTGTGTATATAANGTAGAAACCGCCATGGATGGGTATGTTGTTCAGATCTTCGAGATAGTAGGTCCTCGGAGCGTAGTTGTGTATATATCGCAGGGAGATGATAAAACCGGAGATTTAATCAAATCCTTAAGGTAGATGATCAATTCACGGAAGATGTTAAAATTACCTCTGTGGGGTGATTTCCCTAAAGAAAGTAAGTGATTTGATCAAGTCCCTTAATGGTTTTAGTGAAAAAATGAAATAAAGAAGTCAGGACTCGCCCAAAGCGTAGTCATAAATTACGCACCGTGGCCGAGCCCCAACGCCAGCAGGAAGGTTCACTACTTGTGTTATAGTCATTTCGAGGCTCGCTGGCAATTTTTTATAGGTAATGAGGCTACCAGCTTCAAGTATAACATCTTTTCGCTAAAACTGTTAAGGGACTTGATCAAATCACTTACTTTCTTTAGGGAAATCACCCCTCAGAGTTGTCATTTTAACATATTCCGTGAATTGATCATCTACCTTTGGGATTTGATCAAATCTCCGGTTTTATCATGTCCCTGCGACATATACATCGCATACGAAACAGTTCGGGGCTCTAATTCCATGTGAACCCCTTCTCGACAACACGTTTCTGTTTGGATATGCATACCAGGTCACTGATTTTGGCTTTAGTCTTGCGTGGGTCCATCCTCTTCGGAACGGCATACACGGTCCGAACCCGGGAGTCGTCCTTGACGTTTTCGGTCTTCATGCGAGTGGTTGAATGGCAGAATTATACTCGTGGACGAGTTTCGGCAGTAGCCCAAGCCACTTGTAGTATCCGTTCGCCGCGAAATGATTCCACATCTAGTCCTTCAGAGTCCTGTTAAACCTCTCGACAATTAATGATTTTAGTTTTACTGTAAATGGCATAATGATTTATGTTATGTTTCTTTATCAGGACCTTGAACTTAGTATTGTAGAATTCATTGCCCTGATAGGTATGAAAATTTGTTGGGATGTGTTCTTTATGCAACATATCCGCCATGACTTCGGTGACATCACATTCATTCTTCGACTTAACCAGCCTGGCCTAGGAATTTTTGCTATAGGTATCGATGACAGTCAAGATGTATTATACAGTATAATTTCAACGAGGTTAGCTTGAAACAGATAGTTCATCCCACAAATCACGACTTTACAAGGATGGCAGTTGGGCCTGGCAGCCGCATGCAGTTCGTGGGCGATCCCCAACCGACTCATCGTATGTAGCCTCTCTCCTTCAGTTCTTTGAAGATGGATACAATATCGATTGTATGCGAGTAATTTCCAACCCTTTGTGAAGCGACCAGTAGTCGTAGTCTATCCACCAGTTTGTTTGGGTTGTCCCAAAATATGTTGTCGATGATCTTGTCACCATCTATCTTCATCAGTGTTTCCCCACTTTTCAGTGTTAGGTTGCTGAAGAGGTCTGCGAGAATGTCAATATTTTCGAGATCTTGGTCGTAATAAGCACCGGTCTCGGAATTGTTATCTTAGTAAAGTTTGTGCGTGAGTTACAGCAACATCTTGTATTCCAGCAGGTCGGATTCTAAAAATCCATGTGATCTTTGCGAAATAGTAGTTCATAAAGCCCGGGGGTTCCACACATCTTGTAATCGCCTATTTGAATGATCTCACCTGGTAAAAACTCTGTAACATTAGCATGGAGGAAACATTTATCAATATGCCTGTACATACTGTATATCGTATCATTATTACGAGATGTATACTATCGTAGGTACCGTTGAGCCAGAGCATTATATTTCAGGGCTTTATTCGGTACCGTTCTCTTGTGAGCCAAATCAACATCCGATACATCGTCCCGATCCGTTTGTACGTCATCATGTTTCCTTTACTTCGTAGGCTCAGCAGCATCGTCAACTTCAGTTTCTACGACTACAAGTGCTCCATCGCTCTCCCTGAGTACATCGAGGATATTTAATGTAGTTTTGGGCTTAAATATTTCTTCATTTATAAGGTCGCGCGAAAGTCTAGCTCTCTTGGCAAGCAAATAGCTCGAGCGAACCGACTGTATCACTAAATGCAGGTCACTAGCAATGGCCGACATCACACTGAATAACAATTGTTACTGTTGCTCTCTTTTATGGGTTTAGTCGGGAGTCTCCGACAAACGATTTTCGATCCTTTCCAGGCATTCGCTGCAGTTTTCCAATATCTCCTTGCATTGGTTTTGAATATCCGTTTTGGTGACGAGGCGAGAAATCAAAGTAGCTAATGTATGCTCTATAGAATCTTTCAGCAATTTTAGATTCTTATTATTTTGTGCCGATGTCACATTCAGTCTGTCAGTAATTTGCCTTTTAACACTCGTTTTATGCTCGTCCATTGCAATTAAATCACGAACAATCTATGTCTTCACACGATCCATCTTTGCCCCTAGCTTGCAGAAGGAAGTACGAAAGAATTTGCTCTGATCAGCCAACACATTACCAGTTTCAAGGATGAAATGTTTAATTGCAGCATCTTCGTTCGGGTCCACCAAAATTTCGAGGTATTTTTCTACCAGCATCGCAAGTTCTATCGTTTATTGGTACGAGACAACCTTCATCTTCGTCTTTTTCAAGCCGCAGCTTGAGGCTACTCTGCCCGGATTTGGATATGATGTAACACATTCTCGACGATCGATGATGAACTCATTTAATCCATGTTGGTATCTGCCATTATATAGAAGCCAGTCTTTTACGATCACCAAATATCGATACTTGTCTTTCCTAGTACAAAGAACACAGGCTCTTTAAATCCGATAACAACATATCTATATTGACGTAGTCATCGTACACATACCGCAAATTCATATCATCCTTGCGAAACAGCACCAACACATTAGCATTACCGCGAATTATTTGTTTGGGTAGGGGAAATTAAGTCTGGCTGAGGTACACAGTCTCTACATTCAAATGCCATCTCATGCTGAAGTACTCCTGGATGCAAGCACTTTATGTATGCACTGTTCCGTGTTTATAATAATAATGAAAAAATGTATAAAAGGAGCCTATTTATAAGATTTTTGGCCAGTTCACCACGATGTCTCGAAGAGGCAAGACCATAGCTGGAAGCGGTATCGTCTATATGCTGATCAAAAATCTACCGTTCGAGCTGCACATTCTTCGATACAAGTTTTGCGGACCCGGGACGAAGTTAGCTAAGAGGCTGACACGAGGTGATACGGGTATCAACGTGCTGGACGAGGTGAGCAAGCAATACAATATCACCCACTCCCTGAACATAGATCTACAAGCATGGCACCAGGCAGACAAGATACTATCGCAAAAAGGCGACGAGATAAGAAAATCATCAGATGCTGGTCTCGGAGATATAATTGTAGTCTAGAGTGTTTCCAAATGATAAAGGCCATGGTGAAGATGGGCATGGGGGCGAAAAGCAAGTGGAAGTCACAAGTGAAACAAAAAGTGGTGAAAAAAGGAAGGAAAGCATGCAAGACCAAGAAAACATTTACCAGTGGATTTTTTCCACTACTTTTTACTGCACTCGGGGCCCTCGGGGTCCTAATCGGAGACACGAGCGATATAGTCTGAGACATCAACACAAAATCAAACGAATGGAAGCAGTTGTCTGTGGCACAAAGTCGCAATGAAAATATGGAAGCTATCGCCATGGGTAAAAAACATGACCTGAGGCCATATGCAGTGGGAGAAGATATGTAAAAGCAATGCAGCTGAACGAGGCAATAATGAAATCTCTACCGAAACGGCCACTCACGAACGTGGATTTGGAACTGTTTTCATGGAAATTTAGATACATAATGTTCGTGGAGTGTTCATGCGAAATGCTTTGCCCCCTAAACCCAAATGTGATGATTTTGTGCCATAATCAACCTGGACACGACAGCCAATCTTCGTATGCATTGGGTAACTTATGCCAAACGTGGCAAATGTGCAGACTACTATGACAGTTTAGGTAATTTGCGTCCACTACCCGAACTGCGGGAGTACCTGAAAAATTGCAAACTTACTTACAACTACGAGATGGAGCAGATGCATAACACATGTCACTGCGGACATTTGTGTCTTCACTTCCTTGTTCGTTATTGCAAGTAATTGAATAAAATGGCTATACATGGACTGGAAACCATCAATCATTTTGATAATGCTTACCTTGACAGGTCGTAGCTCAGAGCTGCGTGCTGTACACTTTCCTCCACTCGACCTGGAAGGGGAATGGTGAATAAGTTTGGTCGATTTTCAGACCTACAATGCAATACAGAAAATCGATAAAAAAAAATTGCAAGTTGTATCTCGTGAAAAGTGTCAACAGATGAAGCGAAGTTAAAGACTTTACGAAACCGGATTCCATTGGAATGGTGCTAGGGTCCGAGCCACGCATATACGAAGTCAACAAAATCCACGAATCGTAGTGACCTGTAAACATCTTCCCAGTTAACATGATATGAATAAACTGCAATTTGGAGAGCGGTACATATCTCAACGGTACGCCGAGCAATATGCTGCAAGAGTTTTCGCCGATGGTTCCTCCAGGTTTTAAACTGATCGTGACACCGCAAAGCATCATTTACGTTCCAGTCGTCACGAAGAAAGCACACGAGGTGGCATTGACGATCGTCGACCAGCGTGGAGAGTTGGTGAACTTTTGAAACACAGAAATCACGCTACGCTTGCATTTGAGAAGATATTAATAAGGAAACAGAACTTATAGTCACCAATTAGTATGCCACAGTTCACCAAGGTGTTAACACATGCCAACGAGATTTTCCTTCGCAGTCTTGGCTTTGAGGTCGATCATCATGAAAGGTTACATAAATATCGACGAACGGAACATTTTTGATGACAGCATCACGAAAGTGGAACTTAACGCATGCCAGCCATTCCTTATCGAACCATACATGTTACCATAGGAAATTCGTATAGAGATCCAACACCAAGATATCTGCACTCTTCCTTGTCGGTTATTCCTGCGATTCAGGCGTACACTGACGAAAGAAGATGGCTCCAACCCGGCATCGACGAAAATACTGAGCAATGGTATTCTTCTCCTCATCGATCGAATCATGTATTTGCTCAAAGGTGTCGAGGTAGACCAGATGAGTGAAGCCGTCATAATGACCGCGATCAAAAATTACCTGTCACTCATGCCGACTGAGCTGTCTGTGGCCAAGATGGCATATTGGGGACTAGAAGATGACTACAGTGTTCATATATACCCCAGAAGGAAATTCGAGATCTGAATTCTTCTAGCAATGTTACTGAAATTCACCGAAGACTACAAACGAGTTATCATCAATTCGGTGCAGGAACTGGTACTACTCTAAGCCAATACGCACACGGATGCCATAATGAGTATTAGAGAAAACCTGGAGACAGTGGAACTGATGCTACAGTTTATCGAATGGATGTTGTCTCACGTTAAACTGAGTACTACCAAATATATCAAGATGCTGAATAATGTGGAAGATGGAAAAACATCGATGTGGGTTCAGGTCGTGGAGTCTCGAGACCTTCCCCGGATTACCTGCAAGCAAGNAATTAAAATTTGGTAATATTTGTAACTCAGCTTTTACTAAAGATATGTTCATTCTGTTTCTTTCCTTGCTCCACATTTGTTCTATCAAACTGAATACGCGTTCACAAGAAGCATTAGAGGCAGGAATGGAAAGAACAAACGTAACAAGCTTCTTCAATTCTGGACAGGAATTTCTTTCATTTGATTTCGCAAAGAAGTCAACCCAGCGTAAATCAACTCGATTCTCTTCAATGAGATGTGGTTGTATTTCACGAAGAATTCCAACTTCACCGTATAGTTTGCCAGTATCTAAATCAATTTTTAAAAGTTCTTACAGTCTGATAATTCCTTCCCATGTAATCGGTTTTTTCAGTGATAAAATTTGTACGATGTGGGAGGCCGCGCGTGATGCGACACGTCCAACTGATGGCGGTGGCGGCACGGCAGCGCTTATGCATTCGATGTGTTTCGATTTCGGTTCGATTTATATATTTTGTTAATGACAATATTATTTTAGAAAATCTGGAGAAATTATTGCATCCCGGGAGCTCGGGAGGTTGAACATTATTCCCGGAGTCTCCAGGGCACTCCGGGAGGGTTGGGAACCTTACTCAGGAGGTTCTCTAGTACTCAACACCGCCCAGGTGGGCATCGTGTCCTGGGGCGTAGAATGCGCCGAGAAGAAAAGGCCTGGAGTCTACACTAACGCCTCATACTTCAGGAACTGGATGAAGTCACAGGCCGGAATATAGTCATACACATATCATCCTTACGTTCAAGCCAAAAAGCCCAGAAGTTTTATAAACCCCACCAACAGTTAGCTGAAATTGTCACTGATCAATTGGCAACTAAATAGCACTGAAATAAAAAGTATTTTTATTGCATGATGAAGAATTCATTTATTGAATAACTTATTTAAGCTTCATTAGGATGAAAGGCGATTCTGCAATTTGTTTCATAAGGCAACACCACAATACGTAATAATTCTCTACGTTGTTGATGGTTTGGGAAATACATTACTTCCTACTCAGATTTATGGGAAGTGTAGTTCATTTATCAACGAAAATTTAAAACGACCTTGACAATTTAGTTTAGTCCTTTTTTCATTGTAAAATGCTACGCTTTAATGCTCCTGTTTTATATTTTCATAACTATCATATTGCTTCTGTAGCGAAATCTAATCATAAACGTGTTAACGTAGTTGGAAATCTAATATAACCATTGAATTGCTAAATCTTTTCATGTCGTATTTGTTACAGTTTGGAGCGCGTGAATAATTAAACTTTGTAATGTATACGTTCATATAATTGAAGTACTCGTACTAATTACAAATACACGGGAAAGTAAACTTTATTTAACAACTACATAAAATCGGTTGGCTACACTGGTTGTTAACTGCACATGTTTCAGTCAGATTTGCTCACGTTTCTCCAGTCACAAGAAGTGAAACCTAACTTTTCATCTCAATGTAATCACCACAACTCTGCTTAATCTGAAAGCCGACGTCTAGCACGATCAAAAATGAAAAACCAAATGCCACCAGATTGTTCGCTTTACTATATTCTTTCAACCTTTAAGGCAATATCTGTATTAAGCGCTTTTCCCACAAAAAAAATGAAGAAAATGAAAAGAATAAGTCAGGGCAGAATTTTGCAGAAAGATATTACTAACTTTTTGTACTCTTGCTTGAGTGCTGAAATATACACGTACTTTCGCTGGCTACTGTTTGATATCGTATTACAGAAAATCTCATCTTTGAAAATCGTGACTGAAAGATAATCTCGTCTTGCATTATATTGTTAGAATTAATTAAGGTGGAATTTCGAAGAGACAGGTTTAGATTTGTCTGTAATACTACGGATAGTTCATTTTTTCATGTAACGCACTTTCAACGAATTTCTAGGAGGATTATGTAATTTATATAACTTTCCGCAAACTTGCTAAATCTTTGTTTATTTTGTTTGGGGTCTGCAACTATATTACAAATTAACACTGTTTCATTTGCGTAGGTGTTACACTCTTTATGAAAAAAGTTATTTTAAATATTAAAGAGCAGAAGTTAAAAAATTAACGTTAAGTTATACTAACCAAAACACTATCAATTCACCTGTAGTGTTTACACCGGTAACAAACAGAAAAAGAACTTCTTTTGGTAATTTTGCGGAAGCATAGTTACAATTTCATGTAGTAATTAAGTATTTGAAGCTTTGCCGTCAATTAATGGTGGTTTGTGTAGCTTGCGATATTCGATGGTATATGTGTAAGTCACGTCAATCTCCTTACTTCTGCAGTAACGATCATTTTCATTTTACAGCTACAAATAACATCACAACTACTAACATCGAAGTTTTTCTTCCCTGCATTTAAAGCTACAAGAAATAAAGAGATAGAGTATTTCATAAGTGTAGATTTCAGTTCCATTTTCCTTCATTACTGACCACGTTACTGTATATTAACTGCAAAATTCTTAAAAATTTCCCTTAAATTATTGAAATTTTTACTAGCACAAGTAAAGTGTTCTTACCTATAGTGGTATTACAAATAGTCTGTTTTTAGCAGTAAATTTGCAATAAGCATCTGCTGATATGAGGTCAATATTTCAAGATAAAACTTTTAAATTGAATCAACTAAAATATATCTATATAACTTTATTAGGCGTATCTTAAAATCATTTCTTTAATTAACCCTTCACACATCCCGCATCTGCCACGACTCACTGGAAGATTCTCTCAATAAATAAGGGCAAATTCAAATAGCATATCGTGACCATGGTGCGACTCGAGAAATTGTTACACATGTGAGAATAGCATTTCCCATTACGAAACCGACACATTTTTCAAGTGGGTCTGGTTAGTAAGTGAAATCAAAGACGTTCGTAGACACCATTCTTAAAATTCAGTCCCGTTCCCAAGATACGAGCATTTAGTGGCACAAAGCCCAGTAATGAAAGTTACCCGATTTACATGTAATAATTTAGTCATTTTAGCTACTGAAATGAATTTACATGAGCATTAACACTCACACGTTCATTGGCATCGTTCGCATGGTCTACCAAGGCTCTGTCGAGACGCCATGACGCATTTCTCCAGTGATTTCACCCAGTAAACAGCAGAGCCATGTCACAGAGGATGCAACCTACGGCTTCTATTATCGCCTACGCTAAGAGTTCTCGAGTTTGTGGCTTTTCTTGCAATCATACTCTGGATTTCGTACAGCCTTCCCACAAGAAGAAATTCAATTGTGATAAGTCAGGTGACCTAGAGAGCCATGGCACTAGTCCACCTCGTCTAATATATCGACCAGGAAACATCTCGAACAGTAGGACAGTTATGTGTCTTTGGGTGTGGTGGGCTGCCGTCGTGCTGCGTTCCCACGCAATGCAGTGCTGCTAGCAGTGGAACGTCTAAAGGAAAGGGAAGGTGACTCTTCATAAAACTGGCTTACGCTGTTCCTGTCGGACGTTTCTCAAGGAAAGGATACCCAATCAGATGACTGCGCACGAACACGCACCAAATATTGAGATAGCGCCTGTGTT
This sequence comes from Clitarchus hookeri, assembly GCA_002778355.1. NCBI lineage: Eukaryota > Metazoa > Arthropoda > Insecta > Phasmatodea > Phasmatidae > Clitarchus > Clitarchus hookeri. The sequence continues at coordinate 35,525 of NQII01004565.1, forward strand.
GGAAATTAAGCATTGTTACATTTTGATTCTCACGAGCTCACGTACGTTGATTTCTGCTAATAATGCCGTCATGTTTGCATGTAGCAGTGAGTTGAACTCCCTTACAGAATGCTTCTAGAAGTGAATAATCACTAGATAGTATATTTTGGACTTCCTACACGTGGCATGGGTAGAGTCCAACAAAATTTCAAATTATCTATTCTTGCCTGGCTTCAACACTTGTTAGTTTTGACTGAGCTTTGTTCTACAGTATTGTGAAAAAAAACCTCGTTCGTTATCTGTACCACGCATTCAGTTTTCGTTCGCGCACAGGAGTTAGTATTCTCTCCGATACATCAGTACAATTTTTTAAATGTCATGCGATAAGAAAGTCTGCGGCGTGTGTATAATCCTCGATACTACTATAGTCTAATCGCGGTCTATTCACGCTTTTTGAATAGAACCTTTGAAAAATTCCCCATGAATGACTTGTTTGGGTGTTTCCTTAATATGCTATTTATCGCAAGCGTTTTATACTTGCGTTCTTAAGAGTACCGTTTTGTTTCGGTTAAATTGAAATCCTATTTTTATTTTATCTATAACTCTTAATATTCTATTTATAATTAATATGTACAAAAACAGTAAGAAAATAGGTAAATTGATAATACCTGGAAAGAAATAGTTCTTATGCAAAATATTATTGCACTAAGTGCGCACGAATGCAGTGCGTTATCCCTTTGGTGTAATTTTCTAGTCCTAGTTAAGCTTTGTTTGCATGAGTCAGAGGAACATCCTCGAAGTATAACTTTAGCAGGGCTAAAGTAAAACCTAAGGTTAGGTCTTACTCAAAAAGTAAAACCTAACCTTAAAAAAAAATATTTTGATCCTTGGGTATACTGAGTTGATTGCCTGTAATGAACAGTGGACATATCTTAAATACTGGATGAAAAATATATTTCAATCATTCAATATAAGTATTGTATTATAAAATATTGAAATGCACTTAATTTCGAAAATCCACCAAATGTTTACATAAAATTCACTAAATTTCTGCAAAATGTAAAAAAAAGTGGCAAAAATCAAACAAAATTTATTAAAAACAATGATTTAAAATAGAGACGTGCTAAAAATTGTTAAAAATTTAAGTACAGTAATAAAGTACGTAGTTTCATCATAATAATTGCTGCATTTTATATTTTTACTCTTCTTTGGAGGCATGTTAGCATACTGATTTTCCAAGTACATGCCATGGTTATTTTACCGTACAACCATTCCACTCACGCTTTGCTGACACGTAAACCGGAGTTATGCCCATATGCTGTGTGTCACCACCTATGAGGATGACATTAGAAGTTACACTGACTAACTCAACACGAGGGGAGGGACAGGTAANTGCTGTGTGTCACCACCTATGAGGATGACATTAGAAGTTACACTGACTAACTCAACACGAGGGGAGGGACAGGTAAAGCGATGCGGTTTCTGTTGGTATTGGGAAGATATTTAAGGACATGCATTCTTTTTACCCTCCTTCTCGGTTATTCAATTAGTTATCTTTCCGCAGCGTGTGTTAAACTGTTCGAGTTGTACCAGCTTACAACATCACACACCGAGGGATCTTATAAGCAGGGCCGACCTTAGGGGCGTGCGACAGTTGTGGACGCACAGGCCCTCGCGCCTAGGTGGGCCTTGCAGCCGGATAAACATAGTTTTTTATTTAATACAAATACCGAAATATTTATCATTTNCTCGCGCCTAGGTGGGCCTTGCAGCCGGATAAACATAGTTTTTTATTTAATACAAATACCGAAATATTTATCATTAATTTGGTTTTGAAATATATATTTCACAATAAAATGCATATATTTAAATAAACTTATTTGTAAAATGTAGAAGAGATTATCAATAAAATATTAGGCGTGAGGTTTGGGCTCTCGGGAGTACAGCATGTTGTTAGAAAGGTGATTGGGTTGTGGGAAGGAGGGATGAACTGGTTTGGGAGGGAAGGGCCTAGAAACAGTTCTTGTACCTGGCCTCGCTATCGACAAGGACGGCGCTGCTTACATGTTTCAAGCCAGGCATCTCATGTGTTCGTACGAAAATTCCAGTGAATTGGAATTTCAGTCCGTTATCTCAGGAACAAAATGACACGACCTGTTATGTATGCGAAATTGTTTGTCTAGAAGACCGTCGGAATATATTGGGACAGTCCGATTTCGGTCCGGCATGTCTCCACCTGCAAGTAAGTGAATTGGCCAAGGGTGACATCAAATCAAATGCTCTAGGTATAACTCTTATAAAAGCTGATCACGTTTAACTGAGCACTTTTGAAAACAACCTTTGAAAAATGAAACTGCCCTTCCTGCCCTTCCTGCACAGATCCATTGAGTGGTCTGCGCCCTGTAAGGTTTGTTAACGACGGAGAGAAAGTGTTAGGTAAATAATGATAAATACTGAAATTATTTCTCATACTTTGTGTTCTTTTAGATCTACATAGGTGTAAGAATGAACCAATTTGTAAAATATTTACTTTCCTTATATCATTTTTTTCAGTTTTACTTGACCAATGGGCGAATAAAGTGATAAGGCCCATGACAATGTTAATTTTACATTTGGTTGAATTTCAGTTGACAGAGATTTAGGCGGCTCTCAACAACGAGGTTTTGATAGCTGAATATGGGGGATGAATACACAATGTGTATACAAGTAGATCTTAAGCAAGACTTTCAAAGGTTCTCAGTTTACCACGAAGAGCCTTTATCAGCCAAGTGCGCCATATTTGTATTGTGGCAATAAGTTAAGTAGTAAGTAATACACTACACTGAATAAGTGAAAATTAAACTCAGTCTGTCGGTCAGCTGTTCAAAGGGACGCAATGCAAANAAGTAATACACTACACTGAATAAGTGAAAATTAAACTCAGTCTGTCGGTCAGCTGTTCAAAGGGACGCAATGCAAATGTGTACATCTCCCTTCAAGTTTCACAGCTTTACCAGTGATTTATACTTACCTACAGCAGTTAGTTAGGCTGCTTAATTTCATCATTCGTTAGAAATTTTCGGGCATTTATTTGAGGATTCGAAAGCACAATGTTTCATTTCCTTTTGAGGCTGATTTACTGACAGAACTCTGTGTTAGAATAAATCTTGTCGGATATTAGAACCAAATTCCATGTATTTGGTCTACAGCAAAACTGCCTATACGCTCAGTGGAAGCCTAAAAATGCACTACGATTTTGTACTTGTGTGTACACACAGAGAAAAGAGATTTTTTAAATCAAACAAAGTTCGTTTTTGCCAACCAAATTAATTGTTTTTATGGTGCATGACACATTTTATTGTTAACGCCACATTATTTTCTTGGTCTTATTTGGTTGCCCCAAACAATGATTTTATCGGTGTGATTTGTTTGGCTCTGCGTATATTAAAGAGTTTCAGTTAATATAAAGAAAACATAACAGAAACTAGTAACCCGACCGAGACTTGAACCAAGATTGTTTGTACCCGCGCGCTACGCCCTAACAAACGTATCTAAAGTCACTACTTATATGAAAGGGATACACATATTCATTTATATTACTGGACAACGTACGCAAATAAATATTTTAAGTTTCGCAGCTTTACTTTTAAGTAATCCTGCTGTGATTTTTCCATTAAGATATTTATATCATTGTTAAGCATTAATAAATGCATTAAAAAACACTGCTACAACCCAAATTGTCACAAAAAAAATAAAAACAAACTCTTGATATATGTTTTCGACAGAGGGCAATCAAACGAGTGGCCATGCAAACATATACAGTTGATTCAACTAAATATTTTGTTGACAGTTGAATTTCTTTTGTCCCAACCCAGGGGGTTTGTTAATTTAAACTAGCATTTTGTTAGATGGACAAGCAATATGGTCACTTTTATAGTTTCGTCTACTCGACAAAATATTTTGTTGGGGCGACTAAATATATTTTTGGCCATATACAAACAAATATTGTGTTGGCTGTAATAAATATTTCTCTCAGCGTAAACACCTTATTTTGTTGACAAATTTTAAAGAAGTGGTTGCTTGCTCTAAATATATGTTTATCATGTTAAAACAACGAAATATTAGTTTGGCACAGACAAAACTGTTTTAAATAAATTATTTGGCTTTCTGAAAAATTTTTATTTAGTTGGAATAACTTAACTGAGTCTTTGTTGTACCAAGAAAACATCGTTTAGCTGAAACAAATGCCACGCAAACTAATATATCTCGTATACTGGAACAATTATTTTTTCTCAGTGCAGAGGACTGAGGATTCTAGGTTTTAGTCACTGACCACGACAATTATTTTTATTTTGATAGTTAGTACAATTCACTAATTCGTCTATGAGGAAGTGTAAAAAACCTGAATAATAAATACCTTAGTGTCACGTATTAAAAACACAAGTAATTTTTGAGGTTCAGTATACTGACTCCCAAGAAAGTTCCGGGTTATATAGGGCATGTCATTTATATAAACCAGCACTTTCTCAGTAGGATGAAGTCACAGTTGCAAAAAGGCAATGACTTTTAAATTTTTTAAGTGCTAACTCAATGGCTAACATAAATCATCAATCTATTACCACGAGGAATAATTTTGAAGAGCAACACATTGTATGTCATATGTATTTTTATATTAAGACTTCAAACTATTTCGTTATAAGTACAATGGCCGTGAACAATTATTTAATATTCGAATGCTGTGGTGTTCGCCCCCTCCCCCGATTTCGTAATGTTTGAACCTCTAAACTGAATATAATGGTTTATCGCTGAAGTTCAATATAGCTATAGGGGTGTTTACAAGTAAAACCAGTTGCCTTTTCTACCTGAGAGATGACAGTCAGCACGAAGAATGCGTTATGCACCTCAAAGATTCTCAATTAAAAGTAATGTTAATTAAAAAATTGCTTACCTTCTGTAATTATTTTTAGCTAATATGAAAATCTGAATCTCATTCGAAAAAAAGACATAAATTTTTAATAAAACTGACTTAATATAATTTCTTGTTATGAACATATTCTTTTTAAACTCGCATATAGCAAGCTTGAATATTATACTTATCTTGCCAACAAAAGTATTTGTGTAATTCACCACAAATTTCTGACTAAAAGACAATTGCCATAAAGCTGTCCAACAAAACGCAATAAGACCACTTAAAAAAAAAAAAAGTATTTTTATAGAAATACAGATGTAACCAACAAAATATTATATAACGTAGCATAAGTTGAAAAGAAGTGAGTTTAATATTTCTAAGTAATAAAATGACATAGCCAAACTAATAATAGGCAGGAAAGTTAGTTAATCAGAACTCGTCAAAATAATATCTATACGACTGAAATCCATTATTGTCCGTTAGTATGACATCTCATTTCCTTTCCAATCGCCTGCACAAGTGCGATAATTATAACTATGATATATTTTTTAAAAAGTCATTTTCAAACATTTTTTAAAGACAAAGCAGTTATAACCAGTATTTCAGTTAGATTATGTCACGAAATGATTATACTCATACTCCAGATTAAACAGTTTTCAAAACTCTCATATCAAGACAAATAAGCAAGCACTTGACCAGAGTTTAATGCGCAATTATGATTCCCCGCAGACGTTATGAAACATGTGGCAGATTAGGAACCCCGCAAAATGTGATTTCAGAAATGTAGCAAGTCACTGAGTGAATGAATAGTGCATATCATCTGAACAAAAGCGAGATGGCTGGTTGCTGATTTACCAATGATAAGTTATCAACCACATACTTGACCATCATGTGTCACGCAGATGGTGGTGCCTATATGTAGACCAGGTTCCTGAAGCGACCACAAGCTGGTACCAAGTCTGCATACAACTCAGTACTAGGCACCATCACACAACATGGCGACTGCCCTTTTCCTCGGCATCTTGGCACTCGGAATGGGCGAGGCAACACGCTGCTCAGTAGAGCAGTGCTCTTTGTTTTGTTTTAAAGCATTTTCATGTAGAAAACAACTTGTATAGTCCAGTCACGATTACTTCCAACTCTTCTGAAGCCCTGCTTAAGCTCTATTTCCAGGATATTCCTCCGCTTCACGCAGACAAAGCTTAACGGAGTCTAGCAAATTACACCATAGGAACAACGCACCGCATTCGAGGGCACTCAGTCTAATACTATTTTGCACAAGGATTATTTCTTACTAGGAATTACTGACACACATATATCTCCGTATTTTAATTCATAATAATTATAAATGAAATATTATAATGTAGCATAAACCAGCAATCGGGAGGTTCAAACTCACATACTCGATAAACAGATAAAATTATATTACAGGTAAATTATAAAAACCAGTAGGTATGCATACGCGAGTAGGTACCTACCATCCTAGGGGCTTGACATATTACACCGACATGTCTGGATGTGCTCGATCCCTCTCCTCCATTAGCAACAGGGGCAGCAGCCGCATCCCTTGCTTATTGGCAGTGCCTGGCTAAGCTCCTAACAGGAATACCAAACAACTGAGGTGCTTCAGAAATGCTTTTTGCGTCAACAAGGCGAGCGTGGACAGCATTGTTGATGGCCTCGGCTGTCCGGTTTCCTCGTTCCGTCTTTCTCTTGTAGTGCCTCATTAGTCATTGCCTATTGAAACACACAGGAACGTAGGTATTATAATAAATGAATTACTTTCAAAGCGTAGGTTACTGTTTTTAAACCAATGTTTCTCCTATTTTGTTGAAAAATAAAATCCACGTAACATTCGGGGCTAGTTGGCATAGGCAGTATGGTCTATGCCAACTAGCCCCACGGCGATTTTCAAAACAATATGGCCTCCACAAAATTCTACTCAACAAAAACAAACGATTTTGATACATGAACCCAATCGCAGTTACCCATTTTACCTAAAGCCGCCTCCCGGTCCGGCCATCCTGATTTCGGTTTTCCCGTGGTTTCCTGAAATCACTCCAGGTGGATACTGGGATGGTTCCCTCTATGACCGATGCCTGCTTCTCTGAGCAACTTGCTCTGACCTTGCTGTCAACGAGACGTTAAACCCTACCTACCTAATACGTCCTAAATTAAAACTGGCACACAAGCAAATTACTGTTGCCAAGACGCGCGTGCTCGTCATGCTATGATGACCCCCGACACTGGTACCTCCTGGAGCACTTACAAACACGTGCGGGTGGCGAGTAAGGCGGGGTAGAGGATGGCATGTATATGCAGTTTACACACTAACTCTTACGGAAAGATGGTTCGCCAGTGTATTGCAGCGAGGACTGTGACTGTCATATGCACTATGTGTGTAGCTAGGAATTTTGAAAAGGGGATACAATCAACAAACTAAAGAAATTGTATGACACTTCTAAGTATGAAGTATGAACGGCGTAATACAAGTTTTGGTGTAGGTTGTTGAAAGAAGAAATAAATTAGCGAAATTGTAGCACAAGACAAACTTGACGATTACATATACTTCCGTGGGAATAATTACATTCGGTTTTCATTTGTTTTAATAATTTATCACACATCATATTTTTGCCTAAAAATACTGTAAAATGAGTTCGTGCAATCTTTATTTATTTTTTGCTGTAAAATTTAAAATTCACTATGATAAAGTTATCATTTTTAACGCGCAGGTTCTTTTAGTGAGTATCAATGCCAATGTTATCGAGTTCCCAGTAAAGAAAAACACAATTTAATGATGATCAAAACTGATGATTCAGTACTTACACAGCGTGAAAGTGTGCTCCTTTGTAAATAATGTGTTCTACTGTGCAGTCGCAGCCTACCCTCAGCAGGCTGCAAGCGGGCGGAAGTACATGATGAATGGAAGAATAATTGGTGGTTCTGAGACGACTATACAAAAACATCCTTTCGCGGTAAGTAACACGTGAAAATACTCAGGGGTGTAAGAATGCCCCCTTCACAACTTGTTTTCATAACACTAGCAAACTATGCTGTCCAAACTTTGTTGTTATTATTTAAATAATATATAACTTATAAAATAATTCACAATGTTTATAAATTCCTCAATTATATAAAAATGTATTTTAAAAAATTGAGAATCTCTGTAGAGTGTTTGTAGATTCCTCTCATTAATTCTTATCCAAACACTTTTTTCACGTAAAAGAAATATGAAAATTAATAATATTTTGTGGCTTAAGCCGCAATAGCTTGGCTTCCAGGCTGGAGCCACTTCGTGGGGGTTTAAGTACATACGTATCGCGGTGCTATTCAGCAGAGAAATGAAAATGCAGGAGTGGAAGTCTCTTATACACAATATTGTTAGGAAATATAAGGCCAAATACAGACCTCTCAAAACAATCGAGTTTTGTAATGAAGTGACATATCTACTTCATTCAGAATATTCTCCCCTGCAGCAACACAGCTCTGCCAAAGACTCGTAAGGCTCTCAATATCGTGCGTGAAGAAAATATGGCTCCAAAAATGCAAGGAATTGTCTGAAGGAATTTTTCGTCCTATTACTGATTTTGAAGATCTCATTTTCCAGGAAGTGAAATAGACGCATAAACATGTAGTAGCTTGATAGTATTACATCAGAGGAATGTTTATTTTTCTGCGGGAATATTTAATTTTACTGTCTCTGGAGACTTTCCAATGTTCCTGAAAACACCTCTATGGTACGATGTTATATTGATCAACATTTCACAAATTAAGTAGAATACTTATTTTTTTATTTTTCTTCCATGTGTTGGCGTTATTGACCGCCCGTATTGATTTTTATTAAGATATTGACTGTCGTGCAAAACAATGTTAGAGTTTTATGTCATCCAGTAGTGGAGTATACTCTCATCTTTTGAAATAGTAGATAATGGTAGGTCGCATTCAGCTGTCTGCATGTTTTGTGTGATTCTCTGTAAATACTGTACCATTGATGACATTTCAATCCATTTATTCTGGGACATCCAGGAATGGTCGTTTGCCCCCTTTTTTGTTCTCGCAGTAAAGCAAATTTTGGCATGCATACCATAAAGAGGTTTCTCCTTACTATGGCTTTATGTTACTATTATTTCATCCGTGTATCTGAACGAGCAATAAGTTATAAATTGGTTGCAGTTCATAGTTTTATATTCAAAATTGTTCATGTGTTTATTGGCCAAAAGTGGAAACAGATGTAAGATCAACGCCATACCTTCAAATTGAAATATATCGCGTGGAAAGATCGTATATATAATCCAGTTATCTACAGACTTGCTGGTTTCCTGTTTAATAACGTCCTGATGGAGGTGCACTTGAAGAATTTTTACGACTTCTTGGTCTGGTACACTGATAAGCACTGAAACTAGTGTTCCTTTCACCAGAACTCCAGTACCAGAAGCCCTTAATAATTATTTAATAATATTTCTGTTTGAATCTCAATAGCCTGGATACAATGAAGTTGATAAAACACTGGATCACTGTTACATTCTTTTCCACAAAGACAAATTCACTTTTCTAACTGGATGAACATCTACTGACTTATATCTTTCTCAGCTGCAGTTCAAAATCTTCATTGTCAAAATCGAAGAAAAAGCTATCAGATACAGCGAATACTAAAGTAATTACTCGTTCATATACATGTGCGATAAAATAATAATACAAATCCATGGCGAGGAAAATGTCTAAGTGGCAAGCCTACAAACATAAGCTTCACTATGCAAACAGGGAAGGAATGTGATTACTGGACATCCAATAAAAATTCATCCAAATGTCACCCCAAGCAGAGTGTTTTCAGACAACCAACTCAGACAGAATCCACGCAGATAGACACAGTATATGAATAAGTCCAACCTTTCATTATCGAACTGCACGGAAGAGGACATCGATATTCACTATAGGATGACCAAAAATACACAGTGTGCTTGTTCGTAACAAAGTAATGTTTCAAGAAGGAAGAGGTAAAAATGCAAAACTAAAAAACTCTTCTTTAGATTTGTCAACTGCTGAAGAAATATAAAAGCCCTCCCGTGCAGAATACTTACAGGAAAACTATAATCAGTAAAAAACACTACGTAACAAGTGCTAAATGTCTACAAAGTACCATGTATCTGTGGACTAGTACACACAGATGATTAAGAACATATTCGCGGTTACAAAACAGGTGAATACCATATCGGCAATAGCAGAGCACTGGCTCAACGCCAGATATACTAGTTGTTTGAGCGCTTTGAACATATAGCCAACATTAGCAATTAAAAAAAGAGAACAATCAGAAATGGAAATAAATTGTCAAGCACTCTGGAAATATCAACAGTGCTCTAAGTAAAACCTGGTACCACTTTTCATGAAATGTATAAAGAAGCAACCAAGACATAAATGAGCACCACTTTAGACGGTCAGAAGAAATTTCTACTGAATATATGTCACTGGAATCTATCAGGAGTGGCAAACTGTGGTTGGTTATCAATAGGGAACCTCTCTAAGGTTATAAACTTTGGAACCTGCTTACTCCCTGCTTTACAGTACATTACTTAGATAACGTGAAGATGCCTACTAAAATGTACATCGAAAAGTCTTATTGTTATCTTTACGACATGGCTCCATCCCAGAAACCAATTGATCAAAAATAAATTTATTAGTTTGTCTTGAAAGTGTGCCACCCTTTTTAAAAGCAATAAAATTTTGAACAATGTGACACAAATTGTACATAATTCTACACTATGTCTAGGATAAATTTGAAAGCCATGAACTATTTTCACATTCAATGTCCACGACTATTTCCTTCTTCTTAACTATGCAGGTGTCGCTTTGGAGGACAGATCTCGTTGAATATCCAGAGTGGTACATCTGTGGTGGGTCCATCGCGTCTAGCTACTGGGTTATCACGGCTGGCCACTGCGTTGTCGGGTACGCCAAAGCACAATATAAGTAACACTAGAAACTGTTATATGCCTGTGAAAATGTCTTTTGTATCTCTAGCTCACGCCCTGTGCCGTACAAATGGTTGAACGTCATGAGACAGCGGCAGCACAGAGTAAGTACTTAATCAGAAGCTGAATTTTGCGTAGTCCCTTTTGCCTTTGTATTAACATGGGCTAGTTGGTGGCATAGTGATGTCGGAAGGGACCTTTGTGTTAACGGCCATTTCGTACTATATATACTTTTTGTTGGCATCTGAAACTTTCAGCTCCATGCACTAACTCGCGAGTGGTATCCTGCAACTCAATTTTTAAATAGTCATTTAACTAACTTTTGTACAATAAACATTATTTTCTTTAAACTTCCTAAACTGCAATGGAAGTTTTTAACCCACACATATTGTGTAGTTGAGTTGCTCTTAACAACGACGTCTTGAGAGCCGACGAGGATGAAATGAGATGAGAAGGGAGCGACGCTGGTGGCAAGGGCGGGGGAAACCGGATATTCCCGTGAAAATTCGCCACAGTGAACATTTTTGAATGTATAATAAACAAACTTCACGGTTTTACGGTTCATTTGATTGGTCAATCAAGGTTGTAGGTTGTTTGGTTTTGATATTATAGACCTTCAAAGTTGCGGTATTCATTTATACTCATCCCATATATATATATTAAAAATTCATATTAAAATTATTACATGGAGTATCACGAAACCCTGTAGATGTCTCCCCTTGCCTATCAGTTACTAAATGCATATCATTTTACTGTTAACTCGATGTTTTCTGTTTTTCAAAGCATATGAAAACCATTGATTATAAAACCTTTTCATTCTGATCACAGGCGATACTTCCGGCCGAACAGGTCAGTGTTGCAAGGCCTCAAATAACCCGTTATTATTCCTGTCACAGTTATTTTAATTTATTTTTTGCAATGTTTACGTTAAACTAATATTTATTTGTTTAATTTATTATTCGTTTGTGGCAGTTCTATTTTATCTACTCCAGCTCTAATTCATATTATTATTTGCAAGTTCTTTTAACGTCAGAAAATGTATGAGCATTTAATTATGTTTGTAAGTCTTTCTGTTTTTATTCACAAAGCTATTTTTATGTGGCCCGCTTTGCATAGAGGAATTTGTTGAATGGTTGCTATGGTAACACAAGACGTATGTGTAAGATATAATGTAGCCGTCTCGAGATTGGCGCGATGTTTAAAGGCGTCATTTAAGTATGCAGATTTTAAGGCCTTTAGCCATCTTGGTTTTCCATCAGGCAGGCGAAGACCTAGTGGGTCATCGGCCTGACAGATATTTTATTTTGCTGGTTAATTGGCCGAGTCTTTAACATAAATGCAGACTACCGACAAGGCGAAGACGCGCGGCATCTGAAGATGAATAATTTTAGTCTGCGTGCGCTACCTATGCGGATCATATTTAAACCCAAGTTGGAGCTACTGCAATTGCTTGTGGTATAGCAAAGTCTTTAGTGACGTATCTAAGGCTCGAAATCCTAGCGAGGGGAGACTAAGGCCCACAACCAGCGGAACTAGCTACAGAAGATATCAAGAGTGGTTGCAGCGATTAAGATTTATTTTAAGCTAGGTATGCTGAATTTTTGACTCAGAGACTATGCCCGTAAAATAATGAATGATTTTTGAGAAACTGATCCGCCTTACATTACGGCATCTTGTATCGTCATTTTTATTAAAGTTGCTCTACCTATATGCCTATGGTACCCTGAAATTAGGTCTTGTTTTCTCCAAACTAAGCTGGTGTAAGAAAATTATTCATTACTTTACACATTTTGATATAATTTAAAGTAACTGAAGAGACTTAACAACATTTTTAATTGCAAATAAGAAATACGTACGAGAGGGCTATACCAATAGTTACGGCCACACATAGCATAGTAAATTTTGAAACTAATAAAGAGATGCTACATTATACTAATTTTTTGTACAGATATTCATTTAATTCATAATATTTCAACGAAAACATTAATTTTTCAACTAAATCATATTTACTTACACTCAAGTCTCTGTGAGTAACCATTTGGTCAGTAGCTAGTGGTAGTATTTGGTTTTCATTTGTTCCTAGTGCATCTTGTGTGTAGTTCGTAGCCTACGGAGACTGGCTGAGGCAATTGTTACTGAACTATATACATATTTGGTAAGATGAATACTGTGGTAAGATTCAATCAATCGATCTGGTGTTTCCATGCGTGTGTTATGTTACGTTCTTTGTATACTACATTTTACAGTGTATTGCATAATGATCTCAGTTCTATTAAATGCACATTTGACCGTCATTTCGCCAAGATTCGAGATAGAATCTCTCACTTCAGATAAAATTCCTTACCCGAATAGACCAAAGTAACATACTGTGTCGCAAGTCCTATTGTAAGCATAATTGATTAAAATTATCGAACGTTATGATATTTAACCACCAAAATCTGATATTAGCTTAGACTTCCTTGTCTAGACTAATAGATATGCTGTATCAGTCAGTCCTTATGCATTTTATAAGTTGAGGTAGCTTAACACACTGGAAGTACATTTACTATTATTTATCAGCAAACCATCTTTGCCTGTAAATTAAGTCACCATGGTCAATTGCACACTCATCATAAAAACATGAACCATATCAACAAGCGGAGATACGAAACAACCAAACTGACCGACCTGTCCAGCCAATCCAAACCATACTGACTAATTATACCGACCATACAAGCCGACAATACAAACCGACAATAACAACTGATAATACAAAAATATGTACCAACCATACCAACCTTCCAAACCAACCGACTATACCGATCATACAACTGAGCAGACAGCCTGGCTAACTAAACTGACTGACAATATCAGCTGGCCAGACTAACTGAAATTTCTAACCATACAAAATTACCACAACAACCAACCATTAAGACTGGCCATACCAAACGACTAGAGCGACCAATTTGACCATACCAACCAACCTTACTAGGCAACCAGACCAGCCAACCATAGTAGCTATTATTACCAACAGGTCAGACCAACCGACAATCAAGACCGGCCGACTGAACCGATCGGCCATACCGACTGGCCTTACCAGTCGGCCATACTAACAGAACATATCAGGCGATCATACCAAACAGATCATACCAACGTTCTATACCAGCCAACAAGGGTCTAAGTTGAGCTATGTGTGAAACTTCTCCATCAAAACTTTCCGTAAACTGTAAGTTTCAATAAATAAGAAAAATAAGGTTAATTAAATCTTTGCACAGAATGAATGCCAGCATGCTTATTATCCGGGCTGGGAACACTTACAAAGATAATGGCACCAGATACGATGTGGCCCAGATCGTCAAGCATCCAAATTATAATGAAAGATACGGCGGTATTCCCGATTACGACATAAGCCTTCTCAAGGTAAGAAATATGTCAACTAAATCAAAATACATATTTTTCATGAATGTGCTTAACTTACTTAACAATATTATTGTACCATACTTGGGAGAATTTATTGTGACTTTATGATAATAAGAAGCTGACTATTTGGAATAAATCATAAAATATAAATTTTCTCCTCGAGTAGCTGGATTTCGTGTGACCGAGTGAAAATTCAGAATGCGTTCTAATGAAGGTAGTAACCAATTAACACGTCACTGTTGCTTTGCTATGTGTATGACCGTGGATTGGTGCGTAGTAATAAAGAGAAAGTTAGGTTCTTAGTTTGAACCTCTTGTAAGATATGCAGGATCAACCCAATGGATTAAAGAACTTGACTACGCACACTTTACTGCCAATAATGTGTAACACCTAAGTTGAAGTATAATTGGAAGAAGGTTGATGTGAATTATGGTGACGGTTGAGTGACACCTCAAACCGAGGTGAACTGAATACTGTCCTTGGCATGGGGATGTCCAATTTTCACTTTGGGAAACGTGGTTGACCTAGCCGTTTGCAGGCGGGTTTTCTCGGGATACTTCTTTTCCCTTATCCTTGCGTTCCCTCACTGCTCCCTATACATCCAACGTCTCCAATATAAGCTCTAAAGACATAGTGCTAAGCTCTCTACAAGTGTCTTAACCCAACTGAATATCAACAAGTTAAATTCTCCAGTAGATATAAGGTATTATTCTGACTGACTCGGCCACACGTTTTTCAGCAACTCGAGTGTAGAGTGTTCGTCTTCAGAAGCAGTAACTTTTTTCACCTACAAAATACATGTAGAGATAAATATTTCACCTTACTTCCTTTGCAGATCTAAATGAGTTGTATGTTTTAGGTTTGACAAGTGCCATAGTCTTGTNTAAATTCTCCAGTAGATATAAGGTATTATTCTGACTGACTCGGCCACACGTTTTTCAGCAACTCGAGTGTAGAGTAATCGTCTTCAGAAGCAGTAACTTTTTTCACCTACAAAATACATGTAGAGCTAAATATTTCACCTTACTTCCTTTGCAGATCTAAATGAGTTGTATGTTTTAGGTTTGACAAGTGCCATAGTCTTGTNTAAATATTTCACCTTACTTCCTTTGCAGATCTAAATGAGTTGTATGTTTTAGGTTTGACAAGTGCCATAGTCTTGTGTGTACTTTACAATTAAACAACATAAGGAATTGTAAGAATGAAAATTCAATGTGTCCATAGCTGAAGAGCCAGTTGGTGTTAAGCAGCAGTGTCAAACCAGTGAGTCTGCCGTCAGCGAATACAGTGGTGAAGGCTGGTACCATTCTTAATGTGGCTGGCTGGGGATCCACAAAAGTAAGTAACTCCTATACACTTCTTGCCTAAGCCGACTTCAATGTTACTGTCCGTATTTCGAGATATTATATTCAATAATACTTCACTCACATACGACATGAAAACAAGATCGATCTAAATTTTTAAAGCCTCTTTAGATGGGGTTACGGTGACTGAGCGGTTAGCCTGCTCCTCTCCCTCCAATGTTAACCGGTTTCAATCCCGGCCGTGCCACTCCCGGATTTTGGCAAGTGAGACTCGGATGCCGCTGGTCGGCGGGCTTTCTCGCGTTGCCCTGCCCCATCATTCCGGCGCTGATTCATACTCACCCCACTTCGCTCTCGTCGACTCTCAAAACCCCGATGTTAAGAGCCGCCCAAATCTCTTCACTCACTCACTCACTCTATTTAGACCAAGAAGGAAAGTGGAAAGTGCTTAATTTTTTTTTGCGGAAAATGCAAAATTATACTTAACTGCCCATAATGATTAATCTGGACAACCAAAAAAATTTCTGTCATTTAAGTACGTGTCACGTATTGCGAGCAGTCTTATACCGCGGACTTATTAGCGATAGGCTTGACTTGAAAATTATTAACATTTCATAACCTGAATTGCTTTTGTTTGACCACTTGACATCATTATAGACAGACAATGAAGCCCAAAGAAATTAGGCGTTAAATTATATGCAACAAAGCTGAGAGTAACTATTTTCTCACTGTGTCAGTTGGCCCAGTACCACATACCTAATAATTCAACTCGCACACCTCTCCAGTCCTTAATTACTGATAAAAATATGTCTCACACTAAAGCAACCAATTTTTACTGGCAAATACTCAATTTTAGTCACCCCTTCTTTCAGCTTTAGTGGTTTATTGCTAGATCACATAAATATGTAATATATTAATACAAGTAGTTTTTTATTTGTTCGGGTGCACGGATAGGTGTAAGAAGAGCTGAATGCAGGGCAGGTCCATGATCTCGGATGGCGGCCATATTGGATGTGGTGATCTAGACAGCGACGTGGGGATGATCTTGAAATTGACTTGGGGTGATCTTGGNATGGCGGCCATATTGGATGTGGTGATCTAGACAGCGACGTGGGGATGATCTTGAAATTGACTTGGGGTGATCTTGAACCCGAAAGTAGAGGAACATCGCATACATTCGGGAGGAAATAAAAAAAATCGTAGAAAAAAAAATAAAAAATAATAATTAAATGTTAGAAAATTTAAAGTATGGAAGAATTTTGAAAAATGTTTATTAAATAAGAATTTTTCATAAATAATAGAAAACTTAGAAAATTTTGGAAAAATTAAGTAATTTTTTAGACTTAATGTAGGATATAGTCCGATTCTTTTAAAGTTGTCGAAGTACACTTTCTCCTTACACGGCGACCAGCCGACGACTGACAACAATAACTAGTTTTCATTGGCTAGTTATTCGGTTTCTCCCCCACAAAAAAATCATTGGCTTTACATCACAACAGATCCACTCCCCATCCCCAAAGCCACTCCCTCACTATTTGTGAGCACCTTCGTTTCAAACCCCCCACCCACTCCCAATGCCAACATCACGAGAATTCCCTCCTCCCACAAATTTAACCGGCTCTATTTACTCACTATAGTACTGCCACCTTCCATCATCATCAACATCCGTAATTAGTTACCTTTATTTATTCGGCTACCCATTACCCTCACTTACATTTACCAAATATATCTCGACCCCCACCACTAACACTAGATTTCACTAGTGGGTTACATAATTTAATAATGATGTCACATTCTAAGCTTGTGACTGGCTGTTTTCCCTTTGAAATATTGACCTCTGGAGATAAAAAATTTGGCCAAAGTCGCGCCATGTCACAGCTCGTCTGATGCGAGAGATTACTATCCCTCTCTATCTGATCTGATCTTTTTTAACATTCAGTCTGGCAACCTATTTTATGTTCGGCTCTTCTATTAAATTTCCTGTGGTATTGTCGGTCTTGCTCATAATTTGCATTCAGCCAATGCTTTCGAAGATGCGATTGGAACGGCAGTATGGAGGATCCAGATCGCAGGTCACATAAGTGTAATCAATTTGGCGAACTTTTGTCACGAAACGATAATCTGCAGACACACGCAAATATCTGTAAAACTGGAAGCCCTTAACCTACTGAAATGTGTCATAAAGTCATCATCGCCAACTACACCAATAATTCGAGATAACGTACCGTTATCATATGAATGGCCATTACGCCCCAGTATCGTGGCAGGTTCCAGAATGGTTAATAAAAACTGGTCCATGGAAGCTGAAACTGTATTCCATCGCATTCACTAGAAAGTTATGTTGCCCAAAACGAAAACAGTTCATCAAAGAATATTTGATAATTTTTGGCTCCCATAGAGAAAAATATCGTTAGTAATCTTACCACAGAATAAAAAAAGAACAAATACCAGTAACAATCAACATTTGGCTCCAGTGCGTTTATAAAAATAAAAAACATCCGACTATGTATACTGGTAACTTGAATAATATACAGCCCCAAATCAGAATGCTCGTCCTCTTACATGAGCCTATTGTTTGTTACTTAATGGTGAAATATTTTATAGTCAAGGGATGTGCTTACCGTTACACATTCACCAACATAGATTATTATCATCAATTTGCTTCAGTGAAAATGCTATAGACATTTAATACTAATCATATTTATCATTGCCAATATAAAAGTTATCAAAGAGACAAAACGTTCCAATACATATGTACGTTACAAACCCACCAACTAGACCATTCGACAAGACAAACTGGCATCAAGACCAGCCATACCAACATACTAGATCACCCTACCATACCAACCAACAATACCTGATAGACAAACTAACGATCCTGACAAACCCACCACCAACACCATCCAGAACATACCAGCCGACCATACCATCCGGCCATACGAACAATACATACATACCAACAGACCTCAAAAATTCACCCCAAAACATCTCTTAAAACACACCTAAAAAGTACATAAAATACACCTCAAATAGAAATCAGACAACTTTAAAGGGCCCTAGAATTACACAATTATTCGGATTTAATAATATCCCCATTGTGTGATTGTTCACAAAAATTTACCTACATCAAATTCGTCTTTCAGGAAATGAATAGAAAAAGGATCAAGAAAAAAATATACAATTGTGTAAATAAAAATTTAATTTTCATTGATTTCCTTTGCTAGATGTTTGTATTTCTCGGATGCTTGCAGTTCGTGGACAGTACTTAATGATCTCATTTGATATAACTCCATTCCTTCAGTTCAACTATGATTGAAGATATAACATTAATGTGTGCGTAATCCCCATACATTTCCTTCAGTTCAACAATGATTCAAGATATCGCAGTCATATGTAAGTAATATGCATATAATTGTTTATAGACTCTGATATATGATGCAAAGTGATCAAAAGTCTGAGTCTATAAACAATTTCATTCGGGTCTTCGGGAAATTTGTAGACAGTGTTCTTGTAGTCTTTTTTTTCTTTAGGACATGTTCCGCAGCAAATTGGAAGAGGAGACGTGTGAGTTTATTGGAAAAATCGCCATTCTTTACATTACAAACCGTCCTCGTTTTCACATGTATCACCTTTCTCTTTTTCAGCACAGGCACCATCACGTTTCCTTCTCTTGGAAGTTGTAGACGTATTAATTGCATTACTATTCACAGATACTTCTGATGTTACATTATTATTCTGAAGTTCATCTATTTGACGTGCCAGTTAAAAAAGTGTACATTTCGCACGAACCAACTGACTTGCAAATTTTATATAGCTTTTATTGTTTGTAGTAGCCTTGTCTTCTGCGAACATAGTATGCAGTGTATTGTTAAGAAGTAGCGAAGTGAACACGTGTTATTTCTCGGTAGGAGGAAGAAATGTACATTGTAGATATTGTTGTGTCCATTCAGGCTACCACTTCGAGCGAATTGCCTAGAACAGTTACTACAGCTCAGAACAACAATAAATGGGATCTTCAAACATTCACTCTTCTCATGTAGATATGCTGTGTGGTAGAAGGTGTAAACTGTATCGTAATATTGGCATTGTCGGTGATAAACTAATGAAGGTGCTTGTCTAGGCTCCATATTCACCACATTTATTAATTTACCATTGTATGCACAAATCATATTAAGTAAAAGCAGACCTCCAAACCTATGGTTATGTCTAAATTCTTACAGGAATATGCTACTGCTGTCTCTAAGAGCTCTATATACGTGTATCCATTCTGGAGTTTCATATGTAACTCATAAAGATCTACTACTCTCCAAAGGCTAAATGCAAATAAGGTATAATGTCTTCGGATGTGATTTGATTGTCATACGAACAAAACAAAGCTCATTTATTCACACTTTCTGTTTAGAGTACATCTGAACATTGAAAAATAAAACATGTATCTCCCAACACCCTTGTACCTTGTGTAATTACCTCTCTATATCACAGTAATCTCATACATTACACCATCCAACAAGTTACAATGTCTTAACTCACAAAGAGCACGAATCCTGCACTGGACACCAATTTTTCAATGAAATTTAAAAAAATCATAATATTAGAAATTATTTATATTTCCTAAAATATTCAGCTGGCTTTGGCTTCATCCTTGGTGAATAGAACCCCACTGAACATTGGAGGTCTCCATAGTTATTTTTTCAGTCATATGGCACCACATAAACGATGCTACTTGGCAAGCTATTGTCCGACGAAGTCTCAAGCCTGACGACCGGACGCTGGAGAACACACCATCGAAACCGCACGCTCGCGAGCAGGCTCACGACCGACGATGTCGCGCCATCTGAGCGTACTCAACCTGGCGAAATACTCACCGATAGTTTGTATGCCTAGCAATGTATTTTCTGTTTGCGACACACTTCGCGAATCTTGTCGTGAAAAAGACATATATTGTACGAAATCACATTTTCTCAAATCACTTTGTGAAACACATCGCGAACCACCAATCTAGTACACTAGTACATTTTGAAAGGCAGAGCATAAAGTGATCTATAAGAACCTAAATATCACCACTATAATTAAAATAATATAGCTATAGCTAATGGTATTGATGTTGTGGACATATGACTAAGAGTATATATATATACATATATATATATATACATATATATATAGATGAACGCATAACGTGGACACCCCCTAAAATTTCCGGAACAGTTGCAGATCACGAAATGCGGTTTTCGCGAAATGAAATTACGTTCGAGGGGTGGGGGGCAAGTAATTTACGGCAAAGTGACTATTCGTAACACGTGTATGGACATAAATAATTAAACCAGATATGATTTTCCCCTTAGAAAAATACATTTATTTCAACAGCATCTGAAAGTACGTGCAAAGAGGAATTCAGTGATATAGCATATGCAATGGAAAGTAACACAAAACGCCACAAATATTACTAAGTTAGGTGGGCCGCTAGCATGGGGCAGTGGACATTTACTCGCAGCTTTAAGCTAGCAAAACGCGTTATGACTAGGAACCTGCGAAATTCGCGTTTATATTTTACATGAGGCTTAACTTCACAGTACTGTACGTAAAGAAGACAGCGTCGTTTCACCATTGGCTATCGCATATATGTGAATCCACTCCCTTTTTGACTGAACTGTACGTGATTAAGGCACACAATTGTGAAGTGTGCATTTATTGGCGCCGAGTTACCCAGGGTGAGTCACATGAAGTATGGTCTAATGACAAACTTATAGCAAATATAAACGGGTTTCAAGTTAAATGTGTCCCCAAATATTAAAGCTAATTCACAGGTCCTTTCTAATGACTCATCCTGGCAGGAAAGCTTCCTTAGAGCAGCTCAGTGCTTATCTTAATAGTGCAACGAGCACGGAATGTTATATTGGACAAAGGAGAGCACCACAGCGGAGGGAAGACGGACAACGTAAGTGCAAGTCTGATATCAATACATATTAGTTTATTCAGATACCAACGTAATTCAGAAGATTTGTTTCCTATCATTAACTGTACTGAGTAACGAGTGCATACATATACACAACAAAACATGAACAAACAAACCTAATAAGAAATGCAATCGCTTCCGCGTTCATATTACAAAAGAGCACTATTATGGTTGAACTGCTTCACATTAGGTCTTTTCACAGTATGTCCTCGATGTGTTTACCATCGAAAGCAACGTACTTCAGTAAACGCGCATGTAGCAAGTGACGAGCGGCCTGAAGTGTTTCTGGCGTATTGATTCTGCAAGCAACCACAATGTGTTCCTGCATGACTTACGGCGTCGTAAGAACTGTGTTATATACCCTATATTCCAATGTTCCCCACAGGAACAAATCGAGAGGTGTGAGATCAGGGAAGTGAGCTGGCCATCTTGCAACACCACCACGTCCTAACCACCGGTTTGGAAAAGTTTAATTTAACATTTGCCTCGCCACCAATGCAAAATGCGCAGGATAACCATCATACCGAAACTACATATCACGACGCATGTCAGGTGGAATATCTTCCAGAAGTGCCGATTAGGTTTCTCTGAGTAAATGGGCGTACGTACAGCCAGTCATTGTCCATTAAATGAAGTATGGGGCTATGATGTAGTCTCCAACGATTCCACACCGCACATATTCACTTTCCACTGTCGCTGGTGCTCCACGTGCCAGACCCAACGCAGATTCTCCGTTGTCCAGTGGTGCATATTTCGTAAATTTACGCGCCCATAGTTTGTGAAGGTCGTTTCATCTGTAAAAAGTAGGTTCTTCGGAAAACTGCTGTCATCCCTTACAGACATGAGAACAAACCTACAAAACTGAACACGCTGCTGGAAATCACCTTCGTGTAATGCCTGATGAAGAGTCGCGTGATAAGGATGGAATTTCAGTTGGCCCAATATCCGTGACACACTAGTTTTACTTATTCATATGAACCAGGAAAGTTATCGCGCACTCCTGTGGGGATTCGAATCGACACATGCCAGCACATCAATCGTGTTGATGTGTCTCGCCCGTAGCAGTCTTTCGTCGCACTCGTGTTGTGGAATGCCAATCACCTCGTGACAAGAGACGTGTACAAATTCTTCGTATCGTTTGCTGTGAGATGGGCATCCGATTAGGATACCTTTCACCATACACTTGTATGGCTTGATTGGAGTTTCTACCACACTCACCGTAAATAAGTAGAGCGTCCAGTTTTTCCCTCATTTGTGAACTTCGTTGCGTACGTACAGCGACACACTGCAATTCTGCTTACCATAACAGATTACGGGAACTGGTGCTGCGCTGCTATTAGGAAGCGGTCCCACCAGGATGAGTCTCGGCACATGTTGCATGCTTACAGCTGTGAGTACAGATCCACTGCCCCATGCTACTGGCCCTTCCAACTTAATCAAATTTGCACATTATTTTTGGCGTTTCTGTGATATTTTCCAATGCATTAGTTATATAAGTGAATTCCTCTTTGCACGTACTTTCAGACGCCGTTGAAATAAACGTATGTTTTCAGAGGAAAAATAATATGTGGTTTAATTATTTCTGTCCATAAATGTGTTACGAATAGTCACTTTGTGGCAAATTACTTACCTCTGTACTTAATTCCATTAAGCGAACAGCATTTCGTGATCTGAAACCGTTCTGGAAGTTATGGGGGTGTCTACGTTAGGCTGACCACCATATATATATATATTCTGGTTTGTATGCGTAAATATATATATATATATATATATATACATACACACATACAAACCAGCTGTTGTAAAATTGCTTGTCAATACTTCGGAGAAACATTCTTCAAATCTGGGAAATGAAAAAATATGAACATGCGTCCGTAAACGCTTCCTTTCTACACTACAGCTCGTAAATCATAACGTACAGTGTATGGCCCGGGGGCTGGACCATGTTACTGTGGATTGCCATCGCAGCGTTTTTTTTACATGATAAATGACACCTCACATCACGACACTGCACATAGAACAAATGGAACTGCCGCACTAAAGGTAGTTTTCAAAATGCCCTCCATCAGCACGAACACATGCATCAACCCGCCGTTGCTTGGACTCCCGGGTGCGTTGATGAATTCTTGGAGTAGTCCTGATTGTTTTTTCAACCTGCCACAATACGGTTACGAAGGGTGTCCACGTCGCTCACCCGGGTTGCATACACAAGTGCCTGTAAATGCCCACACCTACTAAAGTCTCGTGGATTCAAATCAGGGCTCTGGTATGGGCCTGCCAATTCTGCGATGGCATTCCACAGTTAGATGATGTAGTTAATCAGCAATACACTGTACTTTATGTATTACGAGCTGTAGTTAAGAAACGAAGCGTTTGCGGACTTGTGGCCACAAAAACATTTTTCATCCTATAGATGTGAGGAATGTTTCTCCGAAGTATTTACATGCAATTGGGCAACAGCCTGTATATATGCGTGTAATTATTGTTACCCTATGCCCTATTGTCCTAATAATTAATTAATTTTATCCTAATCGCTTTACTCCGTGAATTTTCGATGCTAGCTAGTACGCCGAAGGATAAAGCACACCCACCCACATATGTATATATCTGAGTCGTGATTGTGGTGTTTTCAGATACTGGGAGACATGGTGGATGTCCTACGAGAAGTGTCCGTGCCTGCAATAGATGATTGCGCCGCGGACTACGGAGAATTCGTAAACAACAACACTATGATCTGTGCTGGATACAAAAAGGGAAAAAAAGACAGTTGCCAGGTGAGTGCATAAACACTCATACGACGAGGCGCACTAATGGGTGAGGTCCTAAAACTCAGTGGTGGTAGTTAGTGTTTGATTTCAAGGAAGGCTGGTGCTTGACTCACAATTATAGTTTTGTGACTACTGCATCAACTATTGGTTCGCTTCAACTGACGGCCCCTTATTTAATATCTGGATACGTTGTATATTGTACGCAAATTGTTACAATACCACATCTTTATGATCGTTACTGTTTTATACATTGTGTAAAATGTAAGTACAGATTTGAGCAAGAAATAGCACACCTTGCAAACAAGCTTTAGTCGTCTTAGTAATTTTCGTTCCAGCCGCACCTATTGGCGTAGATAAAAATATTATCAAAAATACAATAACTGTTGAAACTTAACGTTGACTTTCACAAAAAAATCCCAAAGCCTCAGTTTGTTTTACTCTGAACTAAACATTTATCTAATGGCCCTGAATACACACAGTAAGTTTATTAAAGTGAGTAACACGACATTTTTCAGTTGATATTTCTGGATTCAACGTGTGCTACATTATACAAATTTTAAAAAAACTTTGTTACATTGTGTTGTGTATGAAAAATGATGCATTCCAAACTAGGAACATTCCAGATATGCCTGTGATATTTAGAAATCCCAGTGGAATTCATAATACAGTTCTTCGGACACAAGAACAGTCACTAATTTTTAGAGCGTTGTTTGCTAGAAAATTTGTTTTCCAATTATTGTTACTATATGCACATTCACAAAATGTGTTTCTTTATTCTTTTCTAGGTAAGAAGCATATTTACAATTTAAATGCTCTACTCAGATTTCAGTTACTTAAATACTGAAGGTCCATGATTCACCTGAAAGTTTCTAAGACACGCGTAAAAAACCAGTTCTTTAGTTATAAATGTAAAATGAAACCACAGAGCATGTAAATATAACTGGATATAAAATTACAACGCGAAAAAATATAATATTTGGAAAAAAAGTCATTAGACACACAATTACCATTTGTGTTTGTTCCAAAGTCGACGGCTATTAAACTGATAGAAAGTCGGACCTTCATTTGCTGTTATCAAAGTATTTGTGCAAAGTGCCTTGTGTTCACGCAAGAGTTAGTTGTTTAATGGGTTAAAACGAATGACTTCAGCTGACACTAAAAGAAAAGTTGAGTAATTACACTACCGCCACCAAATTTCACTGTCGGCACAACACATGTAAGTGCCATTCGGCAGATATCAGCCTCCTCCACACTCATCCATAAGATCCCCATATCATGTACCTTGATTTACCACTAAAAAAGGCCTGATTACACTGCTCCACAGTCCAACAATGGTGTTGTTGCTTCCTCACGGTGGCACGGCAGTGGAAACAAGTGATATGACTTTCTAGCGGAGTCCCCTTTTACTAGCCTCCTTATGATAAACGAGGAACTCCTCTGCAATCGTTGACTAGACCGTCTGCAATCGGTTCGCAGAACACACTTCAGTGTTCGTCCACTCCAATTAGATGATTCTTGTGTCTACCAAAACTATATATAGGCCAGTTTTTCCATGACATTTTCACTTGATAGTGACATCGCTGACAGTGGACACATGATGATTTATTTCTGAGCAATCTCTCGGAAAAAATGCCCCAATTTATGAGCTCCTACAATTATGACGCTTTGAGGTGCGTACAACTATCTACGCTGACTCATTATGAGAGAAAACACGTGCATGGTGTTCAAGCCTTCGTAACTTCGCTTGTATAGCGTTTTACTGGTCTAGTTCATAGTTATGTTTGGCCTCATGTCATATTCTGGGCGTTTACACAGTATGCTGCAAACTATGCTTAATATAAGTAAGGTAACGTAAATTGTGTTGTAGAAAATATACGTATTTTAAAACACTGCAGCAACATCCATTCCTCACGGTTGATTGAATGTATTTTGCAACGTTTATCAGTTCGTATTCATTTTATTAACTTAGTTACTGAAATCAAATTTTCAAGTCGAGCAGAGAAACTGTTAAATATATGGACATCAGCCAAACACAAGTGATATCAAGCATGTGGCCATAAAGTATCGACAAAAATAACTAAGTCTGTTTAGTCTACATGGAACTTATTTCACAGAAGATTATTGTCTCTGCTCGCACTCACTAATGCTGAAATTTTTTTGTGTTAACTAGGGTGACTCTGGAGGAGCTCTAGTACTTGGATCAACCCAGGTGGGAATCGTGTCCTGGGGCGTTGGATGTGCAGGGAAGAATAGCCCAGGAGTGTACACAAAAGTCTCTTATTTCAGGGATTGGATCAAGACGGAGACAGGCTTATAGTGTGCCACACGAAAAAAATTATGAATTCACGAACTTACTCTCAGCTATTATACCGTACCTACCGGTGTAAAAACTTAACATTTGGATGATTTTGAAATAAAGGTTGTTATTTGAAATAATAAAGTAGTATTAAGTTTAAAGTAGTATTGTTATGTTTTGAATATTTACCCGCAGTTATGCATTATTATTCAATAAAAAGTAGTAAATAATGTATTTTACTTCATTGATAGTGTTATTTTGGTATCTACTGTCTTTACGGCCTTTAAAGTAAGGTGTTTGTCACTTTGTAGGATGTGGTCAATTATCCAAACACACAAATAAAACGCATACGCAACTTCTTCAATTCCAAACTGCTGCAAAGATGTAACACGAATTTTTTGGTTATTTCAGTACAGCGCGTGCTCATTTTTCTTTTTTCCTCTTTCATAAACGTTAAGTTTCCACCGAAGTGTAAAGAAGCATACATAAATTGAGATTCCCCTGAAAGAGTATTGATGTTGCTATAAAGTCTCCTATAAATCTCCTGAGGTTTACTGAGTTCCCACAAAATTGTTGACAATTATAGGTTGCTGAAAATGTAATTTGTAGGGTTAAAAAATAAGTGTAATATGTATATCCGTTTACAGTAGTTAAATTATTCCCATTATATTTTTAGCTAGCTGAAATAAGTTAAATTTTCCAAAGAAAAATGGTCTAATATTCTATGGTTTTATTAGATCAGACAAAACGTTGTAAACTTATTGGCAAAGAAGGAAAAGGGGAGACTTATATTTCCATAATATCTCCTAACGATATTATATCGTGTCAGAATTTCTCGAAGCATGATGCATTCGCTATGCGTTTGGTCAGTTATTATTTACAACAAATCTGTTAGGTAAATTTATAAAAAATTCACACATATAAAAGTTAAAGTAAATCAAAAGAATATGAACTTCAGAAAAGTCAATTATGTAATAAATTTTTTTATGTTCCATTTATTAAAATTATGTGTATGCTGTTACTATCAGATTTTTTTAATCAACACTGAAATCACAATAAATTTGGTGGTTCTCTGAAAATAGTCACATTGGAAATAAGTGTGCACAGACGAAACAATGTCATTAAGGGCGGTCCTAGATATTATACGATGGCGCATCAATAAGTGATGTTCCCCGGTGGCTGAAAAAAGTTCCAACGGTAATATTTCCTTGCAAACTATGGGAACTGAGGCTTTTCGCAAGCGTACACTATGGTTATTACGCAACTCTACAATATTGTGGGTCTTTACTCTTCGTTAAAAATCCGCCGTTGAATGTTGTGTTCATCACAACGTCCATCTTCGATGGAAGGGATGTATGTGATATCACAGGTGAGAAAGAAGGTCAAAAAAAGTGACCTCGGCTGAAAAAAATCGTGGCCACAATGTTTTGGGATGCAAAACGGTAGTTTCACTTGAGTTTCTGCAGCACAAAGAAACAATTGTAGCTGAAAGATACTGCGCAACATTACGACGATTAGGGATGGCGATGTACAGTAGCACACATTTCATGTTCGGGAGTTCATGTGAGATCATGTAATCGTGTTCAGATTCCGTCGTATTATTAATTAATATCAGTTTTATTTTTTAATGCAATATTGGTGTTTGTAAGATAGGATTTTTGTGATTTAGCTTATTTACGTAGCACGATTTGTGTTAAACATGATATGTCGCAAAACATACCAAGAACTACTAATATACATATTGTTAACTCAAACATTTCAGCAAAGAATTACCGCTCATTAGGCCTTATCCACGATCGACAGTTGAATATCCAAAACTGCAGTTTCTGAATAAATTTGTTCCAAACAACTCTAAGAAACCTCTCTCGCCTGACAAGTCCGAAACTTACCCGAAATACCCGAAACCAAACAGACGAAAAAAGCCAGAAGGTAAATAAAGTATTTAAGAAATATCTTGGGAGAGACAATGAACCGATTCATACAAAATTTGGGGAACAAGTAGTTTTTCGGCAGGTAATGCAAGTTTGTATGATTTTGGTGGCGCAGATACTCATTTTAAAAATAGCGGCCATACAGCTATTTTATTTTCGTATACGATATCGTCAAAACCAAGCAATTAATTACAACTTAACTTCATATGATTATATTATATGTTATAACTGTCAAATGTGTCTGCACAGACTCTCTTCTGTGTGCCATTTTGTAAGATAGCGTCGCATAAAATAAACAAAATTTTTGGCCGTATCACAAAAAAAAAAAAAACCAAGCTATTCTTACCGAATTTGGCAGACAAATAGCATTATATCAGACCATGTAAATTGCTGTGATATGCGGGTTAAACACTTATTTTCAAAATGATGGCAATATAAAAACTTAATCTCAGTATGCTAAATCTACGAAAATACTAAACAAATTTCAACATTAAACTTAAATTTGTATGCTGGCAGCATATACAACTACCAAATTTGTATATACAGAGCCACATTTCACCGCCAATTTCTATGTCGTATCTCGAGAAACAATCAACATGATCGAACATCTCATTTATACTGATACTTATTTATTTGGAAACTTGTAGCTATTTTGATCATTGAAGTTAGGATATGCACGTAATTGCACTATAAATAATTAGTCACCATGAACTGACAAAGGACTAGGCCCTGCAATATCTTTGGGGCATGTCAGGAGCCATGCCAAGAAGTTGAATCAATCAGTGGCGACGAATCGTGTATAGTGTTAATACATGCCTCAGAGCGGTCGCAACGAAACACATTATGATACTATATAAGAACCTTAAATTACTACAAGACGTTAAATTGTACTATGAATTTGGTTGATTTTAATTTTATATTATTTGTTTGGGACAACTATATTCCAGACTTGGAACCTCACATCTTTTTCTATTTTGCCTTTTCATGGCCCCCTGTAGTGAAGCAAATTCCCTTATTCTTCGGTTTCACCTCCACCTAAGCATATTTATAAACTCATTCCGATTACTACGAAAACATTTCACATAATTTGTAAACGAAAGGAAACGATGTATTTTTAAATAGTTTGGTTTCTTGAGCTCAGTTTCCTAATCATAATTCCCCACTGAGAACTTCTTGAAAGTTTATTACATCTACTTATGAGCATGTGCGCAGTAGGAAATCCACGCACAAACACGACTAAAAATGTTTCGAAACTCACGCCCGTATTCGAATTGCGGGCTACAGATCCCGCCGTAAGCTTTATATTTCTCGTCAGTAAATTGCTTTCATTGTGCGTTACAAACCAATATACTTAAAGGCAAACTTTATTCCAGCACTTTTAGTTACGGTGCCACTTAAGCGGTATTTGACTACAAACTCCTGACCAACTAGAAACATGTAACATAACATATTCGCTGTAACTGAATAGTTTATTCTTCTAAGCGATAATCCATTGATTATAAAACTGTCAGCTTGTGTTATTAGAAGAAAATTGAAGTGATCCAAATATTTCCAATAACTAACATGGCAGCTATCCCAGTTAACGACCGTAAATATAACCGACCGGAACATATATGAACAAAATTTTATACGAAGTATGTTTTTTCATGGTCGGGTGATTACAATCGGTTTATTCTCAAATATTGACTACACTGCTGCTATATAAGCAGTAATATTGTATTAGATAAATTCCTAGACACATAATTGATACATTATTATATTTATTCGCACCTTTAAAGTGATAGCAGTTACATAATTTTTGGACTCCGATTGTGTTAGTAAATGAACGTGTCTAAACGGTATAGAAATAAATTTCCCCAGATTTGAGATCAAGGTAAGGAAGAAAGAACTATATCAGCGTCCATTACGCTGTTGGTATTACCCATGACTTTATCACGTAACGCTTCATAGTTGTTACGTATTTAACTGGATCGAACAAGCTGCAGATTCGTAAAGTGTAATGTCATAAATATGGTAACAAACTGAACGACGGAATCTTTGTAAATCATCTAACCAATGCTAATTAGCTGGGTGTGAGATTTAAATGATAAGATAGTACACACTCAACTGCCATTAACTACGCGTTTTGGTGGGCATAAATGTTGGCTAATTTCCTGGAGCGACCACAAGTTGGTACTAGGTCTGTAGGCCCACCAACACTACGCACTATCAAACAACATGGCAACTGCTGCGTTCCTGGGCCTCTTGGTCTTCATCATGGGCATTGAGTAAAGATATACCTAGCGTGGACTTCCCCAGGTTAAAGTTTCTGACCACTCCAGTAGCTAAGAATCTGTAGTTCTTGGTATGAACACCACGTAGCGCTAGTCCATTTCCGTGGCGGCTGCATGGGGAAGCCGGCAGCGTTGCCACTGAGACATCTAACCTCTCTCTCACACATACTCCATCTCTATAACTCCCACAACAGTAGAACATGTTTTTAATGTCTTGGGTATAGGCCCACGAAGCTGGGATAAACAAGATGGCGGACACTTCACTAATTACCTCAAGTCGTATATGTCAGTTCACGAAAATATTGCGGGTTCTGTAAAACGTACGTACATACAAAATGAAACTTAATTTACTCGTAAATAACGGGAAAAGTTGCAAATTACACGGTCATAATAAAACAATAAATACAACTTTATAAAATACGCGATAAATGTGGAGTTAGGAAATGTATAAACATTATCACAAGGACGTTATGTAGGCTGTGTGTGTAGCTCAGTGGGTTCGTGCACGGGTCTGCGCCACGTAATGTAAGACTTCAGAGCTTAAACCTTCGTCGTGTAACTATATTCCTTATGTGATAAATTATTGCTGTTAATAACTTATGTTATTGTCACAAAACGTTTATTTCCTGAATCACTTTGTCTAAAAGCAATAATACGTAAGTAATAGCACAGTTCAATCAACTAGCTGTGGTTGTTTCCTAATCAAAACGATTGATTTATAAAGTAGATAATTTGAGCCGTGTAGCGTGAGTAATGTTACGAGCTACACATAAAAGCCTTCAGTTTAATATTGTGATAGAGCTTGTTAAATTATGGAAAGCACCAGATTGATTATTATGCTCATTACAGATACATAAGTTAATACAGTGGCCAGGCTGGAGGAGGGGGGGGGGTTGATATCGATAAATATCCCCCCCCCCAAGATAAAATTTAAATATGTATTTTAAAAAAAACGACAACGTTTATTTTAATTTAATATGAAATGTGTGATTCCCCTTAAGCACGAAGGATGTTTACAGCATTTTGTGGTTCCATATCTGTTTGTCAGCCCATTCATTGTAAATAATATCTTAAGTTTTGTATTATTACATCTTTTGTATTTTGTCCAAAAACAGAGACATGAAATATTTCCCCCACCCCCAAAAAATTCCTGTATACTCCACTGTTTAAATAATTTGATAATGTTTATATGAGTGGCGTAAATGTCCGTCGTACATACACGTGAAAACAGTGCCTTGTATTCCATACATAAGCAGTGACGTTACTTATTTCGTGTTTAATACATCAATAGTAATCGTACTTGGAAACCTAAGTAGTCTTCAGGGGAAAGAAACAATCTTTGCACTTTTGGATGAACCACAAGGTGCCTAAATTAAGTAAAAATTTGGTTGCAATTTTATCATTGCCCCCTGCGAGTTGTTTGTATGAACCTCTATGAAATTTCGGATAAATCTGTTAAAAGATTTTGGAAAAAAAAAATCCTTTTAGAGCATGCAAACTTAATTTTTTATATCTAAAAATCACACGAAATATATTGCAATATTCAGGTATTTAATTTGAAAAACTATTATATTATACCATTAAGCACATTTCGCTCTCGTACAGCGAGGACGACGAGAAAACCAAAGTTTTCACTTTTTTACCGCCATGTGCACGGAAGCACCTCGACCGCGCCACTCAACATGCGTACCTTCAGCAGTCGTTCCAGACGCAGGGATCCAGGAAGGATGCAGGACATGTTCTGTGCGAGGAAATTCCGGCAATTTTGTGTGTGTACTTGGAATTCGACTTTGCACAGTGTGCGCAGGACAGAAATTATCGACTCCCGAAATCAGTGCAATTTGCCTTCTTATTTAGTAACCAAACAAGCCGGCATCACCGATAATTCGCCGCCATTCAACCTCGTCGAGACGTATAGGAAAGAGTGCGAAAAAATTAGAGCATATTGCAGCCAGTGCATTACCGAGACTATGAGATTACGGATTTATATTAATCCCTTTCAAATGCTAAATATTTATTCAAAACCACTATTTTTGTAAATAAACGCTGGATTGATCCCCTTTGAGCCCCGTTCATTACAATACTACATATACTTTCCATTTATTTTCTATATTGCCCACTAGAGCGCACTGGTATGTTCGGAATTTAATTACATCAGGTTGCGGGGCATCCACGAGAAACGTAATCTGTAGCCGCCCCTGACGAAAAAAAAAAAACATTTTTTAGGAGACGAGGCCTTGCATATGTAAGACACATTGTTTCAGTGGCACCAACGACGACGGCAGGTGTTGGTTGGTAACACGTGCAGTATTCATGAGTTGGCAGCCATGAGTTGTACTTTGTTCTTCCTGTAAAACTAGCTGAACACGCAGGCGGCCGGCTGCTCGCTCACAGCTATCTGTAGCGCGCTGTCCGTACAGCGGGCTTCGCGCTAGCTAGCCACAGTTTCAAAATAACATCGTATAGTAAAAATTCATTTTTTCATGTTTAACTCCTCACACCAAAGTCAATTTTGTAACAATTTACGGGAAAAAAACTTACACGCAAGTTGCTATGGAAGAGTATTTGCTTTAATACGTAAACAATAAACAATATGGTTAGCCCGGGAAGAACCCTTTCAGACGAGTTAAAAAAACTCGTGACCGATTCGCTAGCCATTATCTTATCATCGCTGCCCTGCCCGGGTATATATATATTTTAATGTGAAAAAACGTTTTGTCCTCATGTTATTTCACATAAAGTGTTATGTATTTTAGCGTTAAAATCTGACAGGCAGGCTTTGCATAATCGGAGCTGTTTTAATACAGTTGCGACCGGAACACGAATCAGTCAAAGAGAGAGACTTTGAACAATGGGACGGTAATTAGTTTATGAAATAATCTCATCTAAAATGACTGTGATCTATCGGGAGGCATGCAATACAGCTTGTTTTCAATCGCACATTGAATTATCAGGAGCATGTGGTGTGGATTGGTGCGTGGATTGGTGTGTGGATTGCTGTGTGGATTGGTGTGTAGATTACTGTTTGGATTACCGTGTGGTTAGTGTGTGGATTGGTGTATGGATTTCTGCGTGGATTGGCGTGGATTACTGAGAGGATTGGCGTGGATTGCTGTGTGCATTTATGTGAATTGATGTAAATTGGTGTCTGGATTAATGTGAATTGGTGTGGATTGGTGAGTGGTTTTACGAGGATTGCTGTGTGGCTTGGAATGGATTGCTGTGCGGATTGATGTGGATTAGTGTATGGATTGATATGAATTGGTGTGTGGATTGCTGTGTGAATTGCTGTGTGGTTGTCGTGTGGTTTGATGTGCTAATTGGTGTGTGCATTTGTGTGTGGATCGCTGGGTGGATTGATGTGGATTTCTGTGGGGATTGGCGTTTGGATTACTGTGGATTGGCGTTTGGATTACTGTGGATTGGTGTGTGGATTGCTGTGTGGTTTTGGTGTGTGGATTTGTGTGTTGATTTGTTGTGGTGTTGATTGTGGTGTTTATTATGGTGCATGTGGTGCTGATTGTGGTGCATGTGGTGCTGATTGTGGTACATGGGGTGCTGATTGTGGTGCGTGCGATGCTGATTGTGGTGCGTGCGAAGCTGATTGTGGTGTGTGTGGTGCTGATTGTGGTGTGTGTGGTGCTGATTGTGGTGTGTGTGGTGCTGATTGTGGTGTGTGTGGTGCTGATTGTGGTGTGTGTGGTGCTGATTGTGGTACATGGGGTGCTGATTGTGGTGCGTACTGTGCTGATTGCGGTGCGTGCGGTGCTGATTGTGGCGTGTGAGTAGTGCTGATTGTGGGGTGTGTGTTTGTGTTTGGCGTATGAGCAAGTGAGGAATGAATTTTTTTTTCTTACTTCTAGGTTTCACAACATTACAAAGTATCGTTTGTTTCACTGGCATTAAATAAAAAACCTATGTTTAATTTTTCTATATGTTAAAAAAGTGGAGGGGCACGAACCATCATTTGTTTACAAAGAACTGGTAACATAATTAATTTTCTACTATTCGAAACGGATTAACATAACTACAAAATCTCATGGTCTCGGTATTGCACTGGCTGCAATATGCTCTAATTTTTTCTCACTCGTAAAGTCTTTCCTAAACTTCTCGACGAGGTTGAATGGTGTCGAATTATCGGTGATACTGGCTTGTTTGCTAAGTAAATCAGAGGGAAAATCGTACTGATTTCGGGCGTCGATAATTTCCGTCCTGCGCACATTGTAAAAAATCGACTTCCAAGCACATACACAACGTGGCAGGAATTTACTCGTGCATAACATGTCCTGCACCCTTTCTCAGTCCATGCGTCTGGAACGACTGCTGACGGTACGCATGTTGAGTGGCGCGTTCGAGGTGCTTCCATGCACATGGCGGTAAAAAAGTGAAAACTTTGGTTTTCTCGTCGTCCTCGTTGTACGAGAGCGAAATCTGCTTAATGGTGAAATCGTTTTACTAATTAAATACCTGAGTATTGCAATACATTTCATGCGATTTTTAGTTATAAAAACTAAGTTCGCACGCACACGAAAATAGTATGATTATGCTCCTTCTCGGCCAATGTATTTTAAATAGGAGGTGTGGCTGTGGCTGTGGTTAGCGGTCTTTAGATTGACTCGGGCGAGCTCAGCATTCTTCGGCTTGACTCAGGGGGTGCTCGGAAGCTGACGACTCGGGTTTGTCGAACGTACTCGAAGGTGCTCGGTGGTTAGAAATACTAATTCTTCAAGCGTATATGTTTGTTTCTAGAAGCCATATTGGTTTTATAGGCATAGAGTAGGTCAAATCGTAAAGCTGTAGTTATTATCTGATTTAAAAAATAGTTTAATTAGTAATTATCAATTTTTAATATTGTACCGAAATTATACACTGGAGAGCCAAAAATATCCGGTATATGCATGCGTATGCAAATAACAGAGGCATGGAACCAATCCGAGTAACGCGATGCGGTCGGCAGCACGCATATAAGACAACAAGCGTCTGGCAAAGTTTCAAGATCTGTTACTGCTGCTACGATGACAGGTTATCAAGATTCACGTGAGTTTGAACGCGGTGTTATAGTCGGCGCACGAGAAATGAGACATAGCATCTCTGAGGTAGCGATACAAGTGGGGTTTTCGCGTATGACCATTTCACGAGTCTACCGTGAATATCGGGAATCCGGTAAAACATCAAATTGTCAACATCGCTGCGGCCGGAAAAAGATCTTGAACGAACGGGACAAATGAC
The DNA here is from genome assembly GCA_002778355.1 of Clitarchus hookeri. NCBI lineage: Eukaryota > Metazoa > Arthropoda > Insecta > Phasmatodea > Phasmatidae > Clitarchus > Clitarchus hookeri. Next base: position 71,514 of record NQII01004565.1, read on the forward strand.
GACTGACGATAATAATTAAACGTGACAGACGTGCAACCCTTTGTCAATTTGGCGCAGATTTCAATGCTGGGGCATCAACAAGTGCCAGCGTGAGAACTATTCAACGGACCATCATTGATATGGGCTTTCGGAGCCGAATGCTCACTCGTGTACCGTTGTTGACTGCACGACACAAAGTTTTACGCCTCGCCTGGGTCCGCCAACACCGCCATAGGACCGTTGATGACTGGAAACACGTTGCTTGGTCTGACGAGTCTCGTTTCCAATTGTATCAGTTGGATGGACGTGTACGGGTAGGCAGTCATCATAATGAATCCATGGACCCTACATGTCAACAGGGAACTGTTCAAGCTGGTGGAGGCTCTGTCATGGTATGGGTCGTGTGCAGTTGGCGTGAAATAGGATCCCTGTTACGTCTAGATACGACTCCAACAGGTGACAGATACGTAAGCATCTTGTCCGATCACCTGCACCTATTCATATCCATTGTGCAATCCGACGGACGTGGACGATTCCAGCAGGACAATGCGACACCCCACACGTCAAGAGTTGCTACCGAGTGGCTCCTGGAACACTCTTCTGACTTAATACACTTCCATTGACCACCTAAAACACAAGACATGAACATTATTGAGCATATCGGGGATGCCTTGCGGCGTGCTGTTCAGAAGAGATCTCCACCGTCTCGTACTCCTATGGATTTGTGTACTGCCCTGCAGGATTCATGGTGTGAATTGCCTCCTGCATACCTTCAGACATTATTCGAGTCCATGCCACGTCGTCTTGCGGCACTTATGCGTGCTCGCAGGGGGTTCTACACGATATTAGGCAGGTATACCAGTTTTTTTGGCTCTTCAGTGTACATAGGGTATTCGGAAACATGCCAAAGTCTATCAGTCAATTACAACTATTCCAGCCCCCTTTATTGAATACTGATTAAAACACAATTTCAGAGTTTGCAAATTATTAAATGCCTCGACTGTTATGTAGCTTTAAGTATGCTACTAAGATTTTTTTAAATGTAATTATAAATATATAACTAAACCAAGCCATCATACTAATAGCGACCACATGGACGAGTATGTTATAATCATAGTGTGGATCAGCATATACCAACACTTTTATAGGCTTAGTTGGCGTTATTTCAAATGCCAACACTGCTAAGCCATGGTGACTTGGAATGTACGAGGTTGATAAACGGTCTGAAATTTCATGATCTTCTTGATCAACTTCCGTCAATCGTCCAATAATTCCATCGATATTTGGATCAAATTATTAATCTTCCAATTTTTCCATCAATCTTTCACAATATTTGCCTATCCGTAACCAATCCTCACCAATCCTCAGCAATCTTACCACCATTATTTTGCAATCTTTCCATCATCCGCAAAACAATCGCTCCACAGTCGCTTTACATGCTCCACAATCCGCTTCACAATCGCTCTACATGCTCCACAATCCTGAAAATATTTATATTATTTAGCGCCCTAATTATAACCCCTTATCTGTGATGATCAGAGTTTCAAAATGAATGAGGTATAACGTTTAATAATCGAATTGAAAATGGTATTCCCTTGAGATTATTAACAACAAAATCAGAAAGCGTATTGTTTAACATTATTTAACAGTAAACTTATTATTTAACACTATTAAACATTAATATTATACTAACTTTTTTACTATAGCAATTTCATTGCCATCATTTTATTCACTGCGGATAACTAATAATCTATCAATTAATTTTCTTTTGTTAACCGTCTACGCATTTTCTCTTGGTAAATTATTATATGGTTTTATTCCTTCACAAATTATTTCCGGAGTATTTGAAATATATCTAGATTTTTTATATTATCGTCAAAAATTGAAATAAAAATTTTAAATTTTTCATTATTTGATAGTTTAGGAATTTTAAGTTGTTTAACACTTGGCTCAGAGCTTTGTTGAATAGCATAAGTATTAAACACATTCTCCATAAGTTATAACATATTCATAATTGCGAAACTAGTAATTTGGATTAGAATAATTTTTATATATTTTGGTGTAGGTCATTTTGAAAATTGATCAGTTTGTATATATGTATTATTTTTATCATTATATATTCATTATCAAATTCTACATTTCAATCACCAATTACATTTTTATGACCTTCACTACGAATACTAAATATGCTATAATTTATATTATAATAATAAAATAATTATTTTTCACCAAGATTAGTTGTATAAATGTAGCAGACAGAGAACGTAACGTACATACACAAGGAAACACCAGATTGAATGATTGAATCTGAGCACCATACGTATATTACCAAACATGTTTGTATTTCAGGAGCAATTGCCCCAACCAGTCTCCGTAAGATACGAACTACACATAAGAGGTGCTAGGAAGAAACAAAAACCAAATACTACCACTAGCTACTCACCAAATGATAAGACACAGAGACTTGAGTGGAAGTAAATTTTATTTAATGGAAATATACATTTTGGTTGAAATATCACGAATTAAATTGACGCATTCTGCATCCCTATATTTTATTCGTCAGAACACACGCTCTGGCGAAGCTCGCAGCCGGACAACCGCAATAAGGATTAAGGGTTTTGTGGACGTGCCGGCAGAGTGACGCCAGGAGCCTCGCAGCTGCAAAGGCGCGCTACCAAAGGTTTCCGCACGTGCAACTGTTCCTGCACGTGCAGACGACATCCGGAGACAACGGAAGGCACCAGGGCGCGGACACAGCTGCATTTTGCAGCTGCCCAAGGGACACCGAGATCCCACCACCAGCTGCGTCTATCCCGGGCTTGTACCGCAATAAACCATGAGAGCTTTTAGCGGACGTGCGTGCAGAACGGGACAATAAACTTCCAGGCCAGAACCAAGGGACGA
>NQII01004565.1:75123-181364 GCA_002778355.1 Clitarchus hookeri
GTATCAAAATGAATAACTATGCAAATACAAAGTAATATGTAGCAGTTCGCTTTTGGTTTCAAAATTCACTACACTTTGTTTGGCCATAACTATGGGTGTAACCCTCTCGTACGTATTTTTTATTGCAATTCAAATGTAGCTATGTAGCTTCAGGTCCTATAGATTATTTCAAAATGTGCAAATTAAATTAATTAATAATTTTCTCCCACCAACTAAATTGGAAGAATATGAGATCTCAGTTCAGGGCTCCTTTGGTATATAGTTAGAGCAACATTAACAAAAATGACGATCCAAGATGGAGTAACGTAAACCAAAATCGTTTCTCAAAAATAATTAATTATTTTACGGGCATAGTCTCTGGGTCGAAAATTCAGCATACTTAGTTTAAAATAAATCTTGATTACTGCAGAAAGTCTAGAGACGTTTGGTAGCTGGTTCCGCTGTTCGTGGGCCTTAGTTTTCTCTCTCTTGGCTTTCTAGCCTTAGGTATGTCACTAAGAGTCTTTGCCGTACCACACGCAATCGCGGTAGCTCAAACTTGGCTTTAATCTTAATCCCCGTAGGTAACGCGTGCAGACTTAAAATATTCTTCTTCAGATGCCGCGCGTATTTGCCTTATTGGCAGTCTGCATTTCTGTACTGAACTCGGACAATTAACCAGCAAAATAAAATATCTCTCAGGCCGACGACTCACTAGGTTATCGCCTACCTCACGGGAAAACCAATATGGCTAAAAGCCTTAAAAAATGCATACTTAGACGACGCTTTTTAACATCACGCCAATCATGAAACGGTTACATCTTATCTTACACATTCGTATTGTGCTACCATAGCAACCAATCAACAAATTTCTCTATGAAAAGCGGGCCACAATTGCGTGGAAATGCGTTTAGGTTACAACAACTTGCAATTAACATGAATAAGAACTGGAGTAAATAAAATATATCTGCCACAAACAAATAATAAATAAAATAAATAAATATTACCTTAGCTTACACATCGCAAATATAAAGTGAGTTTACTGTGACAGGAATAAGTAGCGGTTATTTGAGGCGTTAAAAGTTATTTTTGTATTTGCTATTAGTTTTAATCCAGCGGCAGATATTTCTTCATCTTTGTTATCTGCAAATATATATTTTTTTTAATGAAATTTTTTCCGATGTTGGTAGATAATCTAAATTTTTAACGGAAATTGGAGCTAAATTTCCTTTAACATTTTTATTTTCTTCTGCTACTGCGTAAAGTTTTGGAAATATTTTATAATTAACAGATTAAAGTATGTGCTTTCTTTTTATTTATTTCATATTCATCTACATGTGTTTCTTTTTATAATCTTTAAAATTTTCTATGAGTGATTTAAATCTAGATATTTGTTTTTATAGCTATTTCATTATTTATTTATACAATATTTTCTTACTTTATATATGATCTATAAAACTATCGAGAGTTTTGAGAGACATTTACGGGTGATTACGCACTATCGACTGGTCGCCGGCGACTCGGTCTCTCGGCGACCAAAAAATTTGCAAACTAACCGGGAGACCAAGCTGACCGACAGTGTTTCTTGTACATTCGTGCAGAATGGACGTCGAAGAAATTGTAATACTAGCGTTGCTAATTTCAAAGAGAAAAAGAAAAAAAAAGCAAGAGAGTTTTGGGTGCATCCTATGCTGCAAGAACGGAGAAAAAAAGGAATGTTCAATTTATTTTATAAAGACGTAAGAAAGTACCCAAGTAAATTTTTTAATTACGCTAGAATGTTTGTGCGTTTGTTTGATGAGCTATTGTGTCTTCTGAAACCATTTATAACTGGCACAGATACTAATATGCGACCCTGTGTTTCTCCGGAAGAAAAATTATTTATAACGCTAAGGTAAGTCACTATAGTTAAAGATACTTTATTATAAGATCATTTGAAAATAGTTTAATGGTTTAAATCAATGCCATAAATAAGTTTAATTTAAAAAAAAAACGAAACTCGGAGTTTAAAATAAATCCATAATTTCTGAATCATGAGATGCACTTGAAGCAGTAGATAACTGCGACTCTGGGCGTTCATATGATGTTGAAGCTAGAGTGGGTTGTGTGTAGTTCTGTAGTTGAGCTCGAGTTGGTGGTGGGTAGGAATTCTGTGGTTCAGGCCGTGCTCGTGGTTGTTGACTTGGTGCAGTAGAAGACCCGGCCCCTTGTGTGCAGTAACTACTTTGCTCATGCTCTTATTCATTATAATTTCGCCACACTGTGTTTGCGTATGCATTTTGTGGAGTAGAGGTACCGAAAGAATCGATTATAGTTATTAATTGAATTTTCGCAGCTGGCTTTCTGTGGTCGGGAATTTTCCTGTAAGATTATAAAAGGGACAGCAGAAACATCCTATCCTCATCTTGTTCCAAAGTACTCTCTCTATTGTTACGCGTATCAATACATTTGTTTAAAGTGTCCAATAAATCTGTTGTGCCATAATAATTCTCTTGTGCCATCATCTGATGTTTTTTTCTTTTTTCTTCAGATTATATTTTCTCTGGAGTATGGTCCTAAAGGTTCTTCATCATTTGTCGACTGTTATTCCGCAATACTACTCTCTGTGTTCAAATTACCAGCAGTATTCCTCAAAAACAACAGCTGTTGGTAATAAATATAAGGAGTTTTATGAGAAGAAGCAGAGCCGCTTTTAGTATTTTTAAGTCTTCGTGTTTCTCTAGCAAAACAGCTTCTTATATTTTTCCACTTTTTTAAAAGTGTTTGACCTGTAAATAAAAACAAATAAGTTATTTAAAAGTGCTTATATACCAAGTGAGGAAAGAAATATAATTTATTATTATAATGTTTGAACAAGGTTTTTTTTATTTATATATCTTGGAAGTGGCTGCAAATTTATAGATATACATTACTCATACAGACTTGGGATATCTAGTATTGCTGAAATAGTACGAGAAGTTTGTAATTTGGTATGGGTTGTATTGAAAGATATGTGTTTTCCACAATGGACAAGAGAACATTGGTTAAAAATTGCAGACGACTTGAATTCACGTGCCAATTTTCCGAATTGCATAGGCGCAATTGATGGTAAACACATAATAACTACAAAACTATATAACAGTGGATCAATGTGTTATAATAATAAACACTTTTTTCTATAATTTTACTTGCCATTTGTGACGCTCACTACAAGTTCGTATACATATATGTCAGTTCCTATGGAGAAGATAGCGATTCCACTATATTTCGGAACTCAACATTTTATCAAAACCTAATGAATAATGGTTTACAAATTCCGGAATCTAAACCTATTTCATCACAAAATCCTACACGAGTACCGTTTGTTATTGTTGGTGACGAAGTATTTGGACAATCTGATAAATTTATGCAACCGTTTGGTGGATCAAATTTAACAACGAAGAAAAAAATTTTAATTATCGACCCTTTCGTGTTCGACGATATATCATATATTCATTCGGTATATTAGCAAATAAATAGCAGATTTTTCACAGACCTATTAATGTCAATTTGGATCTAGTAATTAGTATTGTTAAATCATGTTGCGTTCTTCACAACTATGTTCGAGAGAGAGACGGATACAAGTTCGAAGATACCCTGACAATGGTCACGGAAGTGACAATGGCTTAGAAGAAGTGCCAAATTGTATCCAAAGGACTATGCGACGCGGTGTATCCTATAGAAACGTGTTTGCTGATTATTTTATGACTGAGGGTCAATTATCTTGGCAAATGAGCAGAAGTAATTAAACAATAAATGAAAAATAAGTAACTTAGCTAAGGCTTTTTTTTCTTCATCTGGTAATCCTTCACCTCCGAATAAGTCCACTTTTTCCTCCAACTGTTTTTTCTTCAAATCTCTATTGGAATATTCGTCACTCTATAAATCCCAAACAGCTTTGCGGCATTCTATTTCTAATATAAATTTCTCTATATCGAAAGCTTGAGCCATCTTTCTACGCAGCGTCCGATCGCCTTGAAAGTTGCTCGTCGTGTGAACGCTCGCATTTGCACCCGTACTCCTATTGGTCGCGGCGACCGGCCAGTTGCTTGTGCGTCGCCACTGCGCGGCGACCGGCAACCACGTGAGTAAACACCTATTTAAACTATAGAAAGTCACAGTCGACAGTGCGTAATGCCGCTAAAAGAGATGCTGGGGATTATGCTAAACGCAATAATATTGACGTAACTTATAATTATTTTCCATTTCAATTATCTCGAATTGAAATATCAAAATATGGGCGAAAAATTGAAGCCATTGATAATCCTGGTATAACTACTACTATTCTGCATTCTTTGGTAAGCTTACCAACATATAAATAATATTACTTAAAAGTTAGTAGAGATAATAGCAAATGCCCAGTAAAATGTTTCATTCAGATAGGACAAATGTTATTATTTATCCATTGAGATATCTATTTGGTTTTATCAGAGATTATATCAATATTTATTTTCATGGGTGTTATAAAATATTATTTATACATGTTAATGCTGTTCGACCAATAATTTCAATCCATGATTTAAAAAATTATGTGTCCCATTTTGGAATATGAAGCAAACACATCCAACGCAATAGCATAAAAAAATATATAAGAACCCGAGAACACATATCAGTTTTGTGTATTAGCAATTTTTAGGAAAATCTGTTCCTCAAGGTACAAGAATATTTAATTTTGATATAAAATATCAGTTCGATAATTTACATTTTGGTATGCCAGGATTTGTAATAGTGGGTTTTCAAATTAGTAGGAAAGACAACGCAAATCAATATGTTCACTCTTCTATTTTCTATCACTGTGATTTAAGAAGTATTTATGCTAAAAACGGAAAAAAAATTAAAATTTTTCTCAGGAATATCAAAATTTAGATTTCGAAGCTGGTTTATTTTTTAAGATGTATCTAGCATATCATGATTTTAGGTATTCTGAAATATAAACTACTACAAATTATAGAAACAATGAACTGTACTACCACCAAGTTTTAAATTTTCAAGGTAAACATAATAATTATTTTTATTTTCCTAGAAGGTGATTATATATAACTGACTGTACTTATAGAATAACTATGCTAGTAAACGATATAATAAATATAAAAATAAGTGTTGATTTTAATAAGAATGTTCTAGAGCACACAATATATATAGTTGTATTAGTTACCCAAAGAGACCTTAGCTATGATCAAATGAAAGAGAAGTTATTGAAGATGGATTAACTTTTTAAAATTATAAAGTGGAAACAGTTAGCGATTTGAATTAATTGCCAAAATGTATTGCTAGTTTTATGAAAATGCTTAGATACAATTATAAATTATTCATTCGAAAAAAATATATATATATATATATTTCCAATTTTTTAAATATTAAATGAATAAAATACAGATTTTGAAAAAACCCAATGATGTCAATAAAATTAAATAAAAAATAGTTGAATATGTTTATAACGTTAAAGCATAATAAATCCTAAAATTTTATAAGAAATCTTGATTCTTATACCATGTTTTGTTTCATTAGATAGATAATAAGTTTAAAGTTATTTGACCAAGAAGATATATATAAATTAAATTATATATATTTGAATTTATATTTGGATAACATATGGAATAAAATGTTAAAATTAAAATTGAGATTATATTTAATTTTCAACATGATACAAATGTCTGTATATAAATAGTGAAACTACAAAATATAAACTATCCTGAATTAATTAAATAATTCATTTGAATTTATTTATTTACAAGAGTTACAAAACAAATTTTCAAATCAGTGATACTATCTTCGGTAAAAAATAATTGTATCGTAGATTAGAAATACAAGATTATATTACCAGATTGATATACAAAGTTAATTGATAACAATTTTTTAAAACAGTTAAAAGAACATTCTATTCACTTTGCCTATACAGGTTAAAAAAACGATTCAAAGTGGAACATCTATGCATAGAATAGAGTTCTCTAAAATTATTAAATATTAGCTTTTTTGGCGTTATATTTTTGGCGTTGATAAATGGCATAATTTTGTAAACAATCAATTGTAAGATTTGTTATTGATATTTGGTGACAATTTGACCATTTTTGATTGATGTTTGATGACATTTAATGATTTTAGTTGATGTGGTCCAAAACTAATTATTTTAAAAAAATTTCCATTTTTGCGTTAATTAACGATATTATTTTATAAATGATGAAATTACAAGGTTTTTAATTGATATTTGGTGCTAATTAATGATTTTATGATATGTTTGAGACTGTTTTTATATTTTACTTACTGATGATTTTATCGGTAAATTTATCTTCTTGATGTTTCGTTAAATTTAACAAAGTAGGCCAGTATCCGCAAATATATATATTGCTCCTATGCCATGCAATTTTCCAGCTTTCTGAGTAGAAATTCTGCCATTGCGCTATATTCCTTTATCCCAATATCCTACGCCTCAACTAAGCTAACAATTTTTCGGTATCGGAAACATCTCATTAGAAGTGCATCACCATGGCATAATATTTATTTACTTATTGACAAAAAATGTAATGTAAGATTGGTTTTTTTTTGTTTTTTCTATATAGGTACCAAATAGCTGCAGACTTCTATTACCATGTCTATCACCGATTTTTGCTCCAAGCCTCTTCATGCTGGTCAGCGTACCATTTTGCGAATATTGCAAAAGTACATGATTCTTCTATTCCGTTTTGTGAAGTTGAAAGCAATACGGACTGCCGATTTCCTTGGGGCGTACATTTCGCGAATCACTTTTTTTTCGGAAGCGAATCGACACGGCTTCAAGGAAGACGTTATATTTACTGACGAGGCACACTTCAGTTGCGATCTTATTTCAGATCCTCGCAGCACTTACGCGTAGACAGGTGGCAATCCGCACTCCCCGTTATTCTGCTGTCTTCAACAACGGTTCGGTGTAAACGTCTGGGCGAGCGTCATTGGTGAAGGTTTGGTGGGCCTCTGCTTGCACGCACCCTGTCTCAACAACAATGGTAACTGTATTTCCTGAGGGAATGGTCTTCCAAAGATTTTAGAAGAGGTCACCTTGCACATCATACAACACATGCGATTCCAGCACGATGACGCCCATAATCACAGTGCATGAAGCATTCGTGACCACTTCAAAGACGCAGTCCTGCTAAATGATTTGTTCACGGATCTCATATTGCCTGGCCTCCGCGGTCACCTGACCGCATTTCGTTGGATTTTTCTTCTGATGGTTTGTGCAGAGTTTCGTCTGCAAGACGCTGATTGAAGCAAATTTGTTCACACGGCTTGCACAGTGGCCGAGACTAATATGATATTTGGATGTATGTACGCCGATCACCGGTGCGCCATTGTAAGCTGTGCGCCAGTAGAATTTATTCCACCAATACTAGTTAAGATTTTTCTGACCGGTTAAAATAACACGTACTATCATTAAAACAAAATCTTTAAACAATATTTATTATTTTTGAGCTTTGTCTTAAACTTCACTCTTACAACATTTTGAAAAAAGCATCTCATAAAATTAAAAAACTCTTCCTGCAAATTATAATGGAATATTAACGGTTTTGTCAGCTACATTTTTATATAACACCGAAAAAAAAATGTTTTAAATGCAACGAAAAGCATAACTTAGTATTTTAAAATAACACCAAAATTTGTAGAGTGTTATTTAATTAGTGAAGTTTTGTAGATCTACCATTGTTGAGGCTAAGTCTGCAAAACTACTTCAAGAAAAGCAACTATATATTTTTTGTGTGCTCGTAACATTTCCACAGCAAAATCACTCTTTATCCTGATCCTGACCTTGCTCGAGCCGTAGGGGGTATCTCATTGATCAACTATCATTGTATTGCTAAAATAAGGTGGACGCCATAAAAATATTGAAAGGAAGATTATAGATTAAGTACATTGATATTTTATCAGCACGTTCTTTAACCTACACGATGATAAACACCTTCCATAAACGAACTTTACTTTTTATACACTTTTGCCAACATAGCCAGTACGGTTCGAGGACTAGTTGTGGCTGGTCCTGATAGGCTAATGATACCACACCAAAATTACATCACGTTATATTTTAAGCTGTGTATCGCGCGTGTTGAGGCGACACTGTACTTATAACACATGGAATATATTTGGACAATTAAATTAGGCACTCTGCATACACGCTAATTTAACTACAGAAAAAGTGAAGTTTACGATCACATTGATACTTTTGACAGCACAAACAGAGCAACACGTCAACTCTGGACGTAGTGAAGGTGCGGGCAATGCGGCAGATAGCGCCAGCCGTTGTCGAGTCCCACGCTCAGATAGAGACATAACAAGTAGGGTAGGGAACATGTTATTTATTTTATTGTCTTTATATATTTAAATATTGAAATGTTCATATTTTGTAAGAATTAAAATTTCGTGGTTCAAAAAAACAAATAAACACAAATTAAATAATTTTTCAAATATATTGCAACAATAAACAAAGCATACAATTTGTGTCACAAGTATTTCAAACAATGGTATTCTCAGGGTATTCTCTCCTTTGTCACAAGAACCTCGCATGTACCTCACCGTAAGGAAACAACGCACACAATAACCTCGACTCTTATGATCACTCTTGCACACAACATGACATTTTCTCAGACAACGCAATACTTTACACCAGACAATTTTTCAGCTGATGATTTGAAACTACGTATACTGTCTGAAGTAAGGAGTACCCAAAGACACATGAAAGTTTCCACTTTCTTNCAGCTGATGATTTGAAACTACGTATACTGTCTGAAGTAAGGAGTACCCAAAGACACATGAAAGTTTCCACTTTCTTTTTCATGACATCACGGGCCTACAGGAGAATACGAGGATTCGGTGAAGGTCCAGCTGTATCGAGCGGTATTCAGTGATGCATGGTATGAGCTAATCCATGCAACGATGCCTCCTGTTGAATTTCCTACAACAAAGAGACATTTGATTGTGATCATGATATAATTATAAGAACAACTCTTCAAAACGTGCAAAATTTTTTTACTAAAATATGTTTTTGTATTTTAAAATTTTGTTAATGCACACAAAACCTATCTCGAGGGAAGGCAGTTATGCGCAGTACGTAAATTATTGCCTGTCAACATAAGTGTGCGCAGAGGAGTTGCAGGGGTGCAGCTGCACTCCATTGCGTCATGTCATTAGGAAAAATAAAAAGAAACCTTGCAAATTTCCTGTTTTCGCCATATAGTCTGGATGATTAAAATGACCACTGAATTAACATATGTTTAGTAAAGCAAAGACTAATTCGTATTTTACCGTGTATTATTCATATCGTAAATATGTGTCATCATTTTGCAGTTGTCAGCCCCATTGCGTAACTCTGCGCACTGTTATGATTGGTCCCGTTCAAACTTTCTAACGAAGCAAAACCGAAGAAAAGGCGCCACAGAGTTCACTAACGCCAGGCCAGAACGATTGCAGACACGACAGAATAATGGTGCGAAGACGCCACAAAACTGCTAGAATATCAAAACATCAGATTAAGAATTATTGCAGCAAGTCGACGGGACATTACCACAAGACGCCCGGCAACAGCGAAGATGCTGATCCAAGAGCATTTCAGGGTAGTAACACAAAAACCGATACAGCCCGCCTCCAAAGCAATAAGGGAAGCAATCGAAGTAAAGTTCGTCACGGTCACGTGGTGGGGCGAGAAGTGTGAAATAGACGTCAACGACCAGGACCGGCGTCGTCTACTCGGAACATTAGACCAGACAGCGGCTGTTCCTTGGGCTGCTTCAGCCAGAGTGTCCGGGTGCGAGGCTGGGGTAAGTTCCCTTCCTTTATATCTGATCCTCCTTCTTAACTAACAACCTTACTTAAGCCCTTCCCTTTCACTTCCGTTGGACTTAACTTTAATTGAATATCATTGTATACTTTTCTAATTTTAGATAAAGTAAAGTCTGTATTAATCATTTCAACCTATCCTTTTAATTATCTTAGCTTATCCTGGTTTCCTTAAAATTAACCTTTCCTAAGAGTGTTATGAGCCACCCAGGCTCATAACAGCTCACATATGCTTGACCACACATGTTTCAATTCATAGTAAATATTATGATTAAATTGTAATAATACTACACATAACACAATAACTCCACACCACACAAACTAATGCATGACAAAACATGGTTAAATGCATAATAAGAAAAACGTGCATGTTATAATAATAATAATAATAAAAATACAGCCCGCACAGAAAAGAGGTAGTAATGTTTGGTGTAGTATCTTCAGCAAAAGTACAGTGTATATATACATATATATTTATTTATTTATATGTTTGTGTAATGCATCCTGTGAATTACTCGGCATCGATATGACTCCTTCATATATTGACTGCTTTGAAAATATACAGTGGTCGAGTGTAACAAATAGTCGTTTTCCAAAGTTGCTAAAAACGGCATATTCGGAATGGTGTATCTGAAAAAACACTAATAGGATACGTGTGAAACGAGGATACACGACCACGCTAAAATTTGCTACCAACTTGCCCCTAATAAAGCGATATGTGCACCGTGTANCAGCTGATGATTTGAAACTACGTATACTGTCTGAAGTAAGGAGTACCCAAAGACACATGAAAGTTTCCACTTTCTGTTTCATGACATCATGGGCCTAAAGGAGAATATGAGGATTCGGTGAAGGTCTAGCTGTGTCGAGCGGTATTCAGTGATGCATGGTATGAGCTAATCCATGCAACGATGCCTCCTGTTGAATTTCCTACAACAAAGAGACATTTGATTGTGATCATGATATAATTATAAGAACAACTCTTCAAAACGTGCAGAATTTTTTTACTAAAATATGTTTTTGTATTTTAAAATTTTGTTAATGCACACAAAACCTATCTCGAGGGAAAGCAGTTATGCGCAGTACGTAAATTATTGCCTGTCAACATAAGTGTGCGCAGAGGAGTTGCAGGGGGTGCAGCTGCACTCCATTGCATCATTTCATTAGGAAAAATAAAACGAAATCTTGCAAATTTCCTGTTTTCGCCATATAGTCTGGATGATTAAAATGACCACTGAATTAACATATGTTTAGTAAAGCAAAGACTAATTCGTATTTTACCGTGTATTATTCATCTCGTAAATATGTGTCATAATTTTGCAGTTGGAAGCCCCATTGCGTAACTCTGCGCACTGTTATGATTGGTCCCGTTCAAACTTCCTAACGAAGCAAAACCGAAGAAAAGGTGCCACAGAGTTCACTAACGCCAAGCCAGAACGATTGCAGACACGACAGAATAATGGCACGAAGAAGCCAAAAAACTGCTGGAGTATCAAAACATCTGATTAAGAATGATTGCAGCAAGTCGACGGGGCATTCACACAAGACGCCCGGCAACAGCGAAGATGCTGATCCAAGAGCATTTCAGGGAAGAAACACAAAAACCGAATCAGCCCGCCTCCAAAGCACTAAGGGAACCAATCGGAGCAAAATTCGACAACGGTCACGTGGTGTGGTGAGAAGTGTGAAATAGACGTCAACGACCAGGACCGGCATCGTCTACTCGGAACATTAGAACAGACAGCGGCTGTTCCTTGGGCTGCTTCCATCAGAGGGTCCGGGTGCGAGAATGGGGTAAGTTCCCTTCCTTTATATTTGCTCCTCCTTCTTAACTAACAATCTTCCTTAAGTCCTTCCCTCTCACTTCCGTTGGACTTAACTTTAATTTAATATCATTGTATACTCTTCTAACTTTAGATCAAGTAAAGTCTTTATTAATCATTTCAACCAATCCTTTTAATTATCTTAGCTTTTCCTGTTTTCCTTAAAATTAACCATTCCTAAGAGTGTTATGAGCCACCCAGGCTCATAACAGCTCACATATGCTTGACCACACATGTTTCAATGCATAATAAATATTGTGATTAAATTTTAATAATACTACACATAACACAATAACTCCTCACCACACAAACTAATGCTTGACAAAACATGGTTAAATGCATAATAAGAAAAACGTGTATGTTATAATAATAATGCAAATACAGCCCGCACAGGAAAGAGGTAGTAAAGTTTGGTGTAGTATCTCCAGCAAAAGTACAGTGTATATTTATTTATTTATTTATATGTTGGTGTAATGCATCCTGTAAATTACTCGGCATTGAGATGATTCCTTCATATATTGACTGCTTTAAAAATAGACAGTGGTCGAGTGTAACAAATAGTCGTTTTCCAAAGTAGCTAAAAACGGCATATTCGGAATAGGTATCTGAATACACACTAATAGGATACGTGTGAAACGAGGATACACGACCACGCTTAAATTTGCTACCAACTTGCCCCTAATAAAGCGATATGTGCACCGTGTAAAGTCTCATAGTATTTTCTCTCTTCCCCACGGAAGACTGCACGACGGATCAGCGTCTTGAGTGAAAAGGCAAAATCACATTAGATGCACCATCCAGCGTCGCTTATAGCGCTGCAATGATTTCGTCCATCTTCTACAAAATCAACTCGCCCATTAGTCGGTGATGTTAACTCTTATCTAGCCCAGTTGTTAGTTTTATTTTTTACTCATCGGTTACACGTTACGTTTGCAGCAATGCAAATTGATAGTTTGGGAAGAATGTACGATGGCGCATAAAAAATCTTTGGAGACATTAGACCAAACGATGAAAGATCTACGAAACAATCAAAATAGGTTTGGTGGTGCGATGATTCTGTTGGCAGGTGATTTTCGCCAAATATTGCCAGTGATTCCACGGTAAACGCCAGCCGATGAACTTAATGCATGCTTGAAGTCATCAGTTTTGTGTAAACACATCAAGATACTCAAATTAAGTATGAACATGGGTGTTGAGTTGCAAAACGACCAATCTGGAGAAGTATTTTAAAAGCAATTGCTGGACATTGGCAATGGTAAAATCTCAGTCGACATTTTGACTGGCTGCAGATTTTTGTCAGTACATCGACTCAAAGAATCAACTCATCACAAAGGTATTCCCAAACATTGCTCAAAATTACAAAAACCATGGTTATATTGGCTGCGAAAAACATTGATGTCAACGAATTAAATTTCAAGATTCAAAGTGAAGTTGCTGGAGAATTGATGACTTACAAATAGGTAGATTCCGTTACTAGTCAGAATGATGTCGTCAACTATCCAACCCAATTTTTAAACTCGCTGGAATTGCCCGGATTGCCGACTCACAATCTCCAATTAAAAGTTGGATCGGTAATTATAGTGTTGATAAATATCAACCAATCACGTCTTTGTAATGGCACCCGGCCTGCGGTGAAAAAACTGATGAACAACGTCATAGAAGCAACAATTCTTAGAGGAAAGTATAAAGGAGAAGACGTTTTAGTACCACGAATCCCAATGATTCCGACCGACATGCCATTTGACTTTAAACGGTTGCAGTTTCCCGTGCGGCTAGCATTCGCAATGACTATAAACAAATCACAAGGGCAGTCATTTAATGCTTCCGGCATTACCCTTGAAAATCCATGCTCCTCGCATAGTCAATTGTATGTCACCTGTTCCCGTGTCGGAAAACCATCAGCTTTGTTCGTTTACGCACCAGACAACAAAACAAAAAAATGTCGTGTATTATAAAGCATTGCAATTAAAGAAATAGTGATGTCACAGCAAACCACTCAAATAAAAGCATTTCTTTATTTTGACTGTTTACTTGAAATTCTGATTTAATTCAATTGTAACTTAAATTTATGAAGAAAAAAAACAGCGTCGTTCCAAGTCGATATCATTCCAGGCACATCATACATTTTGAGATAGAATGTAAAATAAAATAAAAATTTTCCATTGGACAGAACAACATCTGTCGGGACAGCTAGTGTTTGAATAAATAAATAGGTGTCACATTTATTAACTGATCGCGANACATCTGTCGGGACAGCTACTGTTTGAATAAATAAATAGGTGTCACATTTATTAACTGATCGCGAGAACTGAAATTGAAGTCGTCACTTCAACGAGTTTGATTTTGCGGTAGGCTTTATTCTGACACATGGAGAGTGAAAATTAAACATTTTTCAGTATTACTTAATTCTTTTTTGACTGTTTTGATTTTTTGGGGAAGGAGAGTAGGCTGTCTCGAAATATTAACATTAGGATCAGGGAACCTACGTGGTATCATCTTGTTAGGAAATTAAACTAATTTGCTATAAAACGAGTTTGCATATACTCCACAGGCTATGACAAAATCAAAACATGTGCGATTGGAAAAAAAAACTAAGAAGAAGGCATGTCGAACGCCACACGTAAGAATAATTAGAATTTGTATGTACACTGCCATGACAAGTAGAGCGATGAAGGCAAATATCTTTCGTATGCTTATAAGGCCCGCGTGCCTAAATAGGGAAACTAACTTCAAGAAAATAAGATTACGTGGTGAGATGCTACATGCTCTTCCCGGTATTCCTGGGTCCGATTCTACGATAAACTATGATTACAGCCGTAATAAGAGTTACAGATAAGTCTGCGTCATTCGCATTGCTGGCATATACACTGAAGAGCCAAAAAAACTGTAGGCGTGCGTATGCAAATAACAGAGGTATGGAACCAATCAGAGTAACGCGATGCGGTCGGCAGCTAGATCGGTTACTGCGGCTACAATGGCAGGTTATCAAGATTTAATTGAGTTTGAACGCATTGTTATAGTCGGCGCACGAGAGATGGGAATTAGCATCTCCAAGGTAGCGATAAAATTTGGAATTTCGCGTACGATAATTTCACGAGTGTACCGTGAATATCGAGAATCCGGTAAATCATCAAATCTTCGATACCGCTGTGGCCGGAAAAAGATCGTGAACGAACGGGACAAACGACGACTGACGAGAATCATTAAACGTGACAGACGTGCAACAATTTCTCAAATTGGCGCAGATTTCAATGCTGGGGCATCAACAAGTTCCAGTGTGTGAACTATTCAACGGACCATCATTGATATGGGCTTTCGGCGCCGAAGGCCCACTCGTATACCATTGTTGACTGAACGACACAAAGCTTTACGCCTCGCCTGGGCTCGCCAAGACCGCCATTGGACTGTTGATGACTGGAACACGTTGCCTGGTCTGACGAGTCTCGTTTCCAATTGTGTCGGGCGGATGGACGTGTACGGGTATGGAGACATCCTCATGAATCCATGGACCCTACATGTCAACAGGGGACTGTTCAAGCTGGTGGAGGCTCTGTCATGGTATGGGGCGTGTGCAGTTGGCGTGAAATGGGACCCCTGATACGTCTAGATACGTCTCGGACGGGTGACAGATACGTAAGCATCCTATCCGATCACCTGCGCCCATTCATGTCCATTGTACATTCCGATGGACGTGGACAATTCCAGCAGGATAATGCCACACCCCACACGTCGAGAGTTGCTACCGAGTGGCTTCAGGAACACTCTTCTGACTTTAGACACTTCCATTGGCCACCTAAATCACCAGAAATTAACATTATTGAGCATATCTCGGATGCCTTGCAACGTGCTGTACAGAAGAGATCTTTAGCACTCGCACTTCTATAGATTTCTGGACTGCCCTGCAGGATTCGTGGTGTGAATTGCCTCCTGCATACCCTCAGACATTATTTGAGTCCATGCCACGTCGTCTTGCGACACTTCTGCGTGCTCGCGGGTGCCCTACACGATATTAGGTAGGTGTACAAGTTTTTTTGGCTCTTCGGTGTATAAACATTCAATTGTGAAATGGTAAAGAGCTTAAGACCAGCTTTCAAATGTTTTGACGTAAGTACATATATGAGTTATTTATAGATAGGTGAATGCGATGGTGTTAACATGATTAGTGCCCAGCATTTCTTGATCACGTATTGATAGAGACCGGAAAAATTCGTGAGTTCAATGAATTGCAGACTAGACTCTACAGTCTTATGTACAAATATGACGACATCAACTTCACATTGGGCGCCTGCTGTCACAGTGGAAGGCGATAACTGGACCAGCACTCTCCAGGAAGTGTCAAAGAACGCGTGAGCCAATGTCTAAAGTTATATAAACGCAAGTGTTTTTAGTTCTATCTTGTCCAAAAATGAATCCGTGAATTGCTCAGGTCTGTACGTATTGAAATTGTAGTTTCTGCATGTAGTGTTAAAATGACTCTAGTTTAGGACTTAAAGTGTTTTTAACACTATAATGTAATGGAGATTACAAACAGTAGAAAACATAAAACCAAAATAGGTCCCTCCAGACTATATCTACTGATAAAAACACAAATTAAGGGCATACCATTACTCTTTTGTTTTTATGTTTATTATTTGATTTGCGCTCGACGATGGGGGGTGTGAATGTTTATGACAGGACATAAAAATTGAAAGGTTAAAGAAATTGAAGTACCTCTGCAAGGAATATAATAAAACATTCAAGTTTGACAGGGAAACCATACATACACCACAGAAACAGATATGTTCCTGCGCGGAAAACTGGAGAAATATGTAGAGAAGTGTGAAAGTGTGGTTATGTCATGATGTAGACCGTTTGCCACGCCGCACTTCCACCGCATCAACCGGAATCAGTGTATCACCAGTACACTGCGAGTGCCGCGTGCAGTGCAGTGCGAGTGCAGGAAAGTGTAGTCTAGGACAGCGCAAACACATACCACTCCGCAACCTTCGCGCGGGCAACGGTGGGTTATGACGTACCCAGCGCACGTAATTTGTAAGGCAGTTAAAAAAGCACCGAGCGTGTGAATGTACAAACACGTCCCTACCAGCGTTTCAGTGTTTATATTCTGTTAATTATAAAATTCCCGTGTTGTCATTTCCGTTGTTTTACCCTCATTTCATACCATCCAATCTTAAATTGTAATTATTTGTATGCAGGATAATATTGTGTATTTATTTTGTTAATTTTTCGTGCAAGTGTTTGCGTCATTCATTTGTTAAAATTTTTCCAGTCAAGCAGAAAGTAGTACAGGTGAACCGCGTGTCGCCATTGTTCACGCCGCGCGAGCTCACCAGTTTTAGTCGCCGTCTAGTGTCTGACGGGGTCGGTCGCGTCGCGCGCACGCTCCCGGTGAACTCAACTTTTGTTCACCGAAAAATGCATATTTCAATAGTAACGTCATTCTTGGAACCGTTTCTATTTAATCACCACCCGGAGTTGCCGCCCCTTCTTCTCCAAGATTTGCATCACCGGGGAAACGTAATTTCCACATAAATCTACGATGGCCGTTCGAGCCATTATCGCTGCGTAGCCTATCTGGCAGGCTTGTAGTCCATAGCCCTCATTACTTGTCACATAATGTGATGTAATTGTTTGCGAAAGAGTAATTACACACTTGTTTTCAGACTTCGTGTCTCTTATTTCAAGCACTGCCTTCGGGCGTTTCGGGGTACAGGTCCCGTATAACCTGTCTTCGCCGAATTTAACGTAAGTCAACTTAAAATCAGTATACACGCCAAGGAACTCTTTAGAATTAAAGGCGTGTGGGTCACCCTGAATAGGCTCACTATATATCCGACGTAAGTATCAAGAGTTGGAGACTCATTCGACCATTCACCGATAGGGCTGCGTACATCCGGGCGGTGTCTGGCGCCAAGTTGGGCAATCCCTATTACAAAATCCACCTCATAATTTTTGCACCGCTCTTCCAAATTTCCATTAACCCAGCACCATCCAGCCAACAGGTGTTAATTGTCGTTCTTCTGTTGGCGTACCTTTTCCTCGTTATTCATTTCACATTATTTTTACACAGTAACCTCCAAATTTTCGACACCTCAACACCTCTTTGAGCATTTTTCCAACCTATTAACCCTCCTCCCAATGACAACATTAAGAGAAGGCCAGGAGCAGTTTGATCAACCTGGGACAACGCTCTGACACCAGTAAGACACCAGAACGACGCCCAGAGACACTACGCACCGTGGCGTAAAAGCACATAAAAAACTAGCTTCACAGCCACTATTACATCAACGGCGCAGGGCACATGCAGTGAGTCGGCCATAACAGGACCGCGAGGCCACTGTGTAGGCAGTGCTTGAACTCTACCCCACATTATGTAGTGGCCAAGTACGAACTAGGTACAACATATTGCAAGTGCTCTCGTAAGAGCAGCCCAATGTTCAACCGCGCTGCGAACAACTGCGAACACATGGCAGCTCCGATATGATAAACTATATTCAAAGCCAATGTAAATTCAAAGTATCGGACAATACCAGTCAACAAAATAGCGAAATTCATTTTCCAGTAAAAACAATTTTGTGTACCAGTTTACTGTGTATGGGCCGAGGTCTCCCTACTCTCCAATGTACTTTGTGCTTAAAGCATTATCATCAAACATGTCTAACCACGACCCCAATCTCTCGACAGTGCAAAACAAGAATTTTCAGTGCTTACAGTGCCACAACAATAATAACAATCAATTGATCACTTCTACCATATACAAAGACTTGTTAACCGGTAAAGACTGTCAACCAACCCAGTATTACCGACTAGTGTGCCCAGGGGGCGAAAGTAATGATGTGTTGAAATCCAGAGCGTGTTCACTACACGTACACGGGCAGCATTTACAGCCTGGCGAGAGACGGACAGTACGAGATGGCAAATTCATGTGTCGGCAACGTACTGCAGTGGCAGACAAAGCATCGCAACTGTCACACGCTACCAGTACGCACGTGATATATGTAAATAAAACCGCGCTGCTCGCTCATTCCACACCCCGCCAGCCAGCCTTGACTTCAGCACCTCTCCATATCTTACCCTCCGCTCCTTACATTCCACCCACTTGCCACCTACGTTCCCTCGCCTGCCTTCCACCAACAGATTATTCCAGTGCTACAAACCGACACATTTCATATTCAGCAACCAAACCCGGTGACACAAGTCCCCACTCACAACCTTGTTCCACCAGCTGCGAGCTCGTGGCGAAAAAGTAGCAGAAGGCAACACCTAACCGCTGTAGCCATCCCAACCCTTGCGCCTGGACCAACCAGTGTTACCACGCCCTCTCGATTCCAGTCGCTAACACCTTTGCATGTTCACCTACAGAGCACCCATCAGCATTCCCGAGTGACTGCGCATTGCGCCTTCAACGCTATGCGATATGCGTGAAGAAGTGGCCTAGATGCGTTGAAGTGCAACTCCCTGGAGAAGCACGTTCTTGGTGGCAATCCATTAATCGCTACGGCCTAGAGTGGGAGAAATTCCTCCATGCTTTCCAGTGCCACTTTTTAGAAGCATTCATATTGCTGCAAGCGCAAAGTAAGCTAACATTGGAAGGACAACAACCAACAGAGATATTGACCATGTTCATCACCAGTAAATATATTTTGTCAGACGTTTCCACCCTCACCTGCCCAAGCGCGAAGTGCTCGAAGTGGTGGCAGAAACAATGCGCCCAGAATTCCGGGCCACGTTGGTGCCACTGCATAATAGCAGCCTAGATGAACTCATGCACACTACGATAATCCTGGAGTGAAATCCATAACAGCTGTGTCACGAACGGGAACCGAGTGCCGCGCGATAGAGTCACAAACAATATCAGGACATGTGTGAAGATACAGCAAAAAAAATACTGCAACAGAGAGTGCACGAAACAAAAATGTGAAGTGGGATAGAAGCCAACTACCACCAACTCCGTGCTATTATTGTGATGGTCAGGAACACCATTGGCAGAGTGCATGACCTAATATTCCCACCTCAACAAACAAACAAGCAACCACACAAGCAGCAATCTTAGAAACAGGAAGAAGGGGTAAAGGAGCCAGACGTTCCCGACGCCCCAATCCCGAACAGTGTTACCAACTTGATGCCACAACAAGCCCTAATTAAACAGGTTAGTAGCAGTCATTCTTAGATCATACGCATTTAAGTATTTATTAACGGTCATCATTGCCAAACATTAATAAACACTGCTGCCTCACATATCTTCATACAGCCTAATTTCGTGCATCCTACAGATATCACTCCAGCCGCTCAAGTAATTCGCTTAACCACAAATAAACACATCAGCACCGCAATTGGTTAAGCCACAGTGACAGTTCGCATATGTGACCTAGAAATAATAACCACAGCAGTTCTTCCCCGGATATTAGGGAAGATTGGCATCCTTGGTTTACCATGGTTTACTGAACAAAATACCATAGTTAAACCCACGGCACGTCACATCGTTTTGGCCTGAAGGAGCTACACAGAGTATATAACTTTGAACAGTGACCAGCTGATACAGTACCAGCTGTTTTACTAGCGGGCTTTGACAATAACATACCGCCCGAACACCAGGCAGCTTTTCAGCGGCTGCTTGACGAGTGCCGATACGTGTTTGCGGCACACGACGCCCATCGTCAATCCACAGTAGCTGAGCATGCTATACTGCTAGACAAGCCTATATACATTTCACCACACAGTTATTTACAGCATCAAACAAGGATAATTGAACATCAAATTAATGAAATGTTGAATGACAGTATTATTGAACCAACAAACAGTGACGTAAACTCTGCCATAACACTGGCACCTAAACAAGATGGCACGTGGAGGTTTTGTGTAGTCTTTCGGGTAGTGAATCAAGTGAAATATAGTGCTTTACCACCATACACTTCTTCATCAAAGATGCCCTCTGTTCCTTAGGGCAAGCCAAGGTCATGTCATCCCTTGACCTCAAGAGCGGCTATTGCCAAGTGCCCACCAAGCTAGAAGACCATTGGGAGACAGTTTTCATGGTCCCCGACAGCAGGCGTTTCCAGTTTTTCGCCATGCTGTTTGAACTGAAGTGTGCACGGGCCACCTTCCATGCTATGATGGTAAGAGTGTTCGACGGCCTCATCGGTGAATTCACACTCGCCTACCTAGACGACGAGGCGCTATGGTCAGCAAGTTGAGAGGAGCACGTACTCCACCTGTCACTTGTGCTCAAGATGTTGGCCATCAACGCCCTCACGTGCGCAACTGCAAAATGCCACCTAAGAAAAACCAGCATCCACTTCCTAAGCAATGTCGTCGACGAGGAAGGCAACAAACCTAACCCCAAAGAACTGCTGCTGATCGGCGAGTACCCACCACCACCACCACATACACGCAAGCATTTCCGGAAATTGTGTGGGCTAATAAACTGGCTTCGGGAGCACATCCAGGACTTCATATTCATCACCACACCACTCACGGATCTGCTGTCAATCCCGCAGCAGTTTCAGTGGGACAACACTGTCGACGATGCCTTTCAGAAAATCAAGTCACGTTTCAGAATGTGCCCGACCTTGACGAGGCACGACGCCACAATACATCTCTACCTGCAGACTGATGCCAGCCAAGAAGGATTCGGCGCAGTGCTCTACCAGTGCAGTCACAATAGC
This sequence comes from Clitarchus hookeri, assembly GCA_002778355.1. Classification (NCBI taxonomy): domain Eukaryota; kingdom Metazoa; phylum Arthropoda; class Insecta; order Phasmatodea; family Phasmatidae; genus Clitarchus; species Clitarchus hookeri. The sequence goes on from NQII01004565.1 coordinate 96,410, forward strand.
TAACTCACATCATCGACTTCGCTAGTGCCAAGTTTGGACGAACTGAGCAGAGGTACGATGTCAACGAATGTGAATGCTTAGTCGTGGTATGGTCTATCAAGTTGTACCGAGTGTACTTGGAGTACGAGTGCTTCACGCTTCAAACCGACAACCCCTGCTTAGTTTGTCTCCACACCATGCACAAGGCATGCAGCGAGTTGACCCAGAGGACATTCCTTCTCCGTGTTTTCGAATGTGTTAAAGGGATCTGGAGTGGGGAAATAAAACTCTGTTTTGCAGAAACATTTTAATTAAGCAACGTACACATACTTACTGTACATGACCTAATACACGAACGTCACCTTTCACTATTTGTACCAACCAACTTCCTAAAAATCCAAATAGCATCACCAAGCTCGAACTTAAGCTTATTTATGTATTTTTTGAAAAATACATAAATTCAATTCATAGCTAAATAATTTGACAGTTTTACTCTTGTGAATTAAAACTAGGGTATATGACGAACACAGGTTGATCCTTTGATTATATTAAAAGGAACTAGTAAAAAGGATGTATGCACGGTTCATATTTAGCCCTGTCTACATCTTCAACGCCATTATTTATGAATGGATCAATTAAGTACGACATAATATCAAAATAACTAAAAGTTTGTTTTGTTATTTTGTCGTACTCTTTCGCAACATTTAGTCACGTCGAAGCTATGTGGTATTAACTCCCCAAATACTAGCACCTTCCTCTTCACCTTCTTCTGACCAACACCACTACTATATATTGTTTCTAATTAAATAATACGGTCTTCAGCTCCCAGAAAAAAGGAGTTATTTAGATATACGAAAATACTCCTTACCCGTGAATTGGCGGCACTGTTATTGAACAAATAATTATTTCATACAGCACGAGGGGCATTATGTGAAACGACCCTGTAAAACTAATAGAGGAAACCCTATCGTCTTCGATTCATCGAGCCTACCCTATGTTAGTTTCTTAGGCAACCGTCTTGGTAACTTGTTAAAAGGAAAACTAATATGTCTGAAACGTTTTCAAATAATACACGTCATGTAAGTACTCAATAGAAAATAAGTATAGTGTAAGTATTAGTTTTAGGCATTAAAGTTGGCGTATTTAAATCCTGTTACCGATATTTTAAAAATTAAATTGTTCTGAAAGAAAAATACATTCGTTCGTTTAGGTTTTTACTATAAATAGAGACGGCATTATTATTAATTGTACTAATTTTTTTGAAAAAAGTATTTATACGACTTTAATAATTATATTTATTTAAAAAATACAAGGCATTTATAATAAATACATTTTGCACTACTTTTTAATGTTTTAATTCAATAACCCACAAACTGTGGAGCAAAATTTTGGGTTCTAAAAAAAACCTTATTCAATTCACAGCGAAATGTAGTTTACTGCAACTGCTATCCACGACTCCACACCCGGGGCCAAAATATCCTCTAAAAACATGTCTACGAAATACACACGTATATTTAAAACGAGCTATGTTCACAAAATTTTAACATGAATGCGTAAATTACAATATTTGCATTTAAATAGGTTTACAGTTTTTGCTTGAAATATTAAAAGATTCAAAAGCACAAAAGGTAGAAGGTGCGGTCTCGAATCTTGAAGTCATATGTGGCCCTGGTTTCTTTAAGTGAAAAGTCATCTAACTCTAAAATCCTTCTTGTTTAATGTATATTCTGATATTCACTGAATTACAGCCCACGTGTTTACATATATAGAAACAATTATCGTTGGATCACGATTTTTACCATGCCCATGTACCCAACATTGACCTACCCCAAAACAACACAATTGTCAAAGTTAATTGGTCAACAGTGATGAATGTTATTGTTTATATCTTAATTTTCGAAAGACAATTACTTATGTATAAATAAATTACTTCTGCCAATTTGAATTTAATCAAACTGCATTACAAATCGCTCACAGGAAGTATACAAACTTCACAAAGCGCTTGTTTACATCAAGAGTGTTCTAACATGAAAATATATTTACGTTATTTACGACAGTCGTGTTCGCAGAAAAGTATTTCATTGTTCCGCCACAAAGACTGGTTGTGTGCAGCGAGTGAGATCGCTCTAGCCCATATTCAATCTGCGGTTAGTGAAGCCCGAACCTCTTTTTTCTCTGCAGAGTGACGATCTGTGATGATCTGTGACGGTCTATGTGCCGTGGTGCGTGCAGGTATACCGCGACTTCATCTTATTTGGTATGTTAGAGGATGTTGTGGATCGTGTGTTTGCCTTTATTTATATCTTATTTCGTTCCCGTTTAGGGGAATTCTTTTTCGACTGTTCCACTAGACGTACCTGTACTGCAAGGAATTAACTTTAACGTTTAACTGGTGATTTTCTGAATGAAGAAATATGTAGAGGGCCTAAATATGCGCGATCGCGAGCGACGTAGCAATTAACTTTAAGTTTACTGCCCGCACATATTAGTGTTTTGTGCTACGTCACGGATTTTTTTTTTCACATACGCATGTAATTGCTGAATTGGCTGCAAGTACTTCTGTTGGTACAGCAAGAAGGCGAACTACAATGAGCGCGAGTGCAATTTTGGTTTATGGATTTGGCATCTCAATTGTATAATCTTTTCGGTCAGCATATCTATTTTTAGTTACGAAAGGTCATTTGTGCAAGGTCTTATGTCTATGGCTGAGGTAGACCCGGCGGCAACCATTGCTAATAAATGTTACTCACTAAACTGAAATTTTTAAAATTTTACTCAAATGTATTTTAAAAGAAGGATTGTTATTTTAGTTTTAAAAATCCGATATATTAGACTATTATACAACGAAATACATTAACACCGACTTCGCAGTAATCAAAAGTACATTTCCCAACATCAATTATGAGTTCATAGTCTGATGTGCTAGTAAAACGTTACCGGGAATTTTCCGTGATAAGTTATTTTTTTGTAAGCTACTTATTCTTGGTTGTAGCTATGGACATGAAAGCTGGCTACATATTATGGTTATGATGGCTATGGTTTTTCATTTAGTAATGAGATTTTGATATTCCTTCATGCTCGTGGGTATTTTGGCTTATTATAATGTTCGTAGGCATACATAGTCACTTGTGAAACAAACTATTTAATCGCGCATGGAGTTACCGACACTGGCTCGGGGTATTCTCCACCTCTCACCAAGGCTTGGATAAAGTGAGCGAGTAGAGATATTTGGGCGGCTGTTAACATCGTGGTCATGAGAGCCAATGAGGGTGAAGCGAGGTGAGCATGGATCAGTGCCGGAATGAAGGGGCGGGGGAAACGGGAGATCCTCGAGATAACCCTCCGACCAGCGGAATCGTCTTGCGCGATTCTCACATGCGAAAATCCGGAGTGACCCGACCGGGATTTGAACCCGGTTCACCTTGATGGGAAGCGATCAGTCTAAAACCTCAGCCACCGCGGCCCGGCTTGGATAGAGATATTGTGTACTAGAATGATTAAGTTGCTGCATCCCACTTCTCGTTATCTGCAGGTGTTTCTCTGAGAAGCTGAAGTTCGAACTTCAAACTTTCCACACTCATAAATTGGACTATGCAGTCATTTCCAAATTGCCAGTCGTATCGTTTAGTAAAAGAGAGAGAGCGAGAGAGAGGGATGGAGAGAGAGAGAAAGGACGGGAGAGAGAGAGAGAGAGAGCGAGAACTTAAGTTTGTAGTTCTGTGCCCAAAATCGAATATTTCATCAATTATGAAGTTGTTAAGTTTATAAAGAACCCGCTCGGATATGTAATGTTTGACAAATGTAATCTGGTCAAATAGGCTCTGATGATTTCCGTAAGCGAATCTCTGAAACACAAAAAGACTCTGAAGGCAAGGTACAAACACCTCGTTGCTGTATGGGGATGCGAACCTCTCTCCCTGTAGCAAAGTATCCATAGAAATAGGCAGTACAATTCAACGTAGTAAAAATGTGGCAATGAAATCCAGCAGCAGGACCTACCGCATTCGCGTAAAACGCAAACAAATCTTCTGCTGCAGCAGTAGAGTGCCTAGAACGTAGACAATACTAAATTAATGTGTCAGTGGTATGCTGCTGTTCCCACTGCAAAGACGATGGTATCGAGCATTTTTGACAATTACTGTAAACAAGTGTCATGCATTCATAAGCTTACAGTACTAAAGCTGCCTATTTGTTTCCGGTGACAGTTGATGTGTTATCATCTGAAGGAAATGTTAGTACTGCCTAAGCTCTTGGAACTGTAACACTGCCGCCGGAATCTTATGTACGTTTCATAAGAAAACGGCGGTCCTGGGCTATTTTGGTTAATTAGGTTATACTGCTCGATGAACTATCATCAAATGTTCACAATTGCTGGTGGTAAAAAGTTATCTACAATAAGAGGGTGTTACCCCTGTTCTTTTCATTACAGGGGAAGGTATTAATAAGAGTTTGCTTTTAGGTTAAAGATCCTGATCATATCAAACAATGTTCGGATAATTGTCCTTTAATTACACTTCATTACCATTTAAAACTCTATTTTCAAGGTCATACCCTTATAAAATTTTCAGGTTAGGTAGAATGTGTCCGAGATATTTACAACTTGACTTTACGTGAAAAATGTTTTCACGAAGTTTGTCGACTGAATTACACCCACTATGGAAATTACATTTATTGAAGAAAATTTGTTTAATTAAATGTTATTTGCAAATAAATTGTGAAGTTGGTAACCGAATGTTAAGATAGCCACTATTCATACATGATTGTAGAGTATGAGTTAGAAATTATGTAAAAATGTTTTTTATAAATAAGATTAAAAACATTTTTTTAATGTAAAATTTATTAATAATATTTGAAACAGTGGCTTTCTGTGGATGAAACATATAACAATATTAATTTTAAAGGAGCTTATTTAAAGGTATATTTAAAATAAAATAATGCTTGCCGATTTTATTGCGACAAAGGTTCTGATGAAAGGATTAAATGTGTGTCTGAATTGAAAGAATATTTATAAATAATTTATTATTTAATTTAATTTTTTTGAATTTTCTTTAAGTTTTCGTTTACGTTAATCAGAATATAACGCCAAAGTAACAAGAGGTTCAAGCCATAGACATCCTACAAATTCAGTATCAATTCGAGGTTATATAAATATTAAAATATGGGACAGAACCTCAGCATTTAATCCATGTTTCATAAGCAGAAAGGCTCAAAATTATAGTCATGTTTTAAATATATCCGTTCAAATTTTAGAGGAACCATTACTCATACATTCACAGATCGTCTTCCCTTATGTGTTGGGGCCGTAGTGGTGTAGTGGTTAGAATACTCGTCTCTCACCTAGGAGAACCGGCAAGGTCGCTTCCGGATTTTCCAATGTGGGAATCGTGCCGGACGATGCCGCTAGTCGGCGAGTTTCCTTGGGAATCTCCCGTTTCCCTCGCTCTTGCATTCCGACGCTGCTCCATACTTATCACACTTCCTCCTCATCAACTCTCAAGACCTCATTTTTAAGAGCCGTCCTAATCTCTCCTCTCCACTCCACTAATGTGTTCTTTCTTAATATACCATATGTTAATGCATGTATTTAAATGGGAATTAATACCATTGGTCATCAATTTGCGTCAGTACAAATATATTTCAAAAGGAATGACCTCAATAATAAATGAGGATGGCTATATATATATATATATATGATTATTTTCAATTTTAGCACTACACAAATAACAACTTATTTTATCAAACTTATGCAACTTGTATCACAAAACATTTTTCGTCATATATTATACGATATTTGCGTATTATAGGTAATTAAATTGTCTGTAAGGTTTCTCGGAAATATCTTCCGAACACTTCCAGACACTTTCGCAGTACATGCTTCAGTTTTTCTTTCTGCATTTTGAGATACTCCATGCAACCAACGTGCACACTCAGACTACCGCGTACGTAAGTGCACGCCAATTTCAGATATCTGGCGGGCTGCTCACTCCGAACTTTATTTAAAACATCTGAGAGGGACACGAATATTTTAAGGTTTATTTATGTGTATGTAATTGTTTTGTTACAGGTTCTAAATTAAATACACTCTGTATTTCATCGCAAAATGCAATTCAACGGACTTTGAATTCCATTTTACGATAATCTCGCGCGTACTCATTGTGCCCATATGTTGCATCACTGCCCCGGCTTAGTGATACATTTGTTACATTAGGACAAGTACAAATCATCATTACGACAAGGGTAACGTTGCTTTTATAGAGAATTCGAATGTGAAAAAATGTTACACTATGTATTTCGTCTTAAATTCCTTATCTGATTTTCTTTGATAGCATCATAGTTCTGTATCATATTTTCAGTTTTAATTATTGTCAATAATTTAAGGAGGTTATGTTTGTTATCGCACAGCGTGCATTTTAAACAGTTAAGAAGAGATAACAGTGATAAAAACTTAAGTGCTTCACCGTTATACCATTAAGACATGACCCCCAAAGATAGGACGATGCCATAGTTGGGAGAGGCGTATACCGACTGGTCGTTCACAGATACTTTACCTTCTCAAAATGCTGAACTACGCTGTTTTCCTAGGATTTGTCGCCCTCAGCTTGGGTAAGAGGAAATATTATTTTCTTCAAGTTAATATTGATAACTGTTGCTCATTGTTGCCTTCGCAGTTTCCAACAACTGGCTGGTTTAATAAACCTGGCGACCCAAACCTGCCTCTTGCTTAAGAATAGGCATATCGCACTGCGATGTCGAACTATTTACCGTTACACACTAACCTAGTATGATGATTATGGTTCTTTATGCGATAAATTCTTATCACATGAGTAGGATCATCGACTTGTAATGACGTTTCGTTTTCTTAGGTGGACAAGGAAATAAAATAACCAAACATTGTTTATGTGAATTATGATATCCATAAAATGAATTTCTATGCTAAATGAAATTTATTGCAATTATGAATTACATAACACTTGTTGAATATCTGAAAACGTTTATAACTATACAATAAAGATAACTGTAAAAATATGTAACGTTGTGAGATTGTTTCATGTACAGTTACATAATATTCTACCAGAACCCGTAACTGTTGTTCAGTATAGTAGAATAACACGCAGCTACAAATGTGTGATACAAATGTTCATTAATTGAAAACTCAATCCCTTCATAGTTATTTTAATAATATCAAGTCATTTATTATTATGTGCATTATGTAACCTATACTTCAATTATATGTTGGTTATGCCTTTTTTTCAAAGTGTCTTTGAAGTGTGTGCTTGTAATTTGCTTAGCAGTTCCAGCCTTTGTAGATCTGTGCTCAGGAGACAAGGAACAGAACAGTGGGAGTAGCTGGATATCTTCTGAATTCACTTGCCTTGTCACAAAGATCTGTTAATCCTATTGCTGCAGCTCGGCTGTGGTTAATTCCACTTAACTTAATGATCGAGATCCTTTTACAAATTCACTGCTCATCAGGAAATCTTTGATGATATAACTCTCCTGCGTATTAGCTGTGATGAATGTTGACTAAGATAGTTCATCAGTTAAGTATTATGGCAAGTTACTTGGGCTTAGGCCTATATTACTATGGCGTTGCTCGTCTAAGAAAGAATAGGTTGCATATTTGGACAGTCCTGCATGAAAGGCAAAACCATAATCACGAAAATTGTGCTTATTGCAGGGAAACAGTTCTGCTTCCGGAAAGAATTAATGGAAATTTCCATCTCAGCAGCATTGTTGTAAGAAGTAGAAAAAATTCTCGCTACTTTTGGTATCTCCAGTGGTTTAGGTATGTTGTCGTTCATAAAGTTCTTAACTGTCTATGCATAATAGGTTTTCAGAGATAACATGAAGCATAAATCAAGAGGTTGCATTTTGTGGCTTGAATGGGGAGGTATACTGACAATATTGACATGACTCTCTCTTGCGTGGTGTGCGAACTATGCCAAAGGTTTCGCAAACGCAATAAAATTGTAAAACCATTTCGCAAAGCTACCAGTCTGTATCCAGGCTGATTCGTGACACGCTGCAGTAGACCCAGTAGAACAATTCCATGAGAATCATTTTTAGCCTACTTGCCGAAGGAAAGAAAGTGTTATGATATCATTTTCGTATCTGTGTTGTTGTGTGTATGTGTCTGTACATGTGTGCCCCACATAACCACAGCCACTAAAAAGTTCTGAACGTGGCAACCGAATTTCACCGAACTCAGTACACATAAATAGTACTTAGTAATATCATATGATTTTTATGGTTTCCGACCACACCGGGAGATTAATTGCAAAATGGAAGCCATTTTAAAATTGAGGGGGATATTTCACATTTTGGGAATCATTAAACCGATTTAAACCAAATGTTGTATGTTGGCAGTGCATCATGTAGGCATTTAATTTAGAAATGGTTTTAGTTAATTTTGGAAGATAGAACCTCATGAAATAATAGAGCGTTTATATTTTATCTTGAAAATTAATCAAAAAATTCTTGCCAAATTTGGCAATTATACTATCGTAGGTCAAGTTGATCATATGCAACTCAAATCGACTGGAGAATTATTTTTAAAATGGCGGCTGGTTTGAAGCACGACATGGCTTACAGAATTTATTCTACGTATTATTATGAAATTAATTACATTTGAAACAAAATACTTACGTCGGGATAGTGAAAGTTAGTAAGGTAGATAGGAAATTAGGAAACGAACGAGGGAGTGAAAAACAGGACACCAATGCGAGGCTATTTCCAAATAGCAAGATAGGTGAATAAACTTAGCTATAGTCGGTTCACGACTGGAAGAAACTTTTGAAAATCAACCTATGAAAAAACACCCTAGCCGTTAGCTACATGCATATAACATTACAAACAGCGGCGAGCGCGGATACATTTATGCCGTTCGGTTACCAGAACAAAGAGAGGAAAGAGTTCCAAAGTTTTAACGTAATTGTTCATTTATCGCTTACTAATGGGCGTCGAAAAGACTTGTATCATATTATGCCAATTATTAAATGACGTGATGCTAACGTATTTAGATTTCAACGTTTCTTGCATAGTCACATGATCACGCTCAAGGTGAAAGTAAAGCGGCCATTTGTTTACTAACCTTCGTAGTCCTTGTGTTGTTGACACACATGCCAGACAATTTGTGCGATTATATTGTTTAACCTATAATAATTCATTTATTTGTCTTGTTTTACTTTTATCTGCTCTTTATTATTTGGTTTTTAATAACGTATGATTTTTATTTGTGCTCACTTTCTCGTTGTAATGTTTTTATGTGTTTCGTGCACGTGTCTTTCCTTTGTCACTCTATTCTAACGTTGCAGTATTTGCACATAAGAATTGTTTTCACATTGTCGAAGACGTAAAATCTTTCACTCGCAAACTCTGCCATCCTGTCGAAAACCGCCACAACCATTTTTAAATAACGTTTTACAATTGCGCGAAACATCCGACTCAGTATAACACCACGCCATTTTAACGTCTGTAGCAATTTCGATCAATACTGAAGATCTTGCCTTCGACGTACGGGAATTTATCGAAAGTCACTAAAAATCGATTGTAAATAGACAACAACTTTCGATTCATCAAAATACTCGCATTTTGGGTTTATAGAATGAAATGTTTTTCGTTGGCATCGCATATTCTTTTGTGTGAAATTCTCAAGATTAAAAACTTTATGCTTGTGGAATATCCATTAATAATATATGCATTACTTTTATAATGGGTACGTGCATGTACGAACACTTGTACACACAGTGGAATGTAAACATTGCCATGTGACTGCCATGTGGCAGTCACATGGCAATGTTTGTTTACCTTTGGCGGAAGGATACGAAATGGGCTTGAAAGTAAATCTTTAGCAGGGCTTCAAGAAAGTCTCTTCCAGTCGTGAACCGACTATACAAGCAAAAGGCAATTCACAGTATACCTCATAAGGGGTGGGAGAACGTCAACCAACCACAACACACCTTACTGAAGGCTGTGGAGGGGGAGGGGGGATGATCAGTTTCATACGTTAAAGGATGCCACCAATTAAGATCCACCCTCCCGACACCCCTTTACATTTTAATGAAATGTACCTTATACCACTAATGACTCCCTAGCATGCCTAAATGGCCTGACTCCCACATCTTATGTTGCTACAAGTTATTGTGTTCTTCTTGTATATGTTATTTGAGTGTTAAATTATGTATTATTGTTCCAGTGTTGTTTGTATGTGATTGCACAATGTGTTGCATTTTGAGCTTCTAAGCCATTGATTACGTGTGTTTTCACAAATAGGCAATATTATTTTATATGCTGTATTTATTCGCATAAATGAAGCAAATGTGATTAACTTTCTCAACTGTACGAATACTAACACGATATCTTATGTTACTATCATGGAGCTCAGCTGTTTTGCTCAACAGACATGTGAAGTTAATCTTGTTCCTCGAGGCGAAGATCAAACTTCATAAACTGGTTTATCCAGCTGCGAAGGATGAAGAAGGTGTTATTTGCCTGCCTGAATAGGACGACAAGCAAGTGTTAGATGTTTGAGATCTTAACAATTTAATACGTGCCACTTCGTATGAACTATTCTCCAATACTAGTTACACCACAATATTCATATATTGGGCTAGTTAAATGTGGGTTGAATATCCATTAAGGAGATTTTTTAAATATTTATTTAATATTACAGGATCCTGCTTTCACACTCGCACTATGTTTCAACGTTGGTTGTTGTATTCACTTCACTGTGTATACAATATAGTACTGTTGTATTTGTTGATTTATGTTGTTGTATGTCTGCTAGTGTTGATTCTTCTTTTTTAATAGGTACATATTGTAATTTTTGTGTGTTGATTGGTTTCTAATGGTTATTCTACATGTAAAGAGAAAATGTGTTTTGCCACAGCAAGAATTTTCTTCGTTGATTAGGAAAATGGAGCATTCCTTGCTATTGTAAAAGCTGTCCTATAAGTATTGTATATATTAAGTTGATTCTTTATTTGTTGATGTTGGTACTTGAAAATATATATTTACGTGCATTCCTTGCAAGAATTATGATTGTGACTCTATACCTTGAGCAAATGAGGTAGATATTTACACATAATTTACAAACAATTGTTTGCGAAAGTATGTGTACCCCGTTTGAACAATCATAAGTTAATGTAGAGGAGAATTAGCTACTTTTCACCACAAAAAACAGTGTGTCGCTGAACGGTACTCTAGACAATTAATTGTTTGGCTGCAGTTTACGTTTAAGCCTATTATTGCTGCAAGTTTACAGAACTTTGTCAATATCCTTGCAATGAAGGTGCAGAAAAAATCAAAAACTGTACCTTTCGTGTATTTCATATGAGAAATAATTGTACTGACGTGTGTTTTAACTGTGGACATATAACTGCTACCAACACGAAACGAAAAGGATGTCCGACTTCTTCAATTCGAACGACGAAGGAAAACTACAGCACGCCGCGGGGCATCTACCACAAATGCCGCTGCGCGTCTTCCATTCTTCCTTTCTTCTTCACCAGTACCCACAGCATATTACAGTCACTTATGGGAGCACCTACTTTTCAGAATATTGTGTTTATTTTATTCTGCTTTATTGTAATGTTAACTTATCATTTCCCATTCTAGCAAAAAACCGGATACTGATAATGTGATAAAAAATGTTATATAAATACTGAAAGAATTTCAAAGAATGTTCGTTGCGTAGTGGCGATGATGTAGGAATTGTTTTCATTACAGAAAGACTGTTTTTGGAGATGAACTCTTGGAAAAGTAGATACGTATTTATTAATTGTTTATGTGTTTAATTTGAATTTTAAATACCAACCTATTTTGTATAATTATTGTTTCTGGGTGTATTTAAGTTTTGGATGCTGATCCGCATAAAATGTCCGTCAAATCAGCATGGAAGGGCAATTTTTGTAACAGTTCTGTTACAGCAATGCTATTTTCTTTTTCTTTTAAGTATTGTATGTAAATATTTCCTAATTAGTTATGATATAAAAATAATTTTGTACTGTCCCGAAGTACATAGGTATGGAAGCTAAGTTAGGATCCACCTCTCACGTAAATATGGTGAAATCCTGTATTTTTGTTATAATTGCGTAAATTCTTAATCTTTTGTTAATAACTAATGTTTATTAGATTGTTTCAGTTTAATTTGAAGTTGTTTGCATAGAAGAATGTATGTAAGAGACTTGTTTGCCACTCAAGACAGTTGATAGCAAGGAGGAATTAAAACCACATTTAAAGGTGCATAATAACAACATTTTTACTAATACGTGCTATCTATTTTAATTAAAATACTTCCGTGTTTTGAACTTCCTTGTTAGCCCTGCTTTTAGTGATAACTCTTGGATGCATAACCGCAGTAAATGGTCATCATAAGTTAGGGCCCCGAGAAAATAGTTTTGTTGTGTTGGAATGCTGCACCATCATAAATATTTGTAGCAATCCAAGAGGTAGTGGATGCCTATTTGAACGTGAACAATCATAAAGAGGCCCTCAAACGTTCATTAAATTACTTTTTTTTGTGACATTATGAAGGAAGCCGACGCTTTTGCCTGGTATTGCGCTATTAATCCAGCTGCCCTGCGGACGAGTGAAGCCTGTCAAACTACCAACCTCTTTATTGATTTGCCGTTTAGATTTAACTGAACTCTTGGCCTTGTTTGTAAGCCTTGAAATTTTATTGAAATGTATTAATTATCAAATGCAATACATTTAAACCCAGAGGAAAATGTGATGAGAGTCTACAAATGTTCTACCGTTTCACAAAATAATTAAGGATATTTTAAATCTCTGGAATTTCGTACCTTTTAAGAAAGTCATGATATCAAGGCATCAAATTCTCTTTCTGCATTGCTAACGAGGGTCTAAATGAGAGGTGGAAAAATACGTAGTAAATATTGTTTATTTCAATAAGCAGTCATGTTATGTCTTTCATTATCGGACAGCATCATTTTATTATGTCTTCTGCCAAAGTATCAGATGTACAATCTTGCTTCCGGAACTCATCAGCTCCTAAATATTTGGAGCATCCCTATCCCTCCCTCTATTTATGTATTTGTGTTACACTGGACATACTTCGATGTTATTTGTTACTACACTGAACATCTGTAATCTATCTTCAAGAAATTTGTCACTGTTAGAGATTCTTCTCTTTGTATCTTCAGTGCTTTCGGCCGAAGTGTATGTAATAACTATAATCTACGTTCATGAGCATTTTTTTTCGATTTTATTCTTCGTGGTTTCTTGTTAAGGGACATGGACTTGTGGAAACTGTGATTGTTCTAGACTGGTTTAGCGAGGAGGGTGCAAGGTGTGCAGATTGCGCACCTCGTAACGATCGATATTAGTTCACCACTCCGCCGACGTTTGGTCTTTGTTTCCCCGCGGTTTCTTTCTCCTTCCTTGTTCTTTGGATCACCCACCTTTCCACGCATGCTCGGTAGATAGTTATGCCCTATTGGCTACCGATGTTAAGCTGGTGCTCGGTCTTCTGCTGGGTGCTTGACTCTGTCGCTTGAACTTTTCCTCTCTTCCTGTTCGGTTACTTACTGTTTCCGACTGCTTCTACGGTTGGGCATAGTCGACTTGGGTCATTGCCACGTCTGTCAGATTTGTAGCATCATAATGTTAACGTAAATTTTCTACGGTGCCCGTAGGTAAATTCGCAGGTGNGCCACGTCTGTCAGATTTGTAGCATCATAATGTTAACGTAAATTTTCTACGGTGCCCGTAGGTAAATTCGCAGGTGGGTTGCTCTTTGTGTGTTTTTAATGTGTTTATTGAGTGGTATTATGTTGGGCTAGTTCACGGTAAATAGGGTTGCTGGCGGTGACGAATTTGGAGACGTATTCAAAGTAGTACATGCTGTTTAGGAATAACTGCAAATAAACAAGTCTTTACTTAGTACAATGTCATACTTAAACAAACGAAGAGATACTATACAACAATATAGCTTACGTTTAGAACTCTTGGAACGAACCCTCATTTCGTGTTGCCGTACATAACGAAATGCTGTAAATGTTTGACCACAGAAATGGAATAAAGGCTTTATACCCGTTCATGCACTGCTTGCACATACTGCTGAATGCTTTGCTAATGTGGAATTTCTCGCAATGGTACGACCACACTTTGCGAACCGATATCCAATACACTCTGGGATTCTTTACACGACTACCCCTTTCGTGAGGACGCATGCTACGACAATGCTTAAATATTTTGTAACGTTGCTGACACTCAAATCCAGGCGATTGTCTACCCGTTGCAGGGGTAAACCCGCAACATCTCACACCATGCAAATATAGTTCACCACCAGTATCAAACAAACACTGACACTTTAAACAACGATGTAGATGGCGAGTAGGTTTACTGCGACAATACCTTTTATGACGACATAACTTACTCACATAGAGATATTCCTTAACACAATAACCACACATTTGTTTTGAATCCAATGATTGCTTTGAAGTTTCTTCTGAATAACGCATATCCGACATCATTACTTCTGGTACAGAAAACTGAGATGGTGTATCTAGTACCGCACTGTTAATTTTTCGCTTAGGAAACACAACTAAGCAATAAGCATTTGACGTAAAAAAAAAACTTAACAATTACAAAGAGCGTTATTTTATGTAAGCTCTTACAAACATAATGAAGAAAATAGCTATACACATTGAACTTTCATACTTTTCGTGAAATCATTCTCAAATGGCGATAAAATGACAGATATGAAAACAATCCCCTGGGAAATTATACTTTTTTTTTTCGATGTACCATGTGAGGTAAAAAAATTGCACGTGCAAAAGTCTTTAAAGGTTTCCGTAACCAATTTACTTACAAGAAATAAACAACGATTATGTATTACTCGCTTATCATGCGAAGTGGTGCNGAGGTAAAAAAATTGCACGTGCAAAAGTCTTTAAAAAAGGTTTCCGTAACCAATTTACTTACAAGAAATAAACAACGATTATGTATTACTCGCTTATCATGCGAAGTGGTGCAGTGAATAATACTGTATTTAAACTCGTATTCGGGAGGACCAGGGTTCGAATTCCAACCAAAACATTAAAATTAATTTTGTCTCAGTGGTTTCCCGAAATCTCTCCAAGCGAATGCTGGTATGGTTCCATACTACAGACCAGACCCAATCCCTTCTTCGTTTCTGTCTCTCTGAACAACTTACTCCTTCTCTAATTTTCTCGCTATTGGGACACTGCGATATACCTACTTTACTCAAATTATATCACAGCTAAAGATAATTTAAAACCAACGGGAAATGCATGTTACTTCAACCAAACATACACATATCACTATCAGATGAAGAGCAAGATACCACATCGTCGTGTAAGGGAAGAAACCATTACTTATAGAACTCGTAATAATAATAAGCATTAATCATTATTTCAAATAAAAAAAAACAGAAAAATAATCTCAGCAATAAAAAAAAACCTACTTTTTACAATCGACGGGTGATATCTGAAATATCTCCACTATTACATATCCTTACCACCGCAAATATAGGTAACCAGAACCCAATTCGCAGAGGGATATGATAGCATTTTTCAACCCACAACATATACCTAATAGCTTATACAAAACTATATCACAATGCGAACTGAACATACACCCTCCACGCTAACATTTCCCTATAAATTTCGCAAAATTAGAATCGCAAACACCCACATACACCTTATCCATCCGATTAGTTAATTATGAAATTTAATTAACAAACCAACTATCTACCTTATCACCCCGGTAATCCCAAGCTCTATCACCACACAGGAACATGGTGTCTGACATTTTGTGGAGCAGCGATAAAACCATTCGACTCCTAACAAAACACCCCATATTAGTCGATCCATCATACAAATTTTCGATCGTTTATCACTCGCGAAAACACTTATCTAAACAAAACCGATGTGAGAGGAAGATAATATTTTCTGTTGATATAAACAAACTTTTGTCTCTCTCCTATATCACAGGAAATTTTCGTAAGAGTGCACACTAAAAACCGTATTACAACACGCATCCTTCCAGGAAAACATATATAAAAGAATAACAATGTGAAAAGATACATCCATTTAAAATGTTTAAAACCAACTTATAATAGAATCCCATCCCCGAAATTCAAAGGCATATCCTTTCAACTCACTTAAAAACTTAAATTAATTAGTAAGTCTCCTAAACCAAAACACTATATATATTTTCCCTCTGAATGCTTAGAATATGGCAACGATACCGTAGAAGTAAGACTTATTTTACATAATTAGTATTTTATATATAATTTAAATTATCTTTTCCCATTCATAGGGTAGATGAGATACGAAACGCTCATATATATTATATCAATAAGAATGGAATCAAATTCACAGTATCCCAATTGAGAGTTTATATATTCGCTACATAGCTAGGAGAAATATTATATTAAGGTAACACTAACATAATTTTTTGTCCAACGTCAAAAAAGGATATATATGTTGCTGAATAAAGTATAAGGGTTGCGATCGATCAGAGTTAGTGAACATTCATAGACTTGTGTGTACACGGAACACAATCATTAAAAAAAATGAGTGGCGAATTACATGTAACATCTCTGTGGTGTTAAAATTATATTCAAGATGTGTCATTTGTGGAACAAAATAAGTCATTTGTGGAGCAAAATGAGTCAAAAGTGAGCAAAATAGGTCATTGTGAAGCAAGATGGATTATTTGTGGAGCAAAATGGGTAGTTTGTGAAGCCAAATGGTTTATTTGTGAAGAAAAATGTGTCATTACGGAGCAAAATGGGTCATTTGTGGAGCAAAATGGGTCTTTGTAGAGCAAGATGGCTCATTTGTGGAGCAAAATGGGTCAATTGTGGAGTAAAATGGGTCAATTGTGGAGCAAAATGGGTCATTGTGGAACAAGATGGATTATTTGTGGAGAAAATTGTGTAATTTGTGAAGCAAAATGGGTCATTTGTGGAGCATTATTTCTAGCTGAGCGAAGAACTTGTCTGAAGAAACTGTTGAAGATGTAACTGCATGTTAATGTGATGGATGAACTAGATAAAATGTCTGTTTGAATGCATTAATAGAAATTCTTAAATCTCACTAATGAAATATGTTAGTAAATATATATAGAGCAATAGCTAAGCTAAGTATATACACAAGTTGCTAGTGTGGAAATACAACTTTGGTTTTTTTCATGAATATGACCCAAGCCAATGATTAAAAAGACTACTAAAGAGCTTACCTGTATTGATATACCTTCTCCCACTACTGGAAAATTACATTGAAAACAGTGTTGCTACTGTGTGAAGATCTTCAGAAAAAGCTGCCATGCTCAGTGACATGAGAGAAGCACTTGTACAAACAGTCCTTTTCGCGCGATAAAGAATTCCGACAATTGTTACACACAGTTTATGCAAGGTGATCCATGGAAGAACCACATCGATAACTATTCGTTTTTTGAGAGCCAGTAAGTGATGCCGTCAATACCCCCAGCTGCATCGGTGGTTAGTGATTCGTCAGGTGACAATGATAAGACAATTAGTGCTAAAGACGGAATGCGTGCAGTAGAATCGGTTTGTGTGGAATGTACACATGCAAGACTTTCGTGTTAAGTCGACGAACTTAAAACTAAATTGTTGGCGGCTCTAAACACTGACGATGTCCATGTGACTCCTACAAAGTAAAGTAATCTTGATATTCAGGATGAAACAGGAGGCGAAGGCGATCATGAAAAAAGCGTTGATGATAATTACTATGGCGAGTGTTGATGAAGTATCTGATGAGAAGGATGATGATTCCCTCAACGTTCCCACACATTTCACCAACAAGTTTCCTTCGAAAAGTAATGTGAAGAAAGCAAAAGGCATCAAGAACGCTCGTTACATATTTCCCGAAGACACGAATAAACGTGTTGATATACTCAGATATTTGATTGGCATGCAAAAACGCGGGGATCTCTCAGGCACTGTTGAGATATCTTCAATCATCAATGAACTGAAGGATCGGGGTTATATTAGATGAGACTGTTGGCGGCTATCCATGATCTGCAAACATCTGAGAAATTTAAAGATCGAATGTACAAAATAATTAGAAAGATAGAATGTATCTGATAGTAAATAAATTACATTTATACAGTATATACATAGTTTTGTGTGTTTAATTTCTTATAGAGTCACTTCTGCTTCTCTGAAAGTCTTATTAGTTCAGAATCGATCGGGAGAGAGTGTTTGACCTGAAATTTATGTGAGCATGTTCAGGAGGATGGCAATGGTTTGATCCGTATATGATGGACGAATGAAATGAGGGGAATATTTTTGAGCAATGTTTCGCAACTAGTTGGTTGGCCTGGTCATTTGGCTTGTCAAGTTTGTATGACCCTTTGGTTTAATTAGCCATGGTTAGAGACCTGAAAAATAGTATTTGCGATAAAACAAAAAGTAACGGGAATTTTATCATTTTAGTTCGTATAAAGCGATTTTTCCCGTTTTACTTCAAATAAAGCTATTTTAAAAATTTGCACCGACCTTTGTTTGCAACTAAACCAATATTCACGGAATGAGTGTTACGAAATGATATGTTTTGTCGCTTTGCTAACTAAATATGGCAAAAAAACACAGACACGCAATTAATGTTTATATCACGTTTTTGGATTGAGGTTAGGAATACTCGTCGTACTATTTACCAAACGTCCACCGTCTGAAGGTAGCGTGAATTATTACGTGGCCTTGGCGACCATAGAATACACGCGGCTAGAGAACATTTGTCAGCAAATCCGAACGTAAATAAGCACACGAGTTAAGATGAAAATTTAGCAAACACTAGAACGCAAATTTTCAAATAAAAAAAATTAAAAAATTATGGTTTTTGAAAATTTTACGAATGAATGTTTTATGTCTCATAGTTGCTTCTTATGACTTATTTTATGTTTTGCATATTCGAATATGAATGCATGCCAAGTTGGCTAGTAGATTTCTTTGATTTATCACCATACACGAAAACATAAACTTTCCATGACGTGTGTTTACGGCCGTAAATAAAATGAGCGCAAGTGATGAAGCGTCACATTGAGTGAACATTCTAGTGCACGGTCCTGGAAAAGTTATTTTACTCACTAGGAAACCCCGCCGTTGTAGTGTTCACGGCTACCAAGCACCACGTTGTCTATGGAATTCGCGCCAACTAGCTCGCTGAGTTTGCTTACATTCGTAGCATCGTTACGTTTTATCCAACAATTATAAATTTTTTCAAAGCGGAGCGGCGGTCAAAAATGTCTTTATACGCATTTTCTTATGTAGAATATATTTGTAAATTGAGTTATCATGTATTTTATCTTGTATTCTTCCAGCTAACTGTGTTTTTATCATACATATTATCTGCAAATATATGCGGTAAAAGAATACACGTTTTTAACAAACGAAAGTTTTGTAAGCGGGCCTAACGAAAAAATCTGTCGTCGAAAATTATAGTTGAAAAACATAAAGGTAGGTTTCTCTAAAAACATTTTCTGTTCTTACAAGGCACTTTTAGTGATTTTATGATTGTGTATAAATTATTGACATTAGTCTCATCATGAAACAATATGCCCTTGCCAGTGCATTGTGACCGTTGTTCAAGGTGTCTGACAGAATACATAATCTTAAGTAAGAAAATGTGAAATTGTTTTCAATGTGGTCTCTTTATAAAGGTAACTAGTGGCTTTATCGTGAAAACGTGGCTGTATATTTCTCTGAGAGTTAAGTTTTTTTTTCAAGGAAATAACAATTGTTAAAAAAACATCGCTTTTCAATAGGAACAACACTGCCAATTTCAGGTTTTATGAATAAAATTACATTTCTCAAATATGCCCCTTGACTCTTGCGTGCTTAATTTTGTTGTTCCTCCATGATGATGGATCTCTTCGTCTCTTCCTGCACCTGTCACCACCTACTTACATTGTGAATCATTATAATAATAACCTTTCACTTATGATCGACATGCAGTATTAATATCTGCTAAGCTTCAGTGGGGACCAAAACGAAACGCATTTCGCGAGTTGACTGGAGCAGTGCTGCCAATGGTACACACACAAAGGGTCTTAGTCACGGACTAAGTCCCTTTCTCTATGGAGCTGAGAGGGCAATGCATCGTTTGACCACTTTCAAAGTATGGGACTAAGTTCCCTTCATCGTAGAACGTTGGTTTATCCTCCAGGAGCGTATATCTTTTGGTAACTAAATTTATGTAAAACAGTGACTGAGACCCTTTCTGTATGGACCGATTAATTTGCATTCATTGAAACTACAGTGGTAATTAAATTTTTTCTCTATAGAAGTCAATAAAGAAAAAGTTTTCTATCCCATTAAACTTATTATTTTACTGAATTTGTGTTGCAGTATGGATATTTTAGTCTCATCGAACTTAAAAAGTATGTAAGATTTATAATAAATTTTTTCTAATGCCAATTCATATTAAGTTGAAAACTGCAGACTCACTTCCGGATTGAAGCCTTTACTTCTTCCTACAGATATTCCTCTTGGTGTACTACCAAACAAATTAGCATTACACTTGGGAAAAATCTTCGCCACTTCTTGTGGGCTGAATTTTGTCGATAGGAAATTGGCGTTGTTTGCAATTTATAATAGCAAGTTAAAAATCTCGTATTTTAATGTCCACTCTCCTCAACCCACAGTAACATGCTTCCATTTCAATGAAGTATTCCACTTCTACTACTAAGTGTTCAACATATGTAGAAAGAATTGACTGTCTCCCTACAGGGAGCTTAATTTTGTCCTTACTTAACCTTTTTTATGTATCTCTATGAGCATCCAAGTATTTCGTCGCATGTTTGTAGCCCATTTATCCACTTTGCATAACACAGACACTACGTTATAATATCATCTTTGTTCCGCTTCTTTTGTTTTGTAAATTACACCCGAAGAAAAAAAAAGAGAAAGACGAATCAACTTGAGCTGTGTTAATCCAACGGTACAGCTGGCGAACAAGTACCACCGATTACTCGGGAGGAGAGTGCTAAAGTGGGTGCTTTCTATACGAGATGCTCACAAGGAATTGTGGGAGGGAGTACAAGAGCGAGTGGAAATGCGAATGCAATTTCTAGTGATCCTTTCCTTGAACACTCCCATGTTCTCATTGAACTGTATTGCTGGTAATTTTCTTAACAGCACGTTTAGTTTTGCGAGGACAAGCGGCAGCCTGAAAATGAAATGGTAGACAGCCGAGTTTCGAAACCTGCCGTACTTTTACATCACTGGACTTTCAACTTAAAGGGAACGTAACGTATAAATGACGAGTAAGAAATAAAACTAACAACTGGGCTAGATAAGAGTTTACAGCACCGGCTAATGGGCGAGTTGATTTTGTGGAAGATGGACGAAATCATTGCAGCGCTATAAGCGACGCTGGATGGTGCATCTAATGTGATTTCGCCTTTTCACTCAAGACGCTGATGCATCGTGCAGTCTTCCGTGGGGAAGAGAGAAAATACTATGAGACTTTACACGGTGCACATATCGCTTTATTAGGGGCAAGTTGGTAGCAAATTTTAGCGTGGTCGTGTATCCTCGTTTCACATGTATCCTATTAGTGTTTTTTCAGATACACCATTCCGAATATGCCGTTTTTAGCTACTTTGGAAAACGACTATTTGTTACACTCGACCACTGTCTATTTTTAAAGCAGTCAATATATGAAGGAGTCATATCGATGCCGAGTAATTTACAGGATGCATTACACAAACATATAAATAAATAAATATGTATATACATACATAGAGAGAGAGAGAGAGAGAGATAGAGAGAGAGAGAGAGAGAGAGAGAGAGAGAGAGAGCGCTTCTATCTTGCGAGGATTTTAAAAGGATATTCGGTAATATGTTGCTGTTAGAGAAAAAAATACACGTGCATTTGAAGTGTGCCACAATGACCACTATTTGTTCTTCATGAATGCCAAGCTAAGTCACAGAAGAACGTCGTAAATCATAGTTTGACTTAGCCAAAGTGTATTGTAAATTTATCCTTCGGAGATAGAATGTGAAGTTGTGGAGTTAGTTGATCTTGGACCTTGGTAAACCCAACCTTTGACCGATGCCATTATAAACGCGTGTGACGTTGACATCCAAAAAATAATAAGCATATAAATTCCCATTAAAGTAAACAAATAAAAAAATTGGCAACAAATTTTAAAGTTAAAATTATTTTAAGATAATTAAAAAAAATAATTCCATTAACATTTTGCAAAATTTACATATCAAAGTCTGAAGCCAGTCTATAATATGCCACTACCGTGCTTTAATAGGCTGCAGTTGAATGCAATCCAATAGAAGGACATTACTCTCCTTCCAATCTCGGTCGGTAGGCGTGCATACCACCTCATCTATCAACAACAACCGGAGACATCCACTAGAAGTCCTGGGTTCGACCCGGCTATTTTCACTCTACGAGACCACAACAGTACGATGTTGGAGAAAACTGATAAGAAATCCACCTTCTTCTAAGAAAGATAAATTTTAACTTGGTGACTAATTGGGGATGTTCTATGTAAAGTGCATATATATATATATATATATATATATATATATATATATATATGTATATATATAGCCATTTTCAGCCCGTACGAATTGCTCGAATAAATTTGGTTTACGTTGTAACGAAATCGGACCAGCAATTTTCATTTTACAATAACATAATATCATTGTCGTCCTCCCGAATTAATATTCCTGTGAGAATATATTGTAAAAATCTGTACAACAGTAATGACATCTATTTGGCAAGTTTCTTCATTCAGTGCGAAGTATTTCCGGTATACGTCAAGCATATAAATGTTGTCTATGTAATGAACAGCTAGGTAAAGAGGATTATGAGACTGACACAACAAAAAAAAAAATTGGTAAGTTCACTACGAGCCAGCTGTAATGCTTTGCCATACAGTGCAGAACAGAGCCTAACTAACCCAAAAACTTCTTTACTTGCACTTTAAAATTACAAAATGGAATATATAGTTTGTCTACTTCAAAAATGTATGACACATCCAATTTTGCGGACAGTGTTCCTCAGTTAAGATTTCCTGCTATAATATCTGCGTGACATAGTGACAAAGTGTTATAGACTTTCTGCATAGGAAAAAGTTCTACCTTCTTAAAGTAACTGATCAATAACGCTTTTCTACACAAAATGAATTGGTAGGTTTATAGCTTATATGAAATACATACAGTATCTAAACAACACCCTTTGTTTCTGTTTTCGACTACCAACAACTTTTGGTAAAACGGTTAATTTATGTACACCAGAAGGAAGGTGTGTGCAAGTGTGCATGTGTAAACTGAGAATCACAAGAGCGGGTATGTCGTATATCATAAGTGTGCGAGAGTAAATGTATGCAAGTATATGACGGAAAAAATGATCCAGTATGCTCAGTACCACTGGGAAGTGAAATTAGAGTGTATTGAAATTGTTTTGAAAATAATTTATTAATTTTGGAAACCTACGAATAACGAGCGAGAACATTGGCTGTCTACCCCGAAAAAATTCTATTGTTGTGGCAACAGTATTAAGGTTAGAAGTACAGCAATTTTTTATTTGTGAACTATCAGAAAGTAATTTTGCTGATAATGTAATACACTGGTATGTTATTAATGTAAATGTAACATGAAGTACTTTTGTAACAATTTTACCTCATCTCTGTACTGTCAACTTTAAGGTGGTGTTTATGTTGCAGCAAAATGAACTAAGTACAATTTTTTTTGCCACAAAGAGTAATATTACCTATGAAGGCAAAAATTAAAATGGGGGAGGGGGGATCGAGCCGACGCCTTTTGGGTGCATGATAATNCATGTTATTAATGTAAATGTAACATGAAGTACTTTTGTAACAATTTTACCTCATCTCTGTACTGTCAACTTTAAGGTGGTGTTTATGTTGCAGCAAAATGAACTAAGTACAATTTTTTTTGCCACAAAAAGTAATATTACCTATGAAGGCAAAAATTAAAATGGGGGAGGGGGGATCGAGCCGACGCCTTTTGGGTGCATGATAATATCTACTTCACGAACCTCGACGTCTTACCAATTGTTCTGTTCAACACATATCAGTATATTTCATATTGTCAAAATTCTAGGAAACGTAACGACAAACTACATTATTATTTCCTTACGTGGAAATACTTTATGCTCTAGAAATATATGTCTATTTAGCACACTTAAAATTCTTTGCAAGGTTGGATAGCTGATCTGAGCCTCAATCAGTTATGATTTCATGCTTTAAAATATAAATATAGTGGTTTCATTTTAAGAGTTTATCGTTGTTCACTAGTATCTGCCATTTTACAATGCCAAGTCAGTGTAAAATGCCGTTGGCTAGGTTTTAATTTAATGTCGTAGTCACACAAATTTTTAATTATTCTTATAATTTTTACTGTAATACAACATTCGGTTGCGGCAACCTTACTAAGAGATTTTATTAATACTAACTATTCAACAATATATTTGCATTACAGTTATATAAGACAATGTTAATTGTAAACATTATTAACTTGGTAACAACATTGTTAGTTTCCCTACAACACAAAAGTTCAAAGAAATGTCTCAATAGTAATTCTCTTGTTGCAACAACATCTAAATTTTTTTTTTTGCGTTTAATGTTTTGCAAATATTATTATTTTATCACGTGATGGAAAAAGAATTCTTACATATTAAAAATTTTTAAGATTGCAGTAACACTTTACGTAATACTTTTTAGTCATGCATAATTAAGAGATGCAATTTCATCAGCTTACGTAGTTCCATACATTCGGCTGCATTGCAAAATGTAATACACAGAATTTGTTCCCAGCGAAATCTGTCAAGTATTCAGGTTGTTAACAATCTGCGAGATTGACAAACTAAAAATAATAATAAAATGTATTAATTAAGAAATTTTGTTTGCTATTATTTTGCAGTTTTACCCAAAAAAATTTATATATATATTAAGAATTGTAATTGATAATATTATTACTATCCTTCTGGTTGCAGAATTTAAGTATTTTAATATTACTTTTAATATTCAACGTTTTTGTAATAGAGTTTCTGAATTGGTAGCTATTACAGATTTCTAATTTTTCATACGTTTGTTTAGTTCAACTTTTTTTTTTATTTGGAAGGTTCTAAAAAACGTCGCTAAGGAATGACACAGGAAAAAAAATCAGATACGGTGTTTCTATCTTGCCCATTATGAAATATGTTGCTTAGAATGATAAATAAATAATCTGCTAGTGTGAGATAATTTATTATCATTCACAGTTACAATGATCGCTTCAAACCGTTAATCAGGAGACTGGCAAAGGGCAGGCTGTATTTTCTGCTTAAATGTGTTGCAGCGAACCCCCAGCCCACATCTGGCGGGTTGCAGCCCAGTGAGAGGGTGATCGGAGGCACCGAGACAAAGATACAGCTCTTCCCATACATGGTAAGAGTAAACCCGCTATCAGATGAGATGACAAGACTTTGACATCTCTAAGACTGTAGCGCCAGTGTTATTGAGTGGCTGAACTTTCCCTCCGCCTCAGCTGTTTTCAATGTAACCTGCTGACACGATCATGCAATATTCAATGTTCTCGGATAAGGGACTGTGTTGTTATATTCAAATCACTTGTGATTGGAATATAATAATTTCTGACACACTAGAAACGGACAAACATATCCTCAGTGTGCATTTGCAAAAATCTCGTTTTCAAAATTTTTATAGAAAATTAAAATAAATTTTAAAATTAAATGTAGTAAATGTTTTACTTAGGTACCAAATAAATTTCAACTCATATCTTTGCAAAACTGTAATTTGCCACAGAAAAAATTTCTTACATTGTATAAAGCGTAGATGTTTCAAATTGCTCTTGCCATAGCCTGGTTGCCATGAGTGTCTGTTTTCCTTATGGCCGTATTAAATTTAAAGTTTATTTTGTATGCTTTAAACACTTTTATAAAAAATTCCTTAAAAATAATAATTTTCTTTGGTTGGGGAATGTATATTGTAAGGCATAATGTCTTGTCGACGGCGAGGTCATTAGAGTTCTAGGACATTGAGGTGGATAGAGGTAAAAACCGGTTTGAGGATTAAGTTCATGTGCATATTTTTCATCCCCATAGCATGTATTCCTAAGGGACTCCAACTTCAAGCTAACAGGCTTGCAGGATAATTGTCAGTTCTGTCTTTAAACTTTGTTTTACTGAGGTTTTCTGTGGTGCTGTTTGCTTAAGGTTGCTTCACATTTTAATATTATGGCAGTATTCTTGTATGGATCACAACCAGAACTTGTTTGTAACCTGACAGATGCTAGCATTTGTTACCTTATTTGCATTATCACTTCTTTGAGACATGTGGTAGCCTAATATTTTTATGGTGGGCTTGTGCAAAACGTCGAAAAATGTGGCAATGCTTTAATTTTAGCCTTTAACAGTTATTGTGCAAACAGTTTTAGCAAAATATAAATTTTTGTCATTTTAAATTTGATTACAAATGCTTACACCTGACCTTAATGACGTAATAATAATTCCATACTTTTATAAGCCTCAATAAATCTTAATTTTTTCATAGTGCTGTGCGTGGGTGAATACAATGTAATCTTTCGAATACAAGATCATTTTACATACCTTGACTTATTTTACACTTCAGGCTTAAGAAGAAGTGACAATTTTTTGTGGGAGTGAGTGGGGAGTATAAAATATGTGATTAAAACAGATTCATCAGTAGGACGTCTGTGCTTAAAACAACATATCGCATATGAGTTCCTTTTCTTAATTTTGCCCTTTGGCTGTGTATAACGTAGAACTCGGTCGTTAATAACCGATGAAAGAAGAACGCAGATAAAGAAACTTAAACATGTACTTTGTGTTACCAAAAACTAACTATCTTCAATAAAAACTGACGTATAAAATAAGTATCCACGCAGTTGAACATCATGCAGTCGTCACTATGAAGGAGAGGCGACTCTACAGTGGAGCCAGCTGCCTTACGTGAGAGACGAATTTGTCGTATCGGCCAGCACGAAAATTGCACGAGGTGAAAAATTCTAGGTGGGCGGAGAAGATTAACGAATAGTGGTAAACGGGAGCACACAAAAAAAATACCCAGACTAAGGCAGTGTCCACCACAATCCACACCTCGAGCGAGATGGCACAGTGGTAAACCATTAGAATTGCATTCGGGAAGGCACGTGTTCGTTTCCCGGTTGGGCTATCCTGATTTCAGTTTTCCTTGGTTATCCGAAAACATTCCAGGCGGATGCTGGGATGGTAACTTACTACAGGATATCGCCGGTACCTTCTCCACTCCTGCTTCTCTGAGTAACTTGCTCAGTATCTGATGAGCTCGCTGTCAACGAGACAACAAATATTACCTACCTACTACAATCTACACACAAGTGTCTACCTCCTATATCTCCGAGTCAGACTGGAGCCTATGATCGTACAGGCTACTCCAAAAGGGAAATTATAGTGTCTAAAGACTAAATCAAAAGTGAATTCGCAAAGATATTGATGTAATGGTCATATTGCATTCCGGTACTACAGATATATGCGTTTATTTATCAGAACCGACAATATCCGTACGTCATTTGTATGAATTACAAAAAAAAAAAAAAAAATTGCATAAATGTATATAAACAATTTTAGAGGTAAACACAAGAAAATCTTTTGACGAGCACAGCACCACGTGGCACCTTCGTTCCTCAAGTGAACAGCTGATTTGTTATATTTCCTGTTCTCCGTATGTGCACTACCAACTTATACACCTGAGGGGCTGAGTACTATCGTCACAAACTGGCTCAACCCACCAAGTACACTTGACAACACTGCGTAATTTCGTCTGTCCTTGCATCTTTCATTATGTCACGTCTACTTGCTAGCTCGTCGCACTAAATAGGTTTACTTTTTATTCTTTTATTTAAGTAGCAATAGATACAGACATAAGATATCAAGACAAATTTTAGTTCATATTATAATCGAAACAATAAAGATTAAATAAAACAAATGTGCGTCTGTGGTAATGCAATTTGTATCTTATTTTCTTAAGGATTCATATAATTAAATTAATGTGATCTTACAGAATCATACTAACTTTAAAAAAAAAGATCATATTTCAGTCGTAAGAGAAACTAGATTTTTTAAAAAATATATAAGAATTTTGAACTTAAAAAATGTTATTGTGTTACGGCAATGAGCACGTGTATTAACAGTGTCAGGCATCTTTTGGCACACAGAAAAATTTTCAGCACTTATGCTCTTACTCCATTATAGAAACCGTTATATGAAATTACTTAAAAACGTAAAAAATTACCCGTTTACAAATTCAGCTTCACACATGGTCGGTTTGAAGAGGAGATAGTGAGATTAACTGGTGAACACGGAACCCTCATCCAAATCCAATTAAACGCGTTAGGGATGTGCTGGCGCCAGATCAAACCAACTCGACTGCTGCCTTCTAAAGGACAAAATATAATTGCTGCAGACACTTAACGAAATACTGTAGAATGCTTTCAGTCTGGGGCCTCCAGGCTTATTGGCGAAGACGCATAAATTTAAACCGCCAGAATATACAGGCAGAGTATAAAAGAATACCCCAACTTTAAAGGTCTATAATATCAACACCAAACAGCCTACAACCTTCGTTGACCAATCAAATGAACCGCGCAACTATGAAGTTTGTTTAACATATCTTCATAAATGTTACATGTGAACACCACGAGCAGGCCGAACGGCATCTACGCGATAATCAAACTTCTTCCACAAACTTGTCAACATGTCCGGTGTTACGGTTTGGATGGCGACCGTAATTCTCGTTTTGAGGTCGTCAATGTTAGCTGGCAATGGTGAACGAAACACTTAATTTTTTATGTAACCCCATATAAAAAAAATCACACTGGGTAATATCTGGGATTCTTGGGGGCCAGTGATGAAGAGCCTGGTCACCAGCTGCTCCTCAACCAATCCAGCGTTGCGGCAACGTCTCGTTCAGGTATCCGCGAACAGCTAGGTGCCAATGGGGTAGCGCACCATCCAGCTGGAACATGAAGTCCCCCATCGCCTCTTCTAACTGAGGAAACAACCACTCTCTAAGCATGTCCAAATAAGGGTTTCCAGTAACAGTCGGCTCGTGAAAAAAGAAAGGGCCGAAAACAGTGTCTTTGGATACAGCGCAAAACACGTTTACTTTGGAGGAAGCGCGCTCGTGTTCTGTGGTTTCACGTGGAGGCTCCTGACCCCATATCCGCACGTTGTGCCGGTTCACCTTACCATTTGTATGGAACGTCGCTTCATCGCTAACAACCAGCTTAGACATGAAGGCATCGTCTACCTCGTTCTGGGCAAGAACGAAATCGCAGAAATCACGTCTCAGTTCCTTATCCCTTTCGGTAAGAGCCTGTACAAGCTGAAACCTGTATTGTTTGTACAGCAATCGCTTTCGCATCACTGTCCATACCGTCGATTGAGGAATTTGCATTTCCCGGCTAGCGTGTTGAGTTGATTTTCTCGGAGAGCGACCGAACGCTTGTTGAAACCGTTGTACATTCTCTTCGGACACACGCGGCCGCCCGGAACTGACGCATGTGTCACGGAACTGACGAAACCAACGTACGATACTCCACCTAGCGGGAGGACGACGTCCGTATTTCCACAAATCTGCTATAGTTTCGCTGATAGTTTACTTGTTCGATTTGACTAAAGTTAATGAAACACTCATTATATTTCAATTTAATTAAGGAAACATACCATCAATGAAACGAAAAGTGGTTAGGCTTATTTCTTAGGAAACCATAAATATTTTCTGTATTTATGACGTAGACAAATATTCTGAGATTTATTTAGCTCATGATGTCTCAGACTTACAATCAACTTTTATAGTTCTGAAACGCTAATTTACAGCAAGTAGGTTTGTAAACTTCTATAAGACTTGTTAATTACCGTTTAACATGATAACAAATAATTTAACAAATGGTATCACCTCAAGTCCCTAAGCAAGACTAAAAGGCGAAGAACATTAGTATCTGACACTATGAGTTAATAGATAATACTCACTTCCTAATAAGTACGTATTTATAAGGGAAGTGGTTAAGTTGTAGTGGTAAAAAAATATACTATTTATTTATTTGCGATCAAAGTTGGTCAGGAAATTTGTGGATTTTACTTCACTTGCTTATTTATACACGGCAATATATCCAAGAAACAAAATCTTATTTTGTATCATTCTCACAAAACATCATTTAATAAATTAATATCAAGCAAACTTAGAGAAACTCTAACTAAAACTGTCATTTAAGTGATACGACTATTAATTTTGAATAATTGTGTATAGAATTTACAATAACATTTCCTTTATAAACAAAAGATTTTTCACTTTTAATTTTCTTCCTCTAAATTACGTCTTGCCGCTGTGTGTTCTGTGTAATCAATAATCAGCCACCTTCAAGATCTAACTTCACACGCATTTCGTTTCAGACACCAAATTTGGATTTATGATTTAGTATGTGTGTGTGCAGGTGTGTGTGTGTGTGCATGTGTGTGTACGTGTCGTGGTCGCCCCTGTTAATCGCTTCCTTCAGTATGCATAGAAATGTTTTTCCCATATATAATTTGCTAGCTTATGCAAGTGCAGATACGCCAAATCTCGTTGTTTGCTCTCTGCAGGCATCAGTGCGAGTGTCGACCACAGTCCGGGGATCATCAACAGAAGAACATCGCTGTGGTGCAACCATCATCTCTAAAAACTGGCTCCTGTCCACCACAACGTGTGTCGACATGTACGGCCTTGCAAGTGTATCTCAAGTATTTTGTAGTATACAGTTGCTGTTGTCTCTTAGTCAATGTTCAGTACACTACCCCACACGCAGTTGATTACTAGAGATGAGGTGCAATTTTTATCGCAGTTTTCGCGATGGATCTAGTAAACTTTACCGTGGCGCCACTTTTATAAATCAAGTAAGTAATTGTGTAGAGAACTAAAAACATAGTGTACTGGTCCTTATTTCTCGATGCAACGTCAAATGCGGCATGGCGTACTTCTTAATTTCTTCTTGCTCAATTTTGGAATTAGGTGCCATCCCACATTGGAGCAGGAATCTTGCCATCTAGGCGGTCGTGAGTGCAAGCCACAACACGGATGCAATTTTTGTCAAGTTTTTACTCTGCTTAGATGTAAAAACACTGTAATGTCAAATGCTATCATATGTGAGGCTGTTACTGCAGTTTTTTTGTTCTAAGAGTGCTAAACAAAAACAAATTTTAATACTAGGCGTTAAATAATATTTTAATATTGCAAATACTTTCACTAAGTTGCTACACCAATTCTTGAAAATATGCTTATCAGTATTTAATTTAATAACTGTGCCGGGAGTTTAAAAAATTGATAATTTAATGGGTATGCAGAAATCGTGAACCAGCTCTTCCAGAATGTTCAGTGGTAATAACCAAATTTTGATGTGACTATGAAACCCAAAACTGACTTATTAACCACTATCTGATCAAAAGTATCTGGACACAGTCTTGTAATTCTAACCCCGCGTCTACATGCCACTGACCGCCACTGCCGTTATAAATGTAGGCAGAGGGATCAATGTTGCTCAGCGCTACGCGATACCAGCATAATGGGTGGATGAAGGGAGCTAGTGACTTCAAATGTGCTGTAATTATAGTTTGCCATATCGGTAAGCAATATCAGGGCCATTTACGCCCTTCTCAAGTTATTCAAGCTGACCGTCGGGAATGTGATTGTTAATTAGAAACGAGAAGATACAGCCATAACAAACCATGGCTATCTAAGTCGTCTATGACCACTGCAAGGTAGGATCCATCCACTGACCAACAAGGACGATCGACCTTTGAAGAAGGTGGTATGGGAACATCGCATGTCACCGTGTTATACCATTACCCATAAATTCCGCAGTGCCACTAATTCTGCAGCTGGCAACATTAATGAGCGCCAGAAGTTATGATGACGGGATTCAAAGCTCAGTAGGCACCTGGCCATAATCCATACATTTTGCAAGGGAACGCGAGGCGCCGTATTCGGCGGTGTAAAGAACGCCGCCACTGGAATACGGACGACTGAAGACGCGCGATTTGGAGTGATGAATCACGCTGTACCAGGTGGCAGTCTGATGGGAGGGTTTGGGTGTGGCGAAAGCCAGGTGAACGCTGCATGCCGGCCTTTATAGTACCCACGGTGAATTTTTGCCGGGGTAGGGTGACAGTGTAAAGCTATTTGCATGGAAGGGACTTGCTCCTTTCGTAATATTACGGGCCACGTTAAAGGCGGAAGACTGTAAGGACATTTTGACAGACTGTGTGTTGTCTACGGCAGAAAACCAGTTCGGAGATGACAACTGTGTGTTTCAAAATTAGAACGGTTGGTTCGTAAGGGGTATGTCGAAAATAGGCTTCCGGAAATGGGCTGGCCAGCCCAGAGCCCCAACCTCGATCCCATCGATGACTCTCAAAACCTCGATGTTAAGAGCCACCTGAATCTCTTCACTCCACTCGATTCCATCTAAAACCACTGTTCCAGGTGACTGCGCGTCAAACACCAACGACCCACTTCACTTACTGTACTGGCTTCACTGTTGCAGGAACAATGGTCGGCCATTCCACTGAAGACGTTTCGACACCTGGTTGACAGTCTCCGCCGCGGGCGTAGAGCTGTATACTGTGTACTATATAAGAAGGCCACATTCTTGACAGTTGACAATCGCCGTGTCTTTTCGTTTATGTATCCATTCGCCATCAACAGGCGTGTCAAGAATAGGCTTTGATGTGGCGAGTCAGCGCGTCCAGGAGGTGCTGCTACGTGTGGCAATTGGTGAACTGCTTGGGTGGCGCTGCATTCGTAAACGGAACTTGGTGGACGTGTGTAGGGTCGTTCGTAAACGCGGTACACGAAATATATGTTACTTTAAAAATTATACAGAGCTTGCGGGAAAATATAATTATTTGTATATGCGCGTGAATACGTTATTTAAAACAACAAAACTATAATATGTTTCTGGGTGTAGTTCAGGATATGGATAACAGATGGCATGGAAGGGCATATTGCTACAGATGGTGTGCTTTTAACTCACAAGATGGCAGCACCTGGTTCGAGAGTCTGGAAACTTTGGATTTTTTCGTCACATTTGGATACGTATCGTTTTATTGTGCATCTCATTTTGAACACCTATACATTACTATTTTATCACGAAGTTTCGTTTCTAAAACTAAAAACTGCTGTTTTATGACCACGTAAAATAA
Organism: Clitarchus hookeri; assembly: GCA_002778355.1. NCBI lineage: Eukaryota > Metazoa > Arthropoda > Insecta > Phasmatodea > Phasmatidae > Clitarchus > Clitarchus hookeri. The sequence goes on from NQII01004565.1 coordinate 129,622, forward strand.
AATGTATTAATTAATCTACGAACTCTTTCTTATCCGCGTGTTTTCTGCTTCTGTGATGTGCTTCGGCACTGCTCTCAGAATAGCCAACGTAATATTAACTTTTGTTCGTTCGTGCATCAGCTGATACAGTATTTTGTAAATGGCACGTTATTTGTTTTCAATATATTAAGTTGCCACTCACTGACTGTCAGAATGTGGCCTTCTTATATGAAATGAACTATAGTAAAGTCCTATTGTTGGCTCGCTCCGTATTAATGTCACCTACTGGGCAGTATATCCAATGGACTATTAGAAGATAATTTCACGTGGTTGTCCGGATACTTTTAACCAGACAGCGTAAAAATAATGTATAAAAAATTTAATTTTGTTTTTAAAAATATGATGCAAACAAAAATGTTTTCGCCACCAAAAAACAATAGTAAAAGAAATTGTATTAAATTTTTGGTAACCACAAAATTGTTTCTAGCCATCCGTAAATTGCTTAGAAATATTACGCAGATCAATGAAAACAAATCTTGCTTAAGATACAAGATGACGTCCATGAAATGAACCCGAACGCAATACGCATACATTATTCAATTGTTTTATAATTCATTTATACCGTTACTGCTCTTAAAACTGTTTGTTTTCATTATGGCTGCAAAAATGTTAAGCCACCAGTATCAAGACTTATATTTTCAGAAGGCATGTTGGAAGTATCTTTTCTTATAGATCTTCCTTTCCGGGTGTGTTTAGTTTAAATGAAACTTAATTAACAATGTACCGATCAACCTTATAAAATATTTCTAAACACTCACATTACAGAAATATGTTGAACGGGGTTTAAGTCCTATATAATACTTTTTAATAGAAAATATGTAAGTTAACTGCCAAGAAAATAAGGGGCAAATAAAGTTATCTTCGTGTAGTTAAAGTGAACGAGTTTTGAAATGAATAGTATTGAGGTATTTAAACTGAGTTTCAGAATTATATGGACTAAAGAATTTCTGAATTTCTACATTTTTTCGCGTTAAGTTTTCACACGAGTGATTACCCTAATTCTGAATTGAATGCCTGCATTCCTGATTCAGGTGCTCTGAAAGAACACGTATTCATTGAAGGGGTGACAAGTATTGCAGTTTACTGTATCCATCTCCTTGTTGACCTACTTTATGTTTACATATTCTGTCGTACAGTTACTTGCACTAGTTTAATGTAACTTTTTCTGTCCGTTATTTGTCTGCATTGTAGTAGCTGGTAGAATTTACAGTTATAATAAATAATTTAAGAACACTGTTTGCATTGACACGTTTTTATTTAAGTAAGATATTTATCAATACCCAAAAACATTCAATTAGGGAAATATTTACTGCCTTCGTTTTCCACGATCATCGTATCCGTTCACACGAGTACGTTTTATTTATTTATCTCTCACATGCCTTGTAATGTTCATATTGACAGACGTGCAGGTGTGTTTTCGGCTGCCAGGCACGCAAATAAAACATAATACATTAGTTGCAACCATGTAAAATTTAACATAAACTAAATGGGATGTAGACTGTTTTTAAAATTCTGCGCATGTCCTTAACATTGGATCATCATAAATTGCCCTCAGGACTTTCAAAATCACGTGTTCAAACATTGACGTGCCGTTCGCTCTCATTTGATTTTACAGCAAACCCGCCATTTTAAGAAAAAATATTTTTCGAAATGTATTGTTTTTTATTGGCGTTACAACATAGTCAAATGTATTGTACTAACATATCACAAACACATATTTAAGGAAACATTTTGCTAGCATTAGACTAATCCACGTAGTTTTCACTGCTCTGAGGAAAAAAAGCCAAACAGCCGCTCCATACTCTAGAGATGGTTTCTGGACTGCTAGCACGCGCATTCTATCACATATTCTCTCTACGATATGTATGCATTGTAGAGTCTTTCGTAGGCTTGTTTTGTGGAACATTTATTTTGTTTTATTTTCCTTCACAGGTTCGCGAGTTCGTTGTTGACCATTTGGGTTCGCGTGGGCAGCACCGATAGCAGCATCGGAGTAAAACACGATCTTGCTGAAATTATAGAGCATCCTGGCTTCAAATACGACGGAGATATTCCAGTAAACGACGTAAGCCTTTTGAAGGTAAGATAACACTCTATTCTGAAAATTAATTTTTGTATAAATAGCTGTAAGTTTCATGCTAATTTTCTTTATCACAGTTTAATGTTTTCAGTGCAAATGTATCTAACATTCATCTTTGCGTTGGTACGTTTGTTAAATCGTAATGAGTAAAATAAATTTAACTATATTTTTTGTAATATAAACTGAAATTACCTCCCGAGAAAAGGGATGTAAACATCTATGACAAAAAGTGATTATTTTGGCTGTGTTCTCAATCAATTGTGAGCACTATGACCCTGCAGTGAGGCGGTTCTGAGCCTACTGTAAACAGGCGAATGGATTGTGGAGCTGATTTATCGCGTCTCCCACTTGTTTGAAAGGTCGGAATTTCAGGGAACGTTACAACCCCACACCTTCGCGCAGTTTAATGACGCCTGATTAGCGTTGATATCTCACAAATATTTTCCCCTTCTCCGTAATAAAGCAAACCCTTCAAACTTCCAAGAAAGAAATAAATCATACTACAACGTTTAAAAAAAAGTAAATTGCCCTATTTTATGTAGTATCGGTAGATGTAAAATGCAAACCAAATACGTTTTAGCTCACAGATAAAAGCCGAATGAAGAGGAGAAAGAAAGTAATAAGTATCGATAATTCACACTTCATATGCAAGACAGTAAGGAAAGTTTAATTTTTGGAAATTTATTAAAACAAGGATATTAAGAACTAGATATTTACTAATAAACCACGAAACTGTCACTTATTTACAAAAATAATGAAAACTTGCGTATAATATTAGTGAGCAGTTTTCATTTACCAAACCAATCAATACTATTGTCTTGTAACAAATGTGTAAAGTGCTGTGTTTCTCGCAAATACACAAGTTTTTACGAAGGTCTCCAACATTACAATACTCTTCTTGGTGTAGTTGGACTTGTGAAGATTAAGCCTTATTATATTGGTTAGTGTTAATTGCAGTCATCCTATCCGTGTAAAATACTCTGTTTTTATTGTGTCAGCTTCCGCACCTAACCAATGTATTTTGAAAGTACGAATTTAAATATTTCAGAAACCTGGAAAATAATTGTTTTGTGGGAAGTTCGTCTACAATCAGAACGCACAACGCACAGCACACTGAGAGAACAGCCAACAAAATATTGGCGTGTGTGTGTATGGCAAAAAATATATTATGTTGTCCCAACAAAGTATTTTGTTGAGTAAAAAAAACTTGTAAGGCCACACAATTAATGTTGTTCATTGAACAAAATAGATGCTTTAATTATCAAAACATCTGCGTTGAACTAAACGAAAACAAACCGCCCACAAAATATTTCATTGATTCAACTGCATGTATTTGTTTTACCACTCAGTTGATTGCGTTCGTTCGAAAATACCGCTTGAGAGTTTGTTTATATTTTTGGGGCCAATTAGGATAGTAAGAGTGTTTGTTAGTGCATTTATTGGTATTTAAAAATGGCATAAACATCCTAATAAAGCAAGTTCATCGGGCAACTAAAAAGTAAAGATGTTGAACTTAAAATATTTATTTGCACACGATGTCCGGTATTTGAAATGTACATATTTAAAAACATTCCAATTTCATCAGTTTTAATAGTAATAGCCACGCGAGCTGAGGTTGCAAAGACGTCACACTCGGGTGCAGCTAAGATAGGTTCTAATCACGGTCCGCCTTCCAACTTTTTCTTATATTAACCGAAAGTGTTTAATGCACGTAGAACGAAACAAATCTTTAGTTTAACCAACCGAACATTTGTTTCAGGCAACCAAATAAGAACAACAAAATAATCTGGTTTCAACAACAGTATATTTGATTGCCCCTATACAAACAATCTGGTTGCGCCGAGCAAACATTGTTAGATTCAACGAAGCATTTTTCTCAGTGCGGGGATTGCACAAACTTATGTAAAATATCTTTAAAAAATGAACGCAGCGTTTAAATAAAAGAGTGAAAAGAAGTTTCGCTAAAGACAAAGCTGCTTTCTCATTATTTTAGCATCACGGGATAACTTTAGGAACATGACCATAATGGGTTTACTGCATTTTCATTGAGAGCATTTCTACAGGTACCAAACTTGAAACTATTGCGAGGGGAACATATCTCTACAGCTACAAATAGTTTATAGTCGTTCCTGTCGAAAGCCAACATATATTATATTTTCGTCTTGCTAAAGCATATCTGAGTTTATGAAAAACTATATTCATGGATATAAATATTATAATAAATGGCAATAAGTAAAATGTATGCGGAAACAAGTTTTTATAATAAAACATATTGAGCATGTCAGAAACTTTAGAAATTGGGAAAAAATTTCGGACTATCTTAGGTGTTAAAGCATTAAACCAAATGTTAATTAAATAATTAAATTAAATAATGACATAATTTAAGAAAAACGAAATGTCCAGGAGGAATGCATACGTTATAAATTTGGCTGATAAGCAGTCACCAGCCTTTAAAACATTAGAAATTATTTACACTGAAGGCGTTTGTATATTTAGCAATGATATAACAAGCTAAGGAATACTAATGGTATATTTATATAAAAAATTGAAATGTTTTGTTTGAAAGTCATGTAAGAATCTTCTGCTAAGACACAGGTATTTAGATACAAACAGCATTTCTCTCATATGCAAGGAAGTTTGGCTAAACAAATTCATTACAAAGAATCTAATGCTAAGAAACAGAGCGCTAAATCCGAACGATGCTCTTGTCTTATGTGCAAGGAAGGTTGAACAAAAATACTCATGCCTGAAAATCACTAACACAGTACGAGTTATGGACTCATGTTCAAGGGGTAATATGGTTATAAGCATTAAATATCTGATAAATTGTTGCAGACGACCACGGCCATCACGTTCACCAATAGTGTGAAGGCAGTGACTCTGGCACCAGCGAACCTCGTCCTCAGTGCTGGATCTGTCGTCAGGCTCGTCGGATGGGGCATATCCTCGGTAAGAGCCTCACTTTGACAGCCTTATACTCACCTCAGCACTCCGCACACTGCAGTGGACTTGGGGAGTGGGTAAAAGAACACTCAAAACAGTGCTACCCTCCTTCTGGACAAGCATGTCGTGCCAACGTTCAATCACATGAATTCAACAATAGTGACGTCAAATTATGATTTTACCTTGATGACCTTGAGACCTATATTTTCACTCCCAACCACGTGTTTTTCCACGCTAGTTGAATGATACGCTATCTTACCAAGGTACCCACTACCACAGAAGTTCATTCAGGAAGTATCACGTTCTTGTGCCTCCTTTCATGATTACATATATGTGGGTTCCCTGGTTACTATGCTGAAACCTGCACGGATTTTCTGGACAGTTCTGAGCTTCCTATGTAACTAAAAAAGTTATGTGAATGCAATATTTTGAACCAAGATGACAACACTCCGTCCATGTATCAGGTCCCTGCACAGACAGTCAAAAGAGTAGGGCGTTGAAAAGTTCTATTGGGATACAGGAAGTCATGATTCCGCTGTAATTAACTGGAGCACTGAATATGAGCAATGTCGAACACCTCCAAATCATTGACTGAAAAAAAAGTACGGCTCCGGTGGAAGAACAAGAAAATTCCGCAGTAACTTATCGAAATGCTGTGGAAAGTCTTTTCAGCAGCTTATGAAAGAAACAAAGTATATGCTGATTCTGAATGAATATTTTTGCTTATCTTAGATAGCTCATCTAAAGTGCCCATGTCTTAACAAAATCGAAGTTATTTCCTTAATACGTCATAAATGAATAGGCTATTTGATCTATTAATTCGTTATATTGAGTATATTTTGCACCAAATGTACCAAACCTACTCCAAGATAACGTGCAGTGTTTGTATATGTCTATGCCCGATCGTAGAAATGCATATATCCAGGTACGTGTCAGTCCAGCATGGTACTAACATTGACCTTCACTGTCGCAGGTGTGCCGAGTATAGTCCTGATGCAATCACATTTTTCAATGTTTTTTTTTCTGGCTCATAAAACAGAGAAACGTCCTTTTAAACTGAAATGTACATTCCTGATGCGCAAATAATTTTGTCCAATAAGGTTAATTTTCTTCCAATTTCAATATTATACATTCCATACTTTTCACAAGGAGATAAAAGTAAAACCTGTATTATCCTACCAATATCATATAGATATTCAAGTCAATGTCCACGATAAAATATAGAATAGGTAAAACATACAATTTTGGATTGTCCGATTGAAAGTATTTGATTAACCACTACAAAATTTGTCAATTTAACAATTTACCTGGTGGTTTTTATCATTTTCCGTAGCTTTATTTTTATGGAAGGAATCAGACAGTAGTTGTGGGAGCACATGCGAAATGAGAGCGTGTGTGGATGCCTACACAAACTAAAGATGAGGTAGAATAAATTGTTCTCTGCTCATGTCCCCTAAGTAGGATCATAATTTGACGTCACTACTGTTGAATTAATGTGACTAAACATTGGCATGACATTTGTTTTCACAAATGTTTCCAATGGTATCAAAATAATGCATAGTTAAACACTCCTTCACTAATTAAAAACACTGTGAGTGCAATAAACTTTGAAAACATATAGTTACATAAACAGTTGTGATAAAGTGTTAAGTCCATATGGTTTTCACTGGAATGTTGACAAACTGTTGGCAAAATAGCAGTTCAGTTTCGGCTCGGAGGGAGTGGTTCCTGAGAAGCTGCCACGTACATAACTACGCTCTGCTGTGAATCCCTTGCCTGGCTGCTTGCAGATCTACGGCAAGCCGGAGGCCAACCTGCGTGAGGTGCCACTCGCCACGCTGTCCGATAAGGTGTGCAGCCAGCACTACGGTACCGTGGCTGGCACATTCTGCGCTGGCACCGAGAATGGCGGCAAGGGCTCCTGCGACGTAAGCAAATTCAACTCTCTTTCTCTTCTTTCCTTCATTACAAACATATTGGATTTGCAGAATATAAGCCACTCGATCTATTTACGAATGGGCGTTGATAAAATATATTTTTTGTAGTGATATCCGCTAGGGCGCAAGTAACTCATTCTATCATTAGCATTTACTATCACGTCATTACCATCTGCGGAATCAGTACTTATTGATACAGCTAGGGGTTTTGACGACTTCAATTGCTGGCTACCAGTAGACGAACCCTTGCAGATCTTGATGTGTTCCTTCAATTTATCGCCTTGCATAAAATACATGTGGCCATTGTCGTGCTTCATAAAACATGCACATTAGCATCACGAGATCTAGTTTGTATACCTATCCCAATGATTACATCAATGCTGTATGAAAAATGTAATTATGCCAACGACAATAACCGTGGGGAGAGGGTGAACTAAGGTGGAAATGGAGCGGTGCAGGAATGCAAGATTCTCGAGAAAGCTCACCAACCTGAAGCATTGACAGACACGATTCCTATGTGCAAAAATCCAGGAGCGACTTCGCCGGGAATTGAACTCTGTTCGCCTCGGTGGAAGAACGACAGTATGCTTGTTTGTAGAAGATATTGTGATTACCTACTTAGCAATGGCGATATAAAATCCTCTTGGTCTCACTCCTGTTTTTTTGTAATTGTAAGCATCTAGCATTATTGTTAACACCTGACGGATATACACTGTCGCGTGTACGCCTGAAGGGCGTATCTGAGTTCGTGGGGGATAGAGGTCTTAATAACAATATGAAATAACTAAATTTGATTTCTTATTTATTCCCACAAGCTATTATTCACAGCATTAAATTATCTCTCATCAATATTACTCTTTTTATTTAACAATGAGCGTAATATAAAACGTATATTTTCACTCTAATTAACGTCCTTCTTAATGTATCTGTTAGGGTACAGTCAATTAACGCACACTAACAGTTAACACATGTTCATTCTATCTGTTACCATTATTTGTAATGTCTTTCACTCACGCATCTAGTTCAATAGTCCAGCCTGCCAGCCGCACTCTTCACTGCTTGATACTCGGCGTCGCAGATTTCCCTTCCGCTGGTCACTTCTCTCGCTGCTCGTTGTCTATCGCTCGGAACTCAGCCACTCATTCACTCATCAACTGCCGGCCGGAGGCCTGTCGCACAATTTATTCTCTGCTGGCCTTGGCCTGAAAAGTTCGACACATTCCATTTCACGTAGACAAAATCTAGGGCAGTAAACCACTAGAAAATTCCTCAGATAGACGCAAAAATTCAATACAACCAGGGTCAGCAATGCACGCCACAAAAAAGGATAGTCGTGTCAGCTCGCTTTCTGTAACAGATACGCGGCCACTGGCCTATCGCCCGCTTGTCATTCAAAACTATGCATTGATTTGCTGCCACCGCTAATATATAACTGCTGCCCTACACTTCCACTCGCTTTCGCGGGATGCCAAGCAGCGAGCTTGAAACACTACCCGCTCCTCAAGTCTGTTAGTCCCGAACAGATATTGCAAATCCGGACCGTCATAGAATCCCAGTCGGCTGATGTGGACAACCTTCGGCTTCGTCCGAGAGCCTTGACGACAAATCCGAAAGACCACAACATTGATCTTATTCAGAATCCTGTAGGAGCATTCGGAACAATTCCGTATCTTCGAGCAGTACCCTTTTCTCCTCTGCGGACTGTACAGCTACACCAATTATACTTCTTGAAAGACCTCTCCTTACATTATCTTATCATACCGCATCTTCATCCTGTCACTACTTATTCTGAGGTGCTGCGAGCAACATCATGAGTGCCGACTAGTGTGTTATGTAATGTAATTCGCCGGCATAATCAGAGGCTGCAGCTTCCAAACAGCTCTCTTCCAAACATCATCCTTGATGGTGTTACTCTTGTGGACTCGTGAACTGCTGAGCAGTAAGCAAGAAGGAACAATGACACTTTTGAATCCGATTACTTTTGGTTATCTGCCACAAAGATGGACAAGTACTATTCACGAGTGAAGTTAAGCCTCTCGACCATTCCGTCCGACTGAGAGTGTAAGGTAGTAGTCTCAGACTTTTTACCCCCAGAATTTTTGTTACCTCCTGGAAGAACGCAGCTCCAAAGTTTCTTTCCTGGTAAGAATGGAGTTCTAGTGGGACCCCGAACTTCGAGAAGACATTCTCTATAAGTGCATCGGTCACAGTACGTGCTTCTTGGTTTGGGAGGGGAATTACTCCAAGTCAAGTAGTAAAGTAATCTTGGGCCACCAGTAGATACTGATTACATCTCTCTATGACATACAAGGTGCCCAGAATATATACTGCCATCCTCTCAAATGGGGCTCCAACATTTTATTTCTGGAGTTGACCTTGTCCTCTGGTCCTCGGGCCTTTCTTCGCAGTGCAGGTGTAGCCAATCAGCACCACATCTCAACGTCCTCCCGACAATGAAGTCAGTAAAATCTCAGTCTATTTCTGTCGAGGGTCTTATTAGTACCAAAGTGCCCACTGGCTGCCGCATAATGCAATTCCTTTAAGACTTCTGGAACCCTGCATTCTGGGAGGACCCACTGTAAACATGTGTGCTTTCAATTATTACATTCCCAGTTTCTGTAAAAAAAAAAAAAAAACATCATACTTCAGTACGAGGGAATTCCATCGTTCCCAGTAAGTTTTGACTGCTGCGCTTAGTAGGCCAACCACCAGCTTCTTTTTACTTCAATAATGGCTGCAAAGTGGGATAATTCAGGTGATCATTCCTAATACCCTTATCACTCCAGGTAGGTGACCCATCACAAGATAAAGAACCTTGAATTCCTGTACTTCGCACCTTCGGCGATTCACCACTCTTTCCTTCCTTGTGTTCGCAATGACGATAAAATAGCTTGCATGGCCTCCTAGACTGTGCATCTGCATTACTGTGAAGGCGTCCATATCTGTGCTGTATTTCAAATTCATGTTCTTTAAGGTACTGTATCCACCAGGCTATTTTATCTTCGAGGTTCTTGAAATTTAGAAGCCAGTGTAGTGAAGCATGATCGGTTCTTAGAATAAAATGTCTGCCATAAAGGTAGGAATGGAAATGTGAAATTGCTTTCACCATGGCAGAAGCTCCCTGTGTGTAACACAGTAATTTCTCTCAGGTTTATGCAATACCTTAGTGAAGTATTCCAGTATTATTTCCTTCCTATCTTGAACCTGAGATATCACAACTTCAATGCCTACATCGCTAACATCAAAGTTCAAAATGAACACACCCTCAATTTCGGAAAACCCAGGACTGGCGGAATTATCAGAATTTTCTTTAGTTAACTGGAAGCATTTTCACACTCAATGGTCCAATTAAATCTCCTTTTTGCCTAAGTCAGTTCATTTACTCGCTTGTCGACCGTGGCTAACCCAGGTACAAATCGATGGTAATGGGAACATAATCACAGAAAACTCCGTACTTCAGTTTTCTCAGCTCGTGTCAGCCAATTTCTTTTTGCTTTGGTCTTCTACAGGTATGTTTCGATTCCATGGGCCAACACTAAATGTCCCAAGAAATTAGTTTTCTTTTGAAACATGTGGCAATTCTTAGGAACCAGTTTAAAGTTGGCTGCGGCACGTTCTGGAATACAGAATTTAAGCATGATAGGTGCTCTTCAATTGTCCTCCCTATCACGTCATATAAATCAACCTGACAGATATCTAAAGGCAGTTTTTTTTCATTAGGTATTTGAAAGTAGCAGGGGCATTACATAGCCCAAAATACATACAGTTTAACTGCCAGGTTCCTTTCCCTTGAACACAAAATTCAATCTTCTCTTGGTCTTCTGGGACCACCTCGCACCTCGCACTGCCAGTACCCACTCTTCTTGCACAAAGTAGAAAACCATGGTGAATCTACTAGGCTGTTTAATGTGTCATCTAACCTTTCAAGCAGATAAGCGGTTATCTTTGTCACATTATAAAGCTGGTGATAATCTACACGAAACCTCATCGAGCCATCTTTCTTCTTAACAAGTACAATGGATGATGACCATGGACTGACTGATGGTTCTATCACATCTATATCGTTAATTTCTTTCAGAATTCCTTAAACAGCCTTGTGCGTAGCAGAGGATGACACGCATTTTTCGGAGCGACAGCAGGGCTATAGTTCGAAAAATCGCACATTGGTACAACAGGGGTGACCAGGGCATTATTTCTCAGCACACAGTTCATCGAAAACTGACGCGGGTGGGATTGCAGAGTCGAAGACCTACTTGTAATCTCATGCTGACTGCACGTTGTCTATGGCAGCATGTGAGATGGACATAAATTCATTGTTACTGAACTACAGATGATAGGAAAAAGGTCGCCTGGTCCAATGAATCCCGATTATTTGCTCTTGAAATGGACGGCCTATCACGTTTACACCGATTACCATTGGAGGGAAAGATATACCTGGGTGAACTTTTTGGCAAAGATAGGTCGGAGAAGGAGGAGGTGTAAAGGCCTGGGCGATGTTTTCATGGGAAAAAATTGTGCCCATTATTCTGATACTCCAATCCCCGAAATCTGTTCGGTATCTGGACGCTATTGGGGACCATGTGAATTCCTTCATACCAACAGTGTTCCCTGCTGGCAATGGCCATTTCAAAACAGGAAAATGCGCCATGCCACACGACCAGGATTAGGAAGGACCGGTTCGAGGAACATTACAGTGAATTTGCATTATGTCTGGCTTGTCAATAGTCCGGATATGAAGCCAACAAAACATTTATGGTTCAACTAGGAGAAGCGGTTTCAGACTACATCACCAGAGCCCTGCACTGTACGCAAACTGGATGACCTGCAGTTACACTTGTGGTATCAGACACGACAGGATACTATCCGCCAATTTGTTGAATCAATGCCTCGCCGGGTGGCCGCGTTTCTACAGGCTAAAGGCGGACATACACTGTATTGGATAGATAGACATTAAATATGTTTCATCAATGTATATAAACAGTAACAATGCTGGCCATATTCTACAAATAAATGTTTGATTCACTATATGTGTCACTCGAAACTGCAGATTCCAGTCTATAGCTCATAGAAATGATGCATCATATGATCTATTACAAGAAAAGGTTTCAGAATTTTTCTAGGTGTTATTTCAAAAATTGTTTGTAGGAAAACTAAAAATGGCTTAGTTTTTATGACAAACTGCATATAAAAGAGGCAGCACGCCATTAACCGACTAAGTTTGTGAATACCAGTTCTCTTCTCATTGATTTTAAATATGTCATGTTTGAAAAACGTTCAAAAAGCTACCTAGGCGAACCTGGTTTGATTCCCGGTGGGGTCGCTCCCGGCTTTTCGCATTTGGGAATCGTGCCGGACGATGCCACTGGACGGCGGGTTTTCTCGGGGATCTCCCGTTTGCCCCGCCCTTTGGTTCCGGTGCTACACCATACTCGTCTCGCTTCACCACAAGCGGCTCTCAAGTCCTCGCTGTTCAAAGCCGCCCAAATTTTTTCAATCTTCACTCAATAAATTAGTCCAAGGTCTTGCACTTTATTCTGAAAGTTAAATATTCTAGAATGGACATCAGTTCATTAAAATCTGTTGGTCCTAATAGACCAAACACACATTTCAAGACTTCCTTGCAGGTACTAGAACATATTTGATTATATTTCTATACGTAGTAGATGTCTAAAGGATACTGAAAAAAACACGCCATTCGTTACTCTGCTTAGCCATTGTCTCCAGTTAGTGATCTTGTATAACATACGATGTTCATCAATAATTGTATACTCCCAAATTGCAGCAATACAACATAACATTTTCAGAATACAATGTTAAGTCATTATTCGCTTTGAATGTACAATGGAAAATAAAATGCAATTTCAGTCAAATCCTGACCTGTTTGTTAAGTAAAATGCCGAGATTCAACTATAACTCTCATCAGCATATCGGGGTCTAAACGGGTTATGAGTGTAAGTGCTTGGTATTCTGCAGTAGTAAATGGCACTATCTATGTCCCAACTTTGCTTAATTGCCCGTGTTTTTCGTCCTATTATTATGTAGATAACGATTTCAATGCAGCACTACTGGAAAACTTTAAGTTAATGCTTAAATGCTCATAAGGATGTAACTTGTAAAATAACTGATTGAAATTATAGCATCCGATGAATAGCTCTTTAAATATTCTACTTTTAAAGATGCCATAAACGCAATACCTTGACTCTCCCAACAACAAACAACATCTGAGTTAGGTGGAGACCATTGCCATTGATCAGACATAACTTGATGGTAAATAACAGCCTGCCTTTTTAGCGGCTGTTCGTATTGTCAGACGTGAGGACCTAGCACTGCGTTGGGAATTTCTAAGAAAACTTGACACTGGGCGATATGGAAGAAAAGACGAGGTATCGTGTAGACAAAAATAGCAATGGCCAAATGGATGTCATTGTACGAGGTGGGATCTCTCTGTCAGAGAAATGGTTGTATGTGCAGGGTGACTTGGGTGGCCCGCTGATCTACGACGGGAAGCAGGCGGGACTTCTGTCCTGGGGCAACAGCTGCGGTCGGAAGGGAATGTTGGACGGCTACACCAGCGTCGCTCACTTCAGAGACTGGATCAAGACCAAGACTGGCGTCTAGACCCTGCTGTCCCTATGGATGCAATGTCAGAACTGCAGTGAATAAAGTGTGTGAATAAATGATGACTGATTATTTAAACTACCTAAAACTATTTCCTTTGTATATCGTAAGTAAGTTTATGCAAAGAGTATGTCTTACCTCTTATGCAGAAATTATTCGCTTTTTATCATAAATTCAGTTCAACGGAAATCATTGAAAATATTTGGAGTATTATACAAAGCTTTAATTGAATTATAGTACACTTTCCTTACTCTTTAATTGATATGAAAACTTACTTTTAATTAAATTTTTCTCTGTCTCGATTGTAACAAATTTATTCATTTATAGACAATGTTATGATTTCATACGGTAGGGTAAGGTAAAAAGGCAAATCTATATATTCCAGTTTTATAACATTCTTTAGTCAAATTATAAATCAGCATGAATAAAAAAAAAGTAATGTGGTGCGTGAGACCTAGCCTAAAATCGAACATTACAAGACAACACTGATAATAAACAATCAAACATTCAGAACGAAACCATTCGCCAGCATATTAACGTAGAAGTTCTTGTTCAAGCGTACAAATAAGCATCATTGCTCAATGATGGTTTTACAAAAATTTATGCTCACACTAGCATATAACATTGTCCCTCATCAGTGGTGTAAATAGGCAGTTGTGAACAGCAAAAATGTGTTTACCCCAACGCCAACGCAACACATGATGTCCATCAATATGATGAGACGTCACAAAAAATATAAGTAAAAAAAAATGCATTTTAATCAACACTTTGACATAATGTTTGCCAAAATTAATGCCATTGTTATGATTTTCCTATGCTAATAAATACCACCCTGAATACAATTTTGTCAATATTATTAAAATATACTTCTCGGCGGGTCGTTGCGTTCGTTAGTCATTACTCTGTTGCCATGTTATGAGGACGTAATTTTATATTAACGTAAACAAAGACGTTAGATACATTGTTTAATATCTTTAAAGTGTCGATACTTTAAATAATCTCTGTTTTCAAACTGTGTTTAACTGCCACCCCATAATAAATAAACTGATATTATGATGATATGCCTTACAAGATTTCCAATTTGGCACCTGTAACTTATTGTTATGCCTTTCCTTCAGTAAATGCTCATACGTATAATATTGTGAGCAATATGGCACGATAATTTTCTCTCACGTATGAATGAAACAATAAAAACCCGGCGCATATTGACATACGCCATGTTGTATAACATAACATAGATACCGTCATGTCCTCTAAACTCAACAATCATATACTTCCTAATAAGATACATTAAACGTTTCAACAAATACGATATTTTTGATATCTACATTTTAGTAGTTCCCTTTAAAGACTTTTTATAATACCTTATTAATAATTTTTCTTGGTAGAAAAATTATGACTCATAGTTAAACCTACATTGATATTTCAACTCAGCGTGTGTCTAAACTTTTCAATCAAATGCCAGCTGCTACCATTCTTCTTTTATGTAAATTATGGCGAAGAAAAATTACGCACTTGAGAGCTCCTGATCTCAAAATAACTTGAATAATAGTAGGCCTATGTATATTATTGCTACTTGCCTTGACACAGTGGCGGATTTACCAGCAGGCTGAGTAGGCTAGAGCCTAGGGCGGCAGATTTTAGGGGCGGCAAATTTGGGGCCAACATTTTTTTTATTCATATTTATATACCTAAATGTTATTAGGTTCACACAAACAATTCAACATGTAATATGTTTCACCACTTGGATAATTCTTTCTACAATTTGCGTAGTCGCGTTTGGTTGCGGTGCGGGAACGAGTGACATGACCGTTCGCTAAGTATGTCTGGCCGAATTGACTGCACGAGCGCAGGAGCCGAAGCGGGGTCGTGCTGCTGTGGGCATACGCCGCGTGGTGGCTACGTGTTCCAGAGAGATAGATATAGAGCAGCGGCCGGCGATACAAACGGGCAAGTCTTCAGCACAGTTGTCACACATATATACATCATCATCTGTTGGAGCATTTTGACATCGTAGATGGTATGGTGTTACACAAAAAGAAAACTGAATCCAAGCATCTCCTGAACGCTTTTTGACATCGGTCGAATACTTTCCATGACAATGTCCACACACACAATCTTCACCATCACTGTCTTTATGTGTTTGGGAGACAAGCACCTGGTTCTTCAGGTGGTGTTAGGCATTTTGCTGAAGAATCGCCTTTCCTCTTGCGTGCTGGTCTTGTTCTCTGAGCTGAGGGAGTCTTGAGAACACTGTCCACTCTTTCTTCAACAGACATCTCCTTTGTGCATGGGGAGTTTCCATCGTGTAAAACACTAAGCTTTTGAGGCGATGATTCAGGGACTCCTAGTATTGTGTCTGTTAGTTTAGAAGGCGCGACAGCTTCACTTGAAACAGCGTCACAGTTCAGTGGACATGCTCCTGTACACCTCAAATGTTGCGCAACAACCATTTCTTTAATTTTTTTTCATAACATTATATTAAATAAAATATTTCAATAATTTTTGTAAAGAAGTAATCTTAAAATTCTTAATTTTAACCTATAAATAGTAGTGTTATACATTGCAAACGCGCATCAGAACAAAAATTTCGAACCAAGCAGAAAAAACTACATTCTTTAATGATTAAATCTGTTAAAATAACAGTATGTCATTATACTTACGTTAGTTTCAGTAAATTCATAAAGGTTTTGCTATCACGCACGATGCAAAAATGTTGCAAAACACACTGTTGATTAGAGATTGTTTCTTTATTTTTACGGAGCTTTTCTGCCGTAGGTTATAGCCCAGTTGTAAAGAATACATTGTCTGCTTTCTATTGCCTATATGGTGAACTAAATTTCGTCGGCAAGCAAAGTCGCNGCGTAGGTTATAGCCCAGTTGTAAAGAATACATTGTCTGCTTTCTATTGCCTATTTGGTGAACTAAATTTCGTCAGCAAGCAAAGTCGCAGTAGCTCGCTTAACATTTATCACGATAATTACTATATCACGAAAATACCTTTCCTTACCCTACTTATGTTAGGTAATTATTCAATGTCTGAAGTCTGAACAAAGGATGTACGAGAAATAAAACTCCCAATGTAATCTTTTTTATTTCAGTTCTTGGAATCCAAGAAATTGTTAGAATGAGTGATGGGAGAAAGTGACTTAGTGGAGCTGAGTATAAAAAGAACGCTAAAATGAAAAAAAAAAACAAGAACAGATTATCCGTAAAATGATAAAAATTGACAGTTTTTTTTAAAAGTGGAAGTGGAAGTAGTGTTGAAAGACCAGGAACTTCAACAACATGCACTGACACAATACAATCTGGAAAAGATGAAACGGATTTGAACTCTGCGGCCCAACAACAACAGTCATCTGTTGAACCATCTACTTTTGAAAAAACTGATATTTATGTTTTTGACGTCGAGGCGGTAGAGGAATCATCAATAAGTATAACAATTGAAGATGCGTATCGGAATCAGACGTTAAGTAATGACCAAGTGCAAACAACAGTAAATCTAAACAAAGATCCAGCTTTATGGGAAATCAACGATACCTTAAGGGAGATTATCGCAAGGTACGGCTTCGATCAAAACAAGTNAACGATACCTTAAGGGAGATTATAGCAAGGTACGGCTTCCATCAAAACAAGTTTTGTGAATTCTCTAAAAGTGAAATTTTTTTTTGCTAATCAGCATCGTTTCTTGCCAGTGAGTATCTTCCAAAGAAAAATGAAAAATGATGAAGTGAATGACCGAAATTGGCTGGTTTATTCTGAAAGTAATATATCTGTATATTGCGGGCCCTGTTTGGCATTCGGTCCATTGGAGAATAAGACTCAGTTTGAGAACGAAGGATTTAATGACTGGAAAAATGCAGAACACCGAGTAGCTCAGCATGAAAACTCTGCGCGTCATAAATCTAGTATCCTTAGTTTGAAAGTTAGAAGTGAGATTGATGGCCGACTCGATAATTTACTGCATGTTCAGATTGATGAAGAAATTACTTATTGGAGAAACGTTCTGAAGAGGGTTGTTGCCGTAGTGAAGCGACTGTGTTCAAGAGGCCTCGCTTTCAGAGGAAAAAATGAAAAGTNGTGTTCAAGAGGCCTCGCTTTCGGAGGAAAAAATGAAAAGATCGGTGATCCGCATAACGGAAATTATTGTATGATTTTGGAACTGTTAGCTGACCGTGTGGAAGATTTCTCAAGTTTTTGCCCTCAGTGAGACATAAATCTGAAGAAATAATTTCTGCCATTATTTCGGAACTCAAAACACTGGGCATAAATATTGAAGACTGTCGTGGACAATCATATGATAATGCCGCGAACATGTCTTGTGTGTACAATGGCTTACAGAATCAAATTCAAAGCCAAGCACCTTTTCCTTTTTTCATTCCTTGCTCTGCCCACTCTTTAAATTTAGTGGCGACTACGGCTGCTGAATCTTGCACAGAAGCTTGTTGCTTCTTCATGTTGCTTCAAGAAATATACGTTTTTTTTTGTAAGTTCGACACAGCGCTGGCAAAAATTAATGACTGAAATCGGGAAAGGGAAAACGCTAAAGAAAGTAAATCTGACACGTTGGTCAGCTAGAGAGGACGCATGTAGAAGTTTGAGAGATTGTTGGCACAAAGTTCTTAAAACTTTGGAATTAATCAAGGATGATTGCACCAAAAAGCCTGTAACGCGAAATGAAGCAACGGGGATACTTTTGAATTTAGAAAAACTGGAAACGGCGGTAATGGTTGTTGTATGGAATGTTTTTTTGGAAAGAATAAACAAAGTGAATGTTCAAATTCAGTATACTACCGTAGATTTTATCACTATTGCCGATCTTTACGAATCTCTTTGCAAGTTTTTCGTAGCTGAACGAGAAAATTTTAAGTATTTCGAACAAAAGGCGATGAAATTAAGCGTGTCGAAGCAGTATACAAAAGACATAGGAAAAAGACAACCGAAAAGAAAAAAAAAAATTATGAAACGCCCGATGAAGAAATGAGAATGACTGCGAGTGATACTTTCAGGGTTAACACATTTGTCGTCCTCATTGATAGACTCGTATCCGAATTAGAAAAACGGCAGGAGGCCTACAACAGGTTCAATGAAAAGTTTTCATTTCTGACCAAAATGTGTGAATTGTCATCATCAACCCTTACGGAAAAAGCCCTTTTCTTGGAAGAAATGTATCCTAATGATTTAGAGACTGACTTAGTTCAAGAATGCATACATTTTCAATGCCACCTTTCTTCTGAAAGAATTTTGGTAAAACCAGATTCTGGATCATTGAAAAGTCTATCTTCGTTCCTGCGAAAACAGAATTTGCAAAACGTTTATCCAAACTTGGATGCAGCAGTTCGCATGGCTCTATGTACACCAGTGACAAATTGTTCGGGTGAGAGAAGCTTTTCTTTCTTAAAACGGGTGAAAAATTATCTAAGATTTACCTTAAACCAAAAAAAGCTAAACGCCTTAGCTCTTTTGTGCAAAGAGTCAGAACTAACGAACAACATTTCATACGACGATATAATTGATGGTTTTGCCAATAGAAAATCGCGCAAAAAGGTATTGTAAAACTTTCATAACTTAATTAGTTGAATTTCATTAACATAATCAGCCGGATTGTTACCAGATAATTTAATATATTGTTTTTAAACTGTAAGTAAGTGCAATAAAAATTATTTAATTACGTTTACCGAATGTACATTATTGTGTAAGTAGTATTGAGGTATACCTTACCCCGCCTTATTAGTAGTACATGATTGAGCTTTTATTACCTCAGAAATATACCCAAAAACTATTTCTTGTCCAATCTTAACTAAATCGTTGGGTTGTAAAAATAATCTAGAAACTGACACATGATCCTCTAGTTCACAATCATACTAATTACGGGGAAAAGGTGGTGTGATTAGGACGATAGTGCACAAATCATAAAGTTGTAATTTCACTGACAAAAAAATTGTAATTGATATGATTGTGAACTAGGGTATCCAATTGTAGAGGTCGGTAGGGGCGGCAAAATTTGAATAGCCTACTGGCGGCAAATGTGTAAATCCGCCACTGCAGTGGCAAGTACATATTAAAGTGGTAATTTTTAACTTTCATGTTTAAATTGATAAACGTTGTTTTTCGAATTTATACAAAATGGGATCTTCTTCTCATGGGTGGGATCAAAATTCTATTTCGTTGGAACAAAGACCAAATTGTTATTTTTTCTGAACACCTGTATTAGTTATAAATTAATTTCATATTCTAAAAATTGAAAAAATTAACATACTTTTTTATATTTTCTACAGAATCATAGTATACTTGCACATGACAAAAAATTAGATACGTATTATTCCAATTAAAATATTGCGCAATGAGTTACTGTAACTGAAAAGCATTATCAAATAAAATGAAATTGCTGCATGATGCAAATCAGAACATATTTCATTTGAAAGTTCCCTTTCCATAAACTGTACACTCTTCATGTTACTACTCCTCACAAATACTATACTATATCTAAATTTCTGATCGACGTTCTAAAAATACATCATCACAAGCAAGGAACTGTATTACTTCTTGTACTCCTGCAGGTTTAGATAAAGTGGTTTCTTTATTCTGATTAGTCTTTGCTGTAAAATACGGCTTCGTTTTGGCTTTGCACAGAGGTATTCGAAACAGTTTATTGTTCTCTTCCTTTCCTTGACTCCTTTGTTCTTCCAAGGTCTTCTTTTGAGTGGTTCATGTTAGAACTTGAGATTGCATACCACGTTTTCTTCTTTGCCAAAGAACTTCAATTTCTGGCAACGGATTTATTTTTGCAGGGGAGACATGCATGAGTCGGTTCGTTGAGGGGTTGTTCTTCATCTGTTTTCGCAGCTACTGTACATTAAGTATTAAGATGAGGCGGTATAAATATATATGCATAGGAACCGAATGCTTTGAGGTGGAAGGGTGACTATCAGAGTCGCTAGGTGTTACTGTAGTTGATGTCTCCAGCAACACAGCAATGTTCTTTGGAGCTGAGTTATTTGTGATAGAGAGATTAGTGGCAGACTCCGTTGTGGTAATTGCAGAATGGCTACAAGTCAAGGGAGCATTAGATTGTTACGGGATCGTACAAAATAGTGGATATGTGGGACGTTCTATGGGTGATTCCTGTCGAAATAATGATGGATATTATTTCCGTGAAACGTAATCCCACAGTTTTGATCTGTATTTTCAGAAGGTAAGAAGACGTCATAAGTGAAAATGTATCTGTTAAGTGGAATAAATGCCACATGCACGGAATTAAGTAACTGCTGAATCGAAACTAACCACTCTCATAAATATGTGCCCAAAAAGTTCTGCTATTTCATTCTGGCTTACATCTGCGCCAGCATGGTTTTTCGCGTTTGAATAGTTATCGAGCTTTTTCAAACAACTGTATGGTAAGTGGATTGGATTCCGTTTTTCTATTGTGAGGCCTGAAATCAATCAAGGTCAATTACTGGTTCTAAGGACATTTTATTTTATATGGAACGATGGAATCCTCACCAATGTTCTATATTATATGAATACATATATATTATTTAAAAAATATATGTGATTAATTTAAATATTACGTGCCTCGATTCTTCCATTGTAAAAAGTACAAAATACAATTGATCGTGCTGGGCTGCAGTGTGTCTTAAAAATAAAGAACCTACTTCCCGAGGCTTTATACATGCTAAGGTATAAACCTTAGTGAAAGAGCGTTGTGCTTATTTATTATGTACGATTTGTTTTCGTTAATATATTTTGGTTTGATACACAAGCAAATCTAAATATAAAACATATTACCAAAAAATTAATACCTATACAAACTTAGAAGGGATTGCATTTATTTTCCTGACACATAAAGTAGTTTATCTTAAAAACATTAAAAAAAATTTAATCCAACCTGTATTTTGCCACCCCAAAAATTACACGAAAGCTCCTTGTTGGATGTGAATCACATAACCTTTAAGTGCTCACGCTCTCATTTAAGTAATTCGGTGAAATAGTACTAATTTGGGGTAAGGTTACGCATTGTGTAGTATCATAGTATTGATAGTATCGATACGTCAACCGATCTTCATCACACAGATATTTAGACAGAGTCATAATCAAATGAATAATTACACACAAGTTAATTATTAAAATAACAATAGAACACTTATTCTAAAAAATTTACTGATGAACGACAATATTTTTTGTCCAAAATTATTAAGTGAGTTATACATTATAGTTAGAGTTTAAATGACACGAAGTGCCGATGAAACTGTCAAAACAATAAAATATACATATAATGTTGACAAAAACAATGTAATTTTCAGACACAATATTCAAACAAAGAAAATAACGAATAAGGTGGGGAATAGCATGCTTTGCTACAAAATGCTTTAAAAGACACGCATAGGAGAAAGAGAAAGAATGCCATACAAAAATGGTTAAGTTCAAAGAGTAAAGTGGTGATTAAATAAATTATGTATCATCCAGTACGAGTGTTCCGCCACTTATTTGATGAACTACATGCTACCAAGTAAAATAAATCACATTTGCACACTGAGTAGGATGTGGTGGACATAGAGAGAAAGTTTATTCAGTATTCGGAATTTAAATAACCATATCATGTTCACCAGAGGATGTTAACTTACACTTTTGCTGCCAAGATTACTACAGAGAAAACTAATAAGAGAAGATATGTTTTACGTGTATATTCAGCAGAATAATCTGAGGATTATACAATTACAAGTTACGCGTAGCTATCGGAAAAGGAGAGGATTTGCGAATTGCCAAACAAGAAAAATTTTTTTTACATTATATTTTATTAAATATTAAAAAGTATATAAAATTGATCTCCAAAAATTTTACTATTCACAACGTTTTTGATTACACTTAAGTAGTATAGAGATGGGGCTTCTGGGACAACTGATACATGAGTAGGATTCAGGATTCGTCCGCCATCTTGGATGACATAACCTCCCGCTTTGTCATTCCGGTCAGTCGGTGGCCATTTTGTGGCCTTGACCATGACATTTTCACCGTCTTGTTTCCAGAATTTTCTATTTCATGCTCTCTCATTCCATCCTTTTTTCATGCTCTGTCATTCCACCTTGCCTCCCTCTCCGACCTCTTTTCTCTTGCACCATATTCGTCCGCCATATTGGATGTCATCTGCTGCAGTTCCCTCATAACCTTCTAGAGGTGTTGGTGTCGGCCATGATGATAATTGCTGCTAGAGTGTGCTATTCTATTACTCACCATCGTTCGATGCCACCATCTTGTTTCCACTTGTCCTTCATTCAACTGCCACCTGCTAGGGCACTGGTTTCACACTCACTCGACCGCCATGTTGGTACTGGAGTTGATCACCAGGGGCGCTACCATTTAATTTTCGCAGAGCTCAGAATATCGTCTGGATAAGGACAGCATCAACGTGCGGACCTTCGGTTGCCAACATGGTGGACGTGAGACCACTCAGCCACTGAGACTGGTAGGGAAGTAAGTTTTTAAATGTGGTATATCCATTGCAACATTATCATATCTTTATTTAAACGAATTTAAGTTCTTGTTGTCATGATTATTCGAAAATATGAATTTGTAAAAAACAATATTTTTAGACACTTTAATTGAAATATTTTATTTGCTGTTACTTGTTACGAAAACAAATAATTAAAAATAATATACATTTTATTATAAGTGTTTATTTTAATTATTATATTTTTAGTTTATTATTTAAAATAAAATAAAATTTTCAGTGAAGTTTTTTGTGTTGCATGCTGGTCATCCATCCTCTCCCCACCACAACACCCCTCCAATCGTGACCCTAGTGGACCTCTGACCTCCCACCCCCTCCTGAAGCCTAGGACATTTAAATAAGGTAAAATAAAACTAATACAGTGAATCCGTTTAATGAAAAACTTTTTTTTTTGTATTTTTAACAAAATCAAATAGGTAGGAAGCAGAGTTGCACAGCTGGTTGAAAACAATATAATACATTAACATTCATAAAGTTTATTTTTAAAATTCAAGGAAAAGTGTGGCACAATAAAGTAATTATTTATAATATCTGCTTGCCCGATTGGATAGTTAGTAATTATATGAGTTTTCGTAGAAGAATAATCTCAGAGAGAGAGAGAGAGAGAGAGAGAGAGAGAGAGTAGCATTAGATCATAATTCCAGTTTTTTCATGTCAGCAACGCAGCCTAGCGCAAAGTGGGGCCATGTATGCCTTATCTCTGCCCGCCCATGCTACAATGTGAGACACAACGCCCCCACATGTCCATGCATACTTTATCTATTGGGTCCGCCCCACTTATCTGTCTGCCAGCCATGTACAAATGTTATCAGCAGACGTGAAGGACACCCATACTCAAACTGCATGTCTATGATATCAGCATCGTTTTTGCACAAGTCACTCAGACATTTTTTCTGTTCGGGCCCCGCAACGTAAATCTGTCCTCGTGGATACTGCACCAGTAAGTCGCGCAGCATGTTTCCCACTTGATGGTACGGAATCTTGCCTTCGTCCCACTCCAGTCCATGGTGGTACTTGGTCAACCAATCGTTCGTCTTATTGCTTTTCTCGTCCAACAGTTTTATATAAAACTTTTATTAAATTTTAATATGCTTTCCTTACTTTTGAATTAATATGAAAATTTACTTATACTTAATTTCAGAGTGAGCAGTCTGACAGATGTCTGAAACCGGCATGCACATTTATTTGTGATAGTCAGAACGGGAACAAATCGTATAAAAGGGAAACTGGATCACGTAAATTGAACGCGTATATAAAATCTTTTTCGTTTATTTATACGTCAGTAGGATACGGAAGGGGACGGTGGGATACCTCCTGCCTAAATAGTTTGCGTTTCTTGACTTTGTGTGCGGTCTTTTATTTAGTAAAGTGGTAGTTGCACTGCAGCGACTGTTCAGTGGCCATGTCAACATTTATGTCAATGGCTTAGCCCCGAAATTGTAATTAACAAGTGTGTGGGCTAAGACATCGATGTATGCATTGAAAGACACATAAAATAAATTACATATTTTAAATATATTATTTAAAAGTTTTCAATGAAATCATATTTCTTTTCTTGTCTAAATAATTTTTAAAATACACTTTTCTTGTTCTCTTGTAGTTGCCACAATACAGCTATTTTACAAATCTAACAGTTTCTTAAAACTTTCTCTGGTGGGTTCCACAGTAATTTTTTATCTTACTATCAAAGGAATGAAAAATGTATGAGTTTGTGTGGTGTGCATCTGTGGGCGTATGTGCGTGCGCGTCCCCTGAAATATTTGAACGCGTTCACCGAATTTCTCCAAACTCGGTACACATATAGTCCTTAGTAAGGACATCCGGGTGCTAACTTTCGAAATTGCAGCCATTTTAAAATTTAGGGTTATATGTCATATCTCTGTACCCATTTAACCGATTTAAACCAAATTTAGCTTGCGTACAGCGCATCATGTGAGCATTTAATTTGGAGATGGATAGTGTTGTTCCGCCATGCTGGATGAAAGCATTACAGGGATAAGCTAACGTTTTACGTTATATGTTGAAAACTACTGAGTCAATTCTTGCCAAATTTGATGAGTAAGTAATGGTATGGTAAACAATGTAAAAATATAGTATTTAAATTGATAAGTCAATTACTTTCAGAATGGTGGCCAAACAAATATTTCAGGTTTATTAATCAATCTGCCATACCACTAGGCGAATTTCAACCAATTTTTGAATGCTGAAAGTATCTACTACATNGTAAGTCAATTACTTTCAGAATGGTGGCCAAACAAATATGTCAGGTTTATTAATCAATCTGCCATACCACTAGGCGAATTTCAACCAATTTTTGAATGCTGAAAGTATCTACTACATGCAGATACTTTGTGTCAACAAATATACCCTTTTGTCAACGATTTTGTAATAGAAGGCTATATAAATAAGTAATTTTTAAGTGCGTCAGAAACTTATTTTAAACATGGCGTTCATGTAATTATTTTATTTTATTATCTCAAATCTACGAAACCATAAATCCAATTTCAACTAAACGTAGTATACAGCCAGAATCTATAACTACCATCATTTGTCTACAGGGAGAATCTTTTGTCCACCATTTTGGAAGATAGACCTACATTAAAATATAAAGTTTTGTCATAGCTCGGGTAAAAATCTACTGGTTCCTTCCAAATTTCACAAAGATGAAGTACTACGGTAGACCATATTAATTTCAGTTACATGTTTTAAAAGAACGATACATTTATGTTCAAAATGATGACTGTACAAATATTTCAGCAAGTCAGCTATATTTTCGAAAATGTTAATTACATTTCAACTTAACATTGTATGCTGGCAGTATAAACACTGGAGAGCCAAAGAAACTGGCATAGGCGTGCGTATGCAAATAACAGAGGTATGGAACCAATCATATTAACGCGATGCGGTCGGCAGCGCCTATAAAAGACAACAAGTGTCTGGCAAAGTTGCTACATTGGTTACTGCTGCTACAATGGGAGGTTATCAAGATTTAAGTGAGTTTGAACGTGGTGTTATAGTCGGCGCATGAGAGATGGGACATAGCATCTCCCAGGTAGCGATAATATTTGGATGTTCACGTACGACCATTTCACGAGTGTACCGTGAATATCGTGAATCCGGTAAAACATCAAATCTTCGATATCGCTGTGGCCGGAAAAAAAATCGTGAACGAACGGGACAAACGGCGTCTGACGAGAATCATTAACCGTGACAGGCATGCAACCCTTTTTAAAATTGGCGCAGATTTCAATGCTTCAACAAGGCATCAACAAGAACCAGCGTGCGAAATATTCAACGGACCATCATTGATATGGGCTTTCGGAGCCGAAGGCCCACTCGTATGCCATTGTTGACTGTACAATATAAAGCTCTACACCTCGCCTGGGCCCGCCCACACCGCCATTGGACTGTTGATGACTGGAAACACGTTGCCTGGTCTGACGAGTCTCGTTTACAATTGTATCGGCCGGATGGACGTATACGGGTATGGAAAAATTCTCATGAATCCATGAACTCTACATGTCAACGGGGGACTGTTCAAGCTGGCGGAGGCTCTTTTATGGTATAGGGCGTGTGAAGTTGGCGTGAAATGGGACACCTGATACGTCTAGATACGACTCTGACAGGGGACAGATACGTAAGCCTCCTGTCCGATCACCTGCACCTATTCATGCCCATTGTGCATTCCGACGGACGTGGACAATTCCAGCAGGATAATGCGACACCCCACACGTCTAGACTTGCTACCGAATGGCTCCAGGAACACTCTTATGACTTTAGACACTTCCATTAGCCACCTAAATCACCAGACATAAACATTATTGAGCATATCTGTGATGCCTTGCAACGTGCTGTTCAGAAGAGATCTCCACCGCCTTGCACTCCTATGAATTTGTGGACTGCCCTTCAGGATTCATGGTGTAAAATGCCTCCTGCATACCTTTACACATTAGTCGAGTCCATGCCACGTCGTCATGCGGCACTTCTGCGTGCTCGCGGTGGCCCTACACGATATTAGGCAGGTGTACCAGTTTTTTTTTGGTTCTTCAGTGTATAACAACCATCATTTGTGTTCTACACAAAGTTCTCTTTCGTACGCCGTTTTATAATGCAGCATTATTTGAAAAAATAAACTTCTTATGTCATATCTAGGAAGAAAAACAACGTATTTCTGCCAAATTTGGCAATAATTTAGCACTACGGTGGGTCANTTCTTATGTCATATCTAGGAAGAAAAACAACGTATTTCTGCCAAATTTGGCAATAATTTAGCACTACGGTGGGTCATGTAAATTGGTATGTTTTGAGTCGGTCGGACACTTATTTTCAAAATGACAGTGATATAAAATTTGAACTTAGCATGGTTCATCAAACAAACATCAAAATACCGTCAGCGGGGGTGACTTTGGACATGGGCGTAACTTGGCGACACAGGATTTTTTTTGTATTATATACATTTCCTTCAAATTAAAAGAGTTTATTTGTAATTTTCAACGGCTAAATTTGGCACCACTGAATATCTGAAACATCCCACTGAAATAGGGGGACATTTAAATGTGACGTTTTGTGTCACAAAGTCACCCCAACTTGTCACAATGCGACCCCACCTACGGAAACTATGTATATTTGCAGTATATTTGCAAGCATAGAATGAGCTGATACATAAACTAT
Source organism: Clitarchus hookeri (assembly GCA_002778355.1). Taxonomy (NCBI): domain Eukaryota; kingdom Metazoa; phylum Arthropoda; class Insecta; order Phasmatodea; family Phasmatidae; genus Clitarchus; species Clitarchus hookeri. The sequence continues at coordinate 157,418 of NQII01004565.1, forward strand.
TTTGCCGGTCATTTTGAAAAATATCACTACATGTCAAATTGAGGTTTTATGTCCTAGCTTGGAAAACTATTATATAATTTCCACTAAATTTAAATTTCTAATATATTTGAATGTATATAACTAAAGAGGTTAGTGCCACATATCTTCACAATAACAGCAATCGACATTTGTTTGCTTTATATGCCACGTGTCCTTGATAATCCAATCGAACATTTTATGTTGGCAGTACCTATATCCATGATTGAATATGCTAATACATAATATTTATGTCCACCATTTATGAAGATCGTCACATGAAAAAACTGAACATTTATGACAAATTTCGGGGACCAAGAAACCGATTCACACCACATTTTATACGCAGGTGGGGCATGTTTTCGGTGAATCAGAGCTTCTTTTAAATTTGCGTTTATATTGTCGTGTATGTCTGGCTGTTAGCAAATTTTGACGCATGTAGGCGGCTACACTGTACACGTCAGGTAGCTGCTGCTAGGCCTACAAGTAACAGAATCGTTCAACCTACACAGCTAACAAACCAGAAGCATAGCTCTGCGTACATGGGCTAAAAGAAAGATTACAATTATGACATCTTACTTAACAGTCTTATTAATCCTTTCGGTGCGTGAGAGAATCTGGATCTGAATAAATTAGTTTTCATTCTGTACGGGATCCTTAAGTGGGAGGTCAGTTCATTTACAGTTCAATATTCATTCCGGTGTCCTAGCTACATAAAAGGAGAAGAAAATCATTTTGTAGCATATTAGTTTTTATCAAAACCCAAACATATTTAACCCAACAATTCAAATTAACATCCAGTAGCACAAGAAATTGAGAACATACGTTATTAGTTAATCGACCTACTACATAGGTACAAACATTTTTTCTTTATAAAATTAACTGCTACGTAATCCGAACAGAAAAAATATGACTAGATAGAACATACTCAGAGGGGAATTGGGTGTATTGGGGGAGGGGGGGATGAGCAGTTAATAAATCCAGTAATATTGTTACAATTTATTTAAATCTGAAACTTTCAAGCAAATCTTCTCTCTAAAATCACCAAAAACCTGGTCGTTTAGACGGAAGAATCCGATTGTTATGCACTTTAAATAAAATCAATAGTAGAAAATGCAAAAGAAAACCTAACTTAAACTAACCTAAAAACTACGAATTGAAATACTTAATCCTTTGACGCCATCCGCCAACCTCCATCCTCTCGTTTCGCGGCTGCCAATCGTAGTGATGGAGCCGAACTTCAAACTCTGGCACACTTCCCATCGTGGAGTCGACAACGATGGCCGATCCCACTGCCACACAACCTTGGGCTATCTGAAGCCGTAACCAGCTCGAGGAGCGTGTCGGCCTCCAGCCCCGAGCTCGTCACTCGCGTTTCATCAGACGACCCACTCCCCTTACGTTTCGGTAAACGACTTCAAATTATGAGGACATCGCCTAGGCCAGGCCGAGGGCCTGCCAATGGGGAAAGCCGCACTCTCGCGAAGACGTTCTCGCTGTCCCACGTCCGAACGACTCTACCTGAAAAACAACAACTTTATACAGCGTCCGTTCGATGAGTAACACACGGGAACGTCGTGGACGTGCCCACGATTGCTGACCCAGCAAGAACTCGGTTGTCCAAACCCTGAGGTTGGACAGTCCTCTTGTCCGCTCATTTCTCAACCACCGGCCTCCGATCGCCGTAGAAAACTGCTCATTTCACGGAAGTAGTGCACTGCACCCTAGGACGACAGTGCGCTTCTGTGAAACGTCGGCACAGTCACCACGGCATCAACCACCTGCTGTACAAATTCGAGTTTTGCCAGAGAAAAAATTCAAAACATAGAACACGAACAAATACAGAGTCAAAATATCTCCTAGTTACTATATAAATAATTTAGATTAGTAGGTAAAATCTATTAAAAAATTCAACATAATTCACCCTAATTTTGAATGCCAACAGTATTCATTAGAAGCTTCAATCGTGCATACAGAAATCGTATTTTTCCAGGCTTTTTGTAAAATAGTGCAAGGTGAGAAGGAACATTTTACCATATTTCCAGAACCATTCAACTAATTTCCAACAAATATCACACATCAGTAGTGCTACAGAGGACCATGCAAACTCGTATAATTTGCATGGAGCTAGGTTCTGATTTTCAAAATGGTGGCCATCCTTTTAAATACTTACGATAAGTTTGTCACATCTATTAAGTAGTATAACCAAATTCAATCGAAATTTGTATGCAGATATTAATTTTTATAAGAATCGTATACAAAACCTCCTTTTTTTTTTTTTTTTTTTTTTTTTTCAATTTTGTACTACAGCACCAAATAAGAAAATTAAGTTTTCATGCTTTATCTCGGGAACCAACCAACTGGTCTCCACCAAATTCTTCACCCCTGTAGCACCACGGTAGGCCATGTAAACTTAAGTTATTTAAGTATCTGAGACATTTGTTTTCAAAATGACGAGTATAGTCAAGTAAACTATATCTACCAAAACATTATACCGATTACATCCAAAGTTGATGATCCGAATCCTTAGTCACGTAGGAGTGTGTCGGGACTCTGAGAGGGGTGTGGGGGTGTTTTACCACGTATCGTATATATATCTCATAATGGAGCGAGGCAAACGAATGAATGAAAATACAGAAATGTGTTTCCGAAAGTAACTTTTTTATGATTTTTTACTTGTAATGGGTGTACCTGTACGCTTAATGTCTCCTCACGATATATAATTTAATCCCTGCAAAACTTACTAAAATTGCATTATTTATGCGTATAAAGAGTTCAATATGCTGACGATGGGTGCTACAAAAGTCGCCGCACGTGGAGTAACCATTAGGGTATTTTTTTCCCGCTGCCCGAATTTCTTAATGCACTGACTTTAAACTTGGGAAGAAATGTTTTTAATGATGAGCATCTATGCCTGGGTTAGGGTGAATGCATGGTAACCCTCACTGTGCCTATTGCATATAGTGACGGGTAGATAAGTGGTTTTACCTCTTTTTTGGGTTTGAGCCGTGATTACTTTATAGAAAGCAGCATAATGCATCCTTACACGAAACATGATTTTTTCCCAAATCCTTCATTAATTTTTTTAATAATTACGTTCGTACACGTAAATATATATATAATATATATATATACGTTATGTTAGTGACGGCTACAAGCTAATTAAATATTTTTCATTCAAATTATAACAAAACTGCTATACTAAATGTTTTATTTTCTTTAAATTATAACAAAACTGATGTACTAAACATTTTTTCTTTACCAACAGTGTTTTTTAAAACTAGCGTGAGAAGAACATAATTCGAAATAAAATAAAAATCTATATGTTATTTTATACACATTTATATGCACACATATTACAATATTATTACTATTATTACTATTCGGCATAATATAAGGAATTATTTTTTCACCCGCGTTTCCTATCCTGAGTACTGGAGTGCGTTACACACGTTATATTATTTTTTAGTGTACAATGGGTTCATCATAGTTTTTTTTTAATGTACCACGGTTTAACATAAAACCACAATCTTATGGCTTCAACGTTGCATGGGGCACAGAAACATCTTTGATTTTTGCACTCGTGAAGTCCTGCGGCGTACGTCTTGACGAGCTGTCAAAACGGTGGGCAGTGGCAATGCTTGTGAAGGTCTACAAAGTGCGTTCCAATAGGGCACGCATTGGGAGAATCTTCCACTTTTGGCGTATTCCAAACACATACACAGGGAAATAGGGAATTATGGCAGTGTCCAGCATTGCCGGAATTTCTTCGTATGGAATATTCCCCTCGTCCTACCTTAGTCCGTGCGTTTCGTACGTCTGTAGGAGGTACGCCTGTTGCGTGGTGCTGCCATGGACATGGCGGTAAAAAATTGAAAACTTTGGTTTTCTCGTCTTTGCCATTGTACGAGATGGCAATCTGCTTGATGGTGCACGAGTCCAATGAGCGAGAACCTTGGATGTTGCAAAACATTTATTTTCTTTCACTATATGTTTTTTTTGTTATGTAAATATTTCTCTGTATTTCATACACACACCGAGTTTCAAAATTTTTTTTACAAAGTTATTTGAAACTTTATCGAGGTCCATACACATCGGGCATCTGTGTTCTGGGTTGGTTTCTACGCCGGGTAGTGCTTGCCAGTAAATTTCTTGCAAGGGAGCATCTTCCACGGGTACAGCTTGCGAGTAGATAACTTGCACGCAGACGTCGTATTCTACGGGGAGGGCGTCTTCTTCGAGGAGAGCATCTTCTACGGTGACGTCGTCTTCAACGGAGAAGTCGTCTTCTTCGAGGAGAGCATCTTCTACGGTGACGTCGTCTTCAACCGAGAAGTCGTCTCCAACGGGCGCAGACGTCTCGAGGGCTGTTCGACGGGCATTGCACCAACCCCTGCGACCCGGCGTGTCGGGAACCGAGGTGGTGGAACCCTCGAAACACTCCTTGCACGGGAGGTAGTCCCGTGCGTCTTCGTGCTGCTGCAGGTAGGCCAGCAAATACTTGAATAGGGTCGAAATTTCGTAAGGTGCGTAGACCAGGAGAAATTCTTTCGGCAGGTACGGTAACTCGTCCCGTTTGTCAAAGGTTAAGGTTAAGGTCACTAGGATCCAAGATGGCCGGTGGCCAACCGGAATAACAGAGAACGAACACCTCCGATGCTCCGGTCCCTGGTCCCGATGTGCCAAAGTCCCCATAATCCCTCTACTAAAGTAAAACTATATTTTCATGAATTACAATATTGAAGTGCAGTTTTTAACTGTTTTGGAGGGTTCCAAAATAAAATATTTTATAGCATGCATTGTGAGTTGAAAGTACGATTACTTTTGGTTATAAATGTGTTCTTTTCGTAGATATGTACATTGGGAACGCATTTTGTAGTTTCTTCAAAAATTGTTAATTTCATACACACTAAAACGAACTTCAAGCGCCAGGCTGGTGGGCCCTCATGCGGATATCAATCAGTAATTTTTTTAGATTAACAAATTTAATTTTGTTGCTTTGCAAGTTTTGTTTACTCAACAAAATATTTTGCTGGGACAGTTAAATATATGTATGGCCGTATATAAAAAAATATTTCATTGGCTGGAAGAAAACCTTTTTCTCTGTTCACTCTGCAAACACAGCGGGAAATGAAATGTCCAAAATGTTTATCCCACTTTGACTGGATTTATCAGTTTTCCTCAAAAATACTGTCAAGCGCAGGAAGCCGATCTAGCGTCTAGACAGAGGGCAACACAGGTTCAGCTTTCCAAACCATGGCTCCCTCAATCAACTGACAGAAAAGCCCATGTTATTTCACGTCATCTTATGGCGAAAACTTTTGTAGTCAATTCTTCATCATCGACTTATTTGTGTAATGAGGGCAAGCAACATGTAATGCACCACTGCCCGCAGTTCCTGGCTCTGCCCCGTAAGGATCGTTACCAGCTGGTCAAAGCTCGACAACCCTAACTCAACTGTCTGCAGGCATCTCATCAATCCAAGGGGTGCTGTTTAAAGCTAGGTTGTCGTGCTTGTGAGACTTCACATCATACAGATATCGTCAATTAAAAAAAGCATTACCACTTACAGATGTTTAAAAGTTTTGTATATATATATATGAGTATATCCTGAAATAAGAATCTTTAGGTCTTGTGGTTTGCACCGTGGAATGTGATTAACATCATTTATTAGCGCAACACATACTTTTCCAGTGACTGATACTTACTAAATATTCAACTATGGTGATATTCGGTTTAACCAGTTATTAGCGAAATTTGTGTTTAGCCACTGTGTCTGTTACGTGTTTCAAATGCACGATCAACAACTTAACGTGAGAATGAGAAGAAATACCAAATATACTGTGTTCTCACAAAGGCAGCATTTAACAAACAAATCGCAAATGCTTTAACCTCAAGAGGTCTACTGACATTCTAAAGAGCTCTGGAATGGCGTATTAAATGTTCCCTGAAATGTATATTTAAAAATAAATATTAATGCTTTCGTAAAAATTAAGTAAAAACAATAGCGTCTACATCACGTATTTGGCAAGTATTTCAGACTATTGCATCATATTGCATCTTAACTTTGTTACACAATACATCAGCATATTTCTTATACCATTTAATTTGTTTCTCAACGAAAAGTGAGTACTCAACTTATCATTAAATAACAAACCAACCACGATTAGATTACGCATTTCAAACATGTATAAAGGTTAGCATCATCTGAAATGATGCAATGGGGAATCCACAGCTTAAAGTCTTGGGTAGACGCAGAAGATCCATTTGTTTAACATGATGATGACTGGTACATTTTTCGGGCTGCTCTTGGCCCTCAGCTTCAGTAAGTAGATATTTACTAAACATTTGTAATCTGTTCGCTCACAATGTTCACATTATTAGGTATTTTCACAAAGGAATGCTTGTTATAAATTATAAGTGTGCTCGATCTTGCGGCAGCACATGTGACTTGCGCTTCTGAAGTTGAGAAAGCGATTCCGGCATAGCATACTCCACTGGCGCCATTTTACTCCGTAGCCTCCCGTTCCAGTTCAAAGAAATGCTTTCGTGGTTCACAAATTATCATTTTTAATTTCTCAGCCACTAAATGACGAACCATATTAGATGCTATTGATAAAATGAATTTAAAAAAATCTAAAAACTTTTGATGCAAAAATCAAACTCCGGTAAGTTCTCTGTCATATGGTTATATGACAAGAACGGCACCACAGTTAACGATTGCTGTTGTCATCAGGAGCAATAAATCCTATTCACTAGTTTCGTGACGTAGTGTAACGCTTTATTTACGGATCTTAATACACTGTAATCATGAGAATCATATTCAGTCCTTTATTAACAAGTTACAATATTCTGCTTACTCACGCGGCTGGAATTCAGGACACGCGCTGTGATTTCGCTCTGTATAGTTCTGTAGCTATCAAATTTTAAACACTAAACCAATTCAGGAAGGTACAAAATCATATATTCAAATGCAATCGTAAGGTTTAACACACACACAGCCTTTCAGAATACTCATTATTGCTTTTAAATCTCCCTAAGTGCTTGGAAACACTTCTGATTTAATCCTTCCAGTTACCTGAACAGCGTTCTTGAGCAATCTTCAAACAAAAGGACCTATTGATGGTTCACGGCTAGCCTCATACTTATGAAATCCTCATTTTTAGTCTACTTTCTTCTCGTTGTGTATGTTTCCGCAACAAGTACAACCTATTTTGTCCATCGACCTAATAACAAATTGTATTTTTCGATATAGGTACACGGTGACATTAAAAGGAATAATGCTATTTTGCCATTGCGCCTACCTATAGGCTAATATATGTTAAATTATTAAGCGAATTTCATTATTTACCTATTTAAGTACTACACAGTGTTTATGTTTAAAATTAATTATTTAAGGTCAGGAACTTTTTAAATGTTTATACGAGAAGTGTTAAATTACTCATAAGCGCAGACTTCTTGTTTCCAGCACAGAGGCAAATTTCAAACTTTCTGTAATCATGCTTACATTCGCTTTAATCTTATCACTCTTATCGCCCTCTTTCCTTCCTTCGAACATCTTACTCTCAAAGCTCTCAACACCTAGTTGTTAAGAACCGCCCACATCTCTCGATTATCAACCTACTCTCAAAATTTAAATGATATCTGTTTAATATTTATGTTTTTGGTTACATAAATATCTATCTATAAGTAGAATGTATTTTGAAAAGGAGGCAAGATGTTTACCATAAATTATAAATATTTTTTACGAGCTAAAGTTGTCACTGACCGTCGTTTATTAACTGGAATAGAGAGCTAATTTGGAGGGGGGGGTAGGGGTCGGTTCCATCTTAAGTGGAGGGGTGACCAACGCTCCTGCCCCCCTTTTTTGTACTTGGTGGCTAGGAAATGACCTGAACCAAATGTACATAATTGCCAAGCTGTACTCTTAAGGAGGACTGCGCCCAGCGCAGTTCATTTCTCACAAATAGACGCCCGGAATGATCACGAGTTCAAATGATACGACGATGGACTTCAAAAACTTCTACGCTCTTGTTTCTCTTGTGATAACTCACGTTTTTTTATACGCGCTAAGGACTCTTGAGACACAAATAAGAACATAGCCCTGTAATTAGCGATTCAAGTACAACATATTCCAAAAATCAGACTTTTTATTTTTAATATCCTGGCAGCAGCTACTAACAAACAACTTGCGTAATAAACTTTGATCTCTCGTGGAATGAGCTCACGAAATTTATGGGAGTTTTATCATAAGTTTGCTCTGACCACTTTTATAGGTGTATTCAATGGCTGTGATTACCGAGAAAGTACTATTTGGACACAATGAACCTAACTAAAAAAAAAGATGAAATATTGTGTTTTCTCTCAAAGTGTTTTGCATATTCAGTAATACGTAATTGCAGGTGTTTGTTAAACTGAAGTGAATCAAATCTGCAGCATAAGTTACTGCACAGGGACTGAAAAAATTCGCGAGTTTAGTGACTTGTTAGTTAGACTTCGCAGTCATCTCTATATTGCACCTGATGTTATCCATACTTCTTGCAAGCTGACTCAATAAGTATAATGTTACTCACGACTGCATGCGGTTCGGTTCCTCATTTGTTCCTGGTTGGTAAACCACTTTATTACTAATATGTAAGGCATTACAAATAACATGTGTTTCAAATGCAGCCAGTCACAAAATGAATTCACGAAAATTTTTGTTTGCATGGAAATGTAAACTAAAAGCCAACATTAACATCTCGGGTAGCAGGATCACATGTGGCTTAGTTGTATAACAGTTCGTCTCTCAAAGGAATTGAAGACAATGTAAAAGCCATATCTGCTATAGTATGAAGGTGCTTGTAAGATATAATACCGTGCCGTATAAGAAGGTAGAATTGTCGGTTTTCCGAGTACAGGGCAAAATTGACCGCATAAAATAGAATCTGAATAGGAAGATCTTGCAGTTCGTAGTAGAATGGTTCAGCTAAGTAACGAACTGAGCTCTTAGGAGGTTTAAGGGGTTTTTCGAAACCAGGCGAGATTCTGAGCCACCCTGCTCATCAGTGCTGGACATGAAAACAAACGATTCTCTGATTTAATTTTAGTAGACAAAATATCGCGTCACTGGTGAAGCCATAACATTTTAAAAGTTGTTAAAATGTGAGATTCAATATCAAAATAATTCAATTATGCTTAACATTTGTATAATATTTACAATAGCTATAAATGTTCTAATTAAAAATAATAGATTACACTGCCATTAACAAATAATTGTTTAATTTTTTGCGTAAACTCGTAAACTCATAAAATAACAAAAAATTATTGATAATTTTGAAGAAAAAAAATTAACATATTTTATTACGTGTTTTATTATATTTGTACAATAATGTACTCGTAGACCATATAAATATTAGTATATAATGTGATAAAGACCAGTTAATAATGCTTTAATTCATTTTAATTTATTTAATATTTGACATCACCTTATCATTTTAGATTCATTCATTACACTTATTAGTAAAGTAAGTCACTTATAATTCGTAATAATGAAAACGTATTTGAACTTCACATTTCTAGTACCTGTCATAATAAATGTATAATCATGGTCGCATAATGGTATTTCATATTTACCTTATTAAGCACAAAATAGGCGCCCATAGACTTCGTCTACACAAATAACAGTTGATGAATAAAGTTTGATATTTAATAAAATAATTTTACAATAAAAGAGGTAAGAATAAAATATTTGGGTGTATCAATTACACATTTAAAACTGTATACTGTCTATAATGTATATTTAAAAAAAGGTCTTAGTAAATTTTATATGAAATAAATAAAACTGAAAATTAAAAATTAATGTTAATTGTAAAATGGGTGAAATATGATGGAAAATATAACTTCGAAAACATTTATAATTTTAAAATCATTATGAAACAGTTTTTAATAAAGTACTACCCATCAAATTTATTAATGATAAAATACAAAATATTTAATTTTATTCGCAAAACAGTTTTACTAAAGAAAATGTCTAGGTATCTATAAGGGATTCTACTTTGTAAATAAAAAATTATGACCCTAATAAATATAACATTATTGAATTTTTATTATGTGAGATTGGTAAATGTATCTTAATGTCACGCCTCTAAGATTTTAAAAGAGCTTAAAAAATACAATTAGTGAAGAATACCTAACTTTCGTATAGCATTTTCGTCAAAAAATTTTATATATAGATATGTTACTAAAAAATGTTAAACAATGCATTAAAATACACATCTCTAAAATATGCTATAATGTTTATAGAAGTAAATATAGCATTAAAACAATTACTTCGGGTTTTAATAGTAACTGTAAAATATTTTAAACGCTATATGGGAGACGNGTAAATATAGCATTAAAACAATTACTTCGGGTTTTAATAGTAACTGTAAAATATTTTAAACGCTATATGGGAGACGTGGATGCTTCGGGTGCTTTTATAAGTAATGACATGTTAAGAAAAAGTATTACTTTTATAAATAATGACATAACAATAAAAATTATTACTTATAAAATATTGCACACTTCTTAATATAAAATAAAATAAAAAACATAAAAACAGTAAATATTTTAATAAATTTATTGGTTCAACTGTTATCGGAATGTGTAAACTAAGAGCGAAACATGAGTAAACAATAAAATCAATATTATTGTATATTTAATAACGTATACGATATATCAAATTCTATACTTTAGCCAGAGTTAATGATACTAGAAATCTGGGAGAAAATACTGAAAAATATTTTAGGAGGAGAATAGTAATTTCTTATAATTACAAGAAATATTGGTATGAAAAGATAACTGAAGTTTTATTATTAATAAGAAATATGAATAACGATTAAAATTTGAGATATTTTTAAGACACTTATAAACACAAAGTACTTATAAAGTGTTTATTTTACTACGGAAAAATAATAGTGCTTGAATAAGTAATTTCAAAACAATAAAATAAGTTATTTATAAAACCACTGACCAGGATAAATATCAAGACGACACCTATACAACATCTAATACAAATTGGAATAATATAGCGTGGAGTAGGCGTTGATCATTCATTACAAGAAATGAAACTAAATAGTTTAAAATAATTACAATAATTAACATATATATGTATAACGGTAAACTTTTCGTGGAGTTTAATAGTAGGAAAACACATTTCGCCAAAATTATCAACATTATTACGAACTTTTCTCCTGCTAGTTTTAAAGTGTGTGTGTATATATTTACACACCTTAAAACTAANTTATCAACATTATTACGAACTTTTCTCCTGCTAGTTTTAAAGTGTGTGTGTATATATTTACACACCTTAAAACTAACAGCAGATTAGCTCTTAATAATATAAAAAATTCAAACCGAATATGTTTTCCTACTATTTAAACACCACAAAAGTTTTACAGATAAAAAAATATAAGTTTGTCAATCGATAAAATAATCATAAAAATTTTAATATCTATGAAAATAAAATATATGACTTATTAAAAATATATACATACGAAATAATTCTTAAGAGTTTTGCTTTGGTTAATAAACCATTATCTGCAGTATACACTGCATGATGAAAATCAAAATACATTAATGTATTTTATATTACTATAAACGGAAATAAGTATTATTTTTGGATAAATGGTTTATCATAAAACAATTAAGACTGAAAATAAGATACAACAGTAAATACATACTCACATACATTTCATACATGTTAAAGGTATTATTGCAAAGATCATTTAATTATTATGGAATCAAATTTTCCATTAAATAAAGATACTAAATAGCCCAGGTTTGACGATATACATAAGTAACTTATGTTTTAAACATATTTCTAAGTGTACCATTTTTTGGGCATGTAGACATTAATTTTCTGTTGAGAAAAATAGAAACATGTCAACCTAATTCATGTATTGTAGTTATTATAATGTTGATCATCTGAAATATAGGACGCATAGTTTTTCATGTTATATTAATAATGAAATTATCTAATTAAACTAAACCATTATCTTGTTGGAAAATTTTCTGTAATAAGTATTTGTTGAAAAACTGGGAAATTTTCTTTAATATATACACTGAAGAGCAAAAAAAAAAAAAAAAAAAAAAAATTGGTACACCTGCCTAATATCGTGCAGGGCCCCCGCGAGCACGCAGAAGTGCCGAAAGACGACGTGGCATGGACTCAACTAATCTGAAGGTATGCAGGAGGCATTTCACACCATGAATCCTGCAGGGCAGTCCACAAATCCATAGGAGTGCGAGGCGCTGGAGATCTCTTCTGAACAGCACGTTGCTAAGCATCCAAAATATGCTCAATAATGTTCATGACTGGTGATTTAGGTGGCCAATGGAAGTGTCAAAAGTCAGAAGAGTGTTCCTGGAGCCACTCGGTAGCAACTCTCGACGTGTGAGGTGTCGCATTGTCCTGCTGGAATCAGAGTCATATCTAGAAGTATCAGGGGTCCCATTTCACGCAAACTGCACACGCCCCATACCATGGCAGAGCCTCCACCAGATTGAAGAGTCCCCTGTTGACATGAAGGGTCCATGGATTCATGAGGATTTCTCCATACCCGTATACGTCCATCCGCCCAATGCAATTGGAAACGAGACTCGTTAGACCAGGCAACGTGTTTCCAGTCATCAACTGTCCAATGGCGGTGTTGGCGGACCCAGCCAAGGCGTAAAGCTTTGTGTCGTGCAGTCAAGAACGGTACACGAGTGGGCCTTTGGCTCCGAAAGCCCATATAAATTATGGTCCCTTGAATAGTTCACACGCTGGCACTTGTTGATGCCCCAGCATTGAAATCTGCGCCAATTTGAAAAATTGTTGCACGTCTGTCACGTTCAATGATTCTCGTCAGTCGTCGTTTCTCTCGTTCGTTCGCGATCTTTTTCCGGCCGCAGCGATGTCGAAGATTTAATGTTTTACCGGATCCCCGATATTCACGGTACACTCGTGAAATCGTCGTACGCGAAAATCCAAACTTTATCACTACCTCGGAGATGCTATGTCCCATCTCTCGTGCGCCGACTATAACACCACGTTCAAACTCACTTAAATCTTGATAACCTGCCATTGTAGCAGCAGTAACAGATCTAGCAACTTTGCCAGACGCTTGTTGTCTTATATAGGCGCTACCGACCGCATCGCGTTACTCTGATTGGTTCCATACCTTTGTTATTTGCATACGCACGCCTATACCAGTTTTTTTGGCTCTCCAGTGTGTTATGTTGCTATAAAAAATTGAGAGTTGAATTACAAAAAGGACATAATAATAAAAAAAGAGTTTTAAGAAAATTTAATTATTTACCTCAGATATTGAAAAATAAGAATTAAAAATAAAATTGACGAATACAAATATCTTATTTGAAAAATTTGAAAACAAAAGGAATTATTTAGTGTAATCATACCAGTAACATGAGAAACTAAGAGATCGTTGTCATGTATTTTAAATTCATATTTTTGGTCATTNTTAGTGTAATCATACCAGTAACATGAGAAACTAAGAGATCGTTGTCATGTATTTTAAATTCATATTTTTGGTCATAGGACTCATGCATAAATTTTTTGTTAAATAATTAAGAAACGATAACGAAAATGTTTCTTTCACTCGCATTAATGAAGGAAAACATAATATTTATTTTAATCAAGAAACGAGAGAAAATTATTATAATATAAACATTTAGAATACTTAAGTAAATATATAATTAAAACAGTCTTATATCAGTTCGTACTCTCAATGATAAGGATTCCACTCTCAATGACCTCACATTCTCAGACATTACCAACGCAACTTAAAAATAATCTTATCTATACCAGTGAATAACTAATTTCTCGGAGCAAAACAGTCTTGTGTTTTCTATATTCCATCCCATGCCCTGACAGAATGTTAACATCTTCAAGATCATGTGTCAAACAATGATTAAAAATTTACTTATCAGAAATATCCGAACATAGAGAATATAGTCCATTCACAGTTTCTTTGGATGTTTTGAAACGAACCTTTGAAAAATTACCCTAGAATTAAAATTTCAACCTGTTTTTTCAATAACTTGAATTCCAAAATATATCAAACTGTTATTAACTTTAAAGTATTGTATTCTTGAATGAATAAAATTTTAGCTCAATAGCTTTTATAACTTACAAAATTTATTTCGTATTTAATACGAATTAAAAACAGCGAGAGCAGCGATGTTTTGCCAACACCTAGTAAGAAATAGTTCACAGTTAAAATATTGTTTTAAATAAGTGTTTGGTATCATAGTTTTTATTTAAACGTTGCATATTTAAATACACTGAAGAGCCAAAAAAAAAAAAAAAAAAAAACTGGTATAGGCGTGCGTATGCAAATAACAGAGGTATGGAACCAATCGGAGTAACGGGATGCGGTCGGGAGCGCCTATATAAGACAGCAAGCGTCTGGCAAAGTTGCTAGATCGGTTACTGCTGCTACAATGGCAGGTTATCAAGATTTAAGTGAGTTTGAACGTGGTGTTATAGTCGGTGCACTAGAGATAGGACATAGAATCTCCGAGGTAGTGACAAAGTTTGGATTTTCGCGTACGACGATTTCACGAGTGTACCGTGAATATCGGGAATCCAGTAAAACATCACATCTTCGACATCGCTGCGGCCGGAAAAAGAAAGTGAACGAACGGGACAAACGACGACTGACAAGAATCATTAAACGTGACAGACGTGCAACCCTTTCTCAAATTGGCGCAAATTTCAATGCCTCCTGCATACCTTCAGACATTAGTCGAGTCCATGTCACGTTGTCTTGCGGCACTTCTGCGTGCTCGCGGGGACCCTACACAGTTTTAGGCAGGTCTACCAGTTTTTTTGGCTCTTCAGTGTATTTAAATATTTAGGTGGCTTTGTTGGAAACATATTTCATTGTTACGGTCAAAAATATTAGCGTAAAGTACGGTTCGTAAGCCCTAGTAACATGGTGTTTTTTTTCGACCGAGGAAGAGACTTCAAATATGCTATCAGCGGAGCGGAGATTGTCGCTCTCTCTCTCTCTCTCTCTCTCTGACCTATCTCTCTATCTCTCTCGGGAAGTTTCGCACCACTAGTGTAGCTGGAAAATTATACATGTTTTCAATTTTAGCATATTTCATACTTATTACAGCAAAAATAATGAGTTTTAAATGTGTAATTTACAACTAAAAAGAAATCCTTAATGTTTGAATACTTATTCTAATATATTTATATGTGATGGCGGGAGGTTTACAATTCTGAATTTGGCAGAAGGGGTGAGTGGCGAGATAACGTCGCGTGCCACTGTTGTTGCGCAACGAAGCGCTAATTTTTCTTGATCCGAAAAGTACTTAAAATTACCACATCAAGTTCGTACACGTAATGTTCTTTAAACCTAGCTAGGTAAGTTACGATGTTGTGATAAATCTGTGTTTCCATAGCAGTAATAAATATACTGTGACATGTGTCGTGACTGCTGCGTGTGAAAGGGCGTGGCTGCGTCGTTGTCCTTACGGTGGCCCAGTGTGTGTGTGTGTGTGTGTGTGTGTGNTGTAGCTGGAAAATTATACATGTTTTCAATTTTAGCATATTTCATACTTATTACAGCAAAAATAATGAGTTTTAATGTGTAATTTACAACTAAAAAGAAATCCTTAATGTTTGAATACTTATTATAATATATTTATATGTGATGGCGGGAGGTTTACAATTCTGAATTTGGCAGAAGGGGTGAGTGGCGAGATAACATCGCGTGCCACTGTTGTTGCGCAACGAAGCGCTAATTTTTCTTGATCCGAAAAGTACTTAAAATTACCACATCAAGTTCGTACACGTAATGTTCTTTAAACCTAGCTAGGTAAGTTACGATGTTGTGATAAATCTGTGTTTCCATAGCAGTAATAAATATAATGTGACATGTGTCGTGACTGCTGCGTGTGAAAGGGCGTGGCTGCGTCGTTGTCCTTACGGTGGTCCAGTGTGTGTGTGTGTGTGTCTGTGTGTGTGTGTTTGTACGTTTTAACCGTGAACTGTTTTTATGACGATGTTAGTTATTTAAATTCCCGTCTGATTATTTTTCACAACCTCGTAACATTGCCCTTGGTGTTTGAAACACAGTAGTGTAACGTGCTTGTGTTTCTGTGATTTGAATGTTTACCTCAATCTAAACAAATTACTAAGTTCAGCCTGAAAATTTGAAATAAATAGTTAAATATACCTAACAAAAACTAAGTACCTATGCAAAGAAATATGAGCTGAATAAGAGTTACGGTAGGCCTATTTGTGCGCATTCTCACCACTATATTTTAGGTCTGTCGCTGCTATGTACAAAAAATAGGCGACACGAGTTGCGTTTTTGAATTTACTCTCTTTTCGTTGGACTGGTTGCTCCTTCGTTTCAATATTTGTTCCAACTTAGGCCGTTATTTTAACGAAATACCCCAACACACATAAACAACAAGAGGTTAATTACTATAGTTCTCTCCTCCAAAGTTGTAAACCTAGTTAAACACAACTGCGGCAATATATAGTGTATCCTACTAATATTATAAATGCAAAAGTTTGTGTGTAAGCTTGTTACCACTCAGCTCCATAACGGCTGAACGGATTTTGATGAAATTTGGTATGTAGGTACTTTAGGTCCTGTAATAGGACCTATGATACTTTTATCTCGAAAAATTGTACCGTTCCTGTGGAATAACAACAAAATATAATTCTGCAACAGCTGGAAACGGGACCGAAATATTTTTTTCCTCTGGTGTCAGAGTTTATCAGGCCGCCCAAGGACATCTGAAATGGCTTAACGACTGCTTTCAATTGATAAAAACTGGGACAGAATATTTAACGTGCCCTCCGAAGCCCGGAAGCTCTCAGATGTTATGCCACTAAACGGTCACCCATTCAAATGTGTGCCGCTGGGAACGTTGCTTAAATTTGGTGATCGATTAAGATCCCTCAGCCAAGCGCAAAAAACAGTACCTAGGTACACTTATTTCTAAAGGTACAATTTGATGAAACTCACGTTTTGATTTTCATACATCGACTCTGAAAAGCGGAAATGTGGTAACTACGCGATAGTTGCACAGATACACTCCAAAAACAATACCCTACTTCTTGGCTATCGGGTAAAAAATATTTCCTTCCTTTTGGGTTGCCGCAATCAGTTAAAAGCGTAGGCCAACATAGTATAATTTTATAATTATGTTTTCACATAAATGAATTGTCTTTTCACAATTAATGTATTAGTGTATCACTGTAAAACTCAATTGTTCTCAAGTTACGAATATGTTAACATTGTAAAATAATAACAGTAAGAACTATCGTCAATACAGACACTGTTAAAAACTTATAAAAAAACTGACCTGCATATGGTTATAGGCCTAAATTGTGAACATTCGTGCGTAATAGTTTTTTTTAATATGACAGAAATCTTTGAATAGCTGTATAAAGTAAACAAAGCATTTGACCGTTAAAACGTAGAAGTCACATGGAANAAGTTACGAATATGTTAACATTGTAAAATAATAACAGTAAGAACTATCGTCAATACAGACACTGTTAAAAACTTATTAAAAAACTGACCTGCATATGGTTATAGGCCTAAATTGTGAACATTCGTGCGTAATAGTTTTTTTTAATATGACAGAAATCTTTGAATAGCTGTATAAAGTAAACAAAGCATTTGACCGTTAAAACGTAGAAGTCACATGGCAGTGCTTATGTTTACATGTAGTGGAAGGATACGTAATCGGTAACAAAAAGTAAAAATTTACCACGGTTTCAGAAGAGTGTGAAGTAACTGTGAATGGAATATAAACAATTACACAGAAACTAAATGTCCAGAATGGTCCTTCCATGTACGTATAAGCGTGTCCATTCTCTTATTATCTGTGCGAGGCTCTTGTAGCTGGCCTTGGGTGCAACTGGCCCTAATAACATGTGAAAGATTCCCTATTGGTCGGGATACCGACTGGCTAGTTGGTGTCCACCTGCTGACTGCCGAATAACATTTCGACAAATCCCTAGCAAGCCAAGGCACTTTGCCCGTGAGAGCGGCAGGTGTTTATGATATACGCAATGGTATTTACAAATATTCTGTTAGGAAGTAATAGGACTTATATAAGAAAAGTGTAGCCAATCTGAAACAATCATTCACAATATCACACAGCCAATGATGACTGAATACATTCCCAGCAAAAGCACTGCTACACTTTTCAGCTTCTGTAAATTTATCTATTCTCTACCGTATAAGAAATCTTGGTGCTTTTATTACATGCCGTTACAGCGTACCAGACTTTGTTCGACATTTTAAATGTGACTCAGTTTAACTCGTAGGTGCTGGGACAGTAAAAATCAGTTTTAGCATACGAGTGTCTGAAATCCACATAAACGAGTGAAGAGGGAAAGTGTTTATTTGACAAAGGCCTGACCAATTGACACACTATAATTTTTCTATAGCATACAGAAGTGAAGCATTGTTCCTTAACAAGTAATAGTGGAAAATGCATGGTCCTCAACACTTAGTCGCCTAATTCTGCCCGTATCCGTTTTCCTTAAGCATGAGCTATAAATGGGTTACCAGGCTGAATGCTCCATCTACAGCAATTAAAATCCAACTAACACACAATTTACCACTATAATGTAATACGAAAGTACCCATAGTGTGGTGTAGTCCTTTCAATGTAAGAACCCATAGTTGCTAATGGGGCGTTATTCCAGATTTACTGCTCAACGCCGTGCAATATTCCTACTTGTTTGGCTGAGTTTTGGAAAGCTTAACTTTAAACAGTGCTTAAGTAAAAGTTTTTCAGGCCGCACTGCTGGCAAGTTACACAATTTCGTTTGCGAGTGTGGTTGGAGTTGGGCACAAAGGCCAGATTAACTGGCGAATAGCTACGCTTTTAAATTGACCAATTATCTTTACGCTTGCAGTTGGATAAAATTCAAATTTTGTACTCTGTGTGAGACTCTGTTCCAATATTAAACTCGCAACAAAAGCTAGGTTGTGTTATCTGAAACGTTTCAACAGTTAACGGTAAAATTGGTTTCTCACTCCTGGTAACAATGACTCTATATGTGACAACAGTTTCAGTTTACAAAAGAATGTGAAAGGCTGTTCTTTAAAAAAAAAATAGTTTTCTTGTAATTACTGGATTAAAGCAAAAATGTCTTAAATCAATGCATTTACTAACGATTAAAATAATAATTTAGATACCCTGATTTAAATGATGATAATCGCTCTTCAAGCTTGTGTGCGTAAATTGTAAACACATGCATGCACAAACATTTTTCAACCAAAATTATAATGATAATTAATAATTAAATATATTTATCTTGGGAGTAAAGGGACAAATACACTCATTGATAAAACAACAGCTTCCACTTTGCTGCGGGGATTATTTTACACTCTTTCAAAAAACCAGTCTGGCAGCTGCCAGATGCCGGGTGTTGAGGCCTGACTTTCATACTGAGTCCCATTCCATCTCACACTTGTTCACAGAGGATGATATCAGGGCTTTGTGCAGGTGAGTCACTGCCATTGAACTCATTCTTTTACAAACGAGTCATCGTAATGTGGCACAACAAAGACTTTACCGAAATTATGTCATAACGTAGAGAACTCAGCATTGCTGATAAACTCAGAACATACTAATATTTACGAGCTCTAGTAAAAGAAACTCGTGATTCAGCCCAAATCATACGAATAGCCAAAAGGAATTATGAATATTCACAAACTTCACATTTTGTACACATTGTTCATTGACCACTTCTGGTCAATTATATATTTTGCAGGAAACTTTACAATTTACGTTGCAGTTCAGGAAATAATATAGCTGGAGGTATAATGAACTTTTATCAGAAATAAATAATTATTTAATTCTATCTGTTGTTGGAGTGAAACTGTGATGACTCTCGAGTAGCCAGATTCCTTATGGCCAGGTGAAAGAGCAGAGTGAGCTTAAACGTATGAAGAAACTGTCTCTGATTTATTATGCAAAGGACCTCTATTTCTGGCTTGTTACCATATTATTAAAGAAAATGATAGTAACCTTATTTATTTGTAGCGTTATGTACTTCACAACGAACTCAGCCCTTTGGAAAAGTTCTTATATTTCGTGTTTAATTTGAGCTGATTAATTTTGTTCCAGCTCACTCTGAATCTGCGTTTAAAGAAAACAAGCTTCGTCCGGAAGCTAGAATAGTCGGTGGACATGGCGCTTATATAGAAGACTTCCCATACATGGTGGGTTTGTGGTACTCGTCAAAAATATGCTTCAGTAGATTTCTGTTAAGTACTTTTACACAATATGATTTACAATTCACTGAAAATTGTTTGTATCTTACAGGTTTCTGTGAGAAGCTTCATTGCGGGATTCGTTGAAGACCACATTTGTGGGGGATCCATCATCTCAGAAGAGTGGGTGCTGACAGCTGCTTCATGCTCAAGCCAGTACGTAACGGATACGTACAGATCAAATACCTTTGCGGTTCACTGAGCATTTTTAAACAAATCTTCAAAATACATCCCTGCTTGCATTTGCATGCGTTTAAACGTAAATAGTGACTTAAATACTCTCAGCTGAGTTGGCAACAAGGTGTGAAAGGCAGTTCCTCATAGAATGTTTATCTAAAATTTAAATGTCAAAATTATAACACTTGTATAGTAATTTCTTTACTTTATGCCCATGAACATAAAACTGAGCATTATAATTTTTTCTTCTTTTTCAGATATTACTCGACTGAGGGAGAGTTAAAATGTATTATGTCAAATTTTGATTATTTTTTCATTCCCTGCGGTGCTTATGAAACGTTTATTGACTAACGTGATTTTGGGTAACAGCACGGAATTACAAAAATTAATTTTCAATTTACTTCATCATCACAACATTTCTATGTCTGTTCTCAGTAAAGAGATACGGTTTCAATACCAGTTTGCGCTATTTTACCTGACTGACAGTAGCGATCAGTACTGCAAAATTATTATTTTAGTTCACTTTGGTAAACTTCTCTTGGCTACAATCAAGTAGCTGGTCGTCGATTTTGGCCTATTTCTTCATTATGGCGAGATAAGGGACAGGCCTACGATTTATTATTTTTTGAAGATGCACTCCAGAATGGATGCATTCATCATGTAGATTTATTTGTCGCATTCTCAGTGCCTTCCATTTCTTATTTCGCACGAAAATACTATTTTGCAATGCAAAATACTCAATACGTTTTCGAATTATTCTGAATTCATCCAGATGGCAGGTGTAACTCAATTGATATATTCAAAACAAATATTTGCATACAAAATAAATTATCATTGCGATTAGAATTCCCTGAAAAAAATGTTTGCGAACTTTGGCTCAATGAGCGCACGAGCGTTCGAAACACGGAATAAAATGTGATTAAGCTGGTGACATTTTAAGAAAACTGTAGAATGAATCACAAAATATAGAATATTTATCTGCTAATGAAAACATTGAATGGTGTTACAGATACTCTGTAAAGGAACTGAGGGTTCGCGCCGGAGACTCGGATAGTGACGAAGGCGAGATATACGAAGTATCCAGCGTCATCATTCATGCGAACTACTCCGGAGCCACTTCGCCAGCAAACGACATTAGTCTTGTAAAGGTGGGTCTGATCGTATACATACATTAGCGGTAAATAAGTATAAAACCATGACCTTACTGTTTGCAGCTCACCCAACTAGATCCTGAAGTTATACGTTCTTCAAGTTCGCACATCGCTGGGGAAGTTTACTAGAAAAAATTTACAGAACAAATCATGTTCTATTTTCCGGTTACAGTTGCCATTAGAGTGCTTGCGTCACAATTTTATTATTAATTTGTTAACATTGATATTCTCTAAAAAAATGTGTATTCACAATATCGAAATTTCTTGAAAGACAGGCGGCAAAAGGCGACTGGCGCACTGAGAGGAGGAAATCCCCGAAATCACGGAAAAAGCAGTGATACAAATTTTTTTCGAATTTTTTAATAATGGCCAAGACTTTACATTCTCAACAATGAACTCTCCGTAAATTTCACGCAACTTTTTGTGAAATCGTGACTTTCATTCGTAAATTTATTTGTGCGTTTTTCTGTAGCTAAGGTTCATGTCTTAAAATTATAAAAACACAAATCTAATTTTCGTGATGCGAATACTTTATTGAGTATAAATAGCGAAAATTTGTACGTGTGAAGCAAACAGGAAACAGAAGTATCTCAGTCCATCTGGCTAATCGGTCACTTCTCACGTAAGAATGTAACAATTCGAGTAGTGCACATATGCCAGTTTTGCAACATGACATCTGGTATATCTGATCCGGATCCGTCCGCCATCTTGGTAGGTGCGGCTGGCTGCCATGTTGGTCGGCGGCCTGGGAGACCATGTTGTCGACAAAATTGGCTGTTTCACTCCAAAAATCACTTCCAAAATTAATTATTTTGAGCAATTAAAGTTTCTTAGCGGAATGAACCACTTAATCCTCATAGCAGGAGAGAAGGATTCGAGACTCCGAACCAGGTTAAGTGGACCGGGTAGGAGCAGCGGACATGGCCCCCTACCCCGATAATATCGTGCACCTACCACGTCCATACCCCGCTACCTCTGCCAATCCTCCTCAATATACACCTCTTCACCGTCACCTCCCCCCTCCCACAATCATACTAAAAAATCAAAGAAAATTGCAAAAATTAAAAAAAAAATTTAAAAAATCGAGGAACGTATAATGTTAATCTCACAATCATCCCATTACCCTCACCTCACCCGCTCACCAATCCAACCACTCCTAATCATAAAAAAATCGAAAAAAAGTAGTTAAAATAGAAATAAAAAAAAAAGTTTAGTAACATATTACATCACTGAATCCGACACCCATGTTGTATGCCGATGGCCTTTACCTTAACGCCAATAACCTTAAAAACAAATAATTTAGAAAAAATTTAAAAAATTCGAAAAAGAATGCATAAAAATTGACGAACGTATTATGTTACTGACTTCGAATCCCATGTTAAATGTTGGCAACCTTAACCTTGATCCCATCGACCTTGAACTCTGAAAATTGAGAAAATATTGTAAAATATTGAACAAACATTAGTAAAAATAGACGAACATAATACGTTACCTACTCCGACCACCATACTGAATGTTGGCGAGCATAAACTTAATCCAAATGACCTTGAACTCGGAAAATCAAGAAAAACTCACGAAAAATTATAAAAATTCAAAAAACTATAGAGTAGAAATTTTTTATACATAATACTAAAAACCAAGTTGGATGTATGTGACCCTTAAATTTCGATTCTCGTAAAAATGGCAGAGCACAGCCACTCCCTGTTACGACGATCAGCAGACGTCTGAACACCCACATCTGTATTTCATTGGCTATATAGCCGATCAATCTTACGACCCACAAAGCGAATTATTAACTTTATGTGGCACATATACCCCCTTCCCCCAAACAACTCCCGGACAACACACCTCTCGTCGCTCCACTTCCCTCGCCATGTAGGGGAGGATGGGGGAATTGCGGACGCTGAAGGGAAATAACGCACAACATTCGTACTATCAGTAATAATCAGCCTGTCTTTATTAATTATTAATCTTTAGTTATACAACTACAAAAACAATTATACTTATTAAACGAGATCAATCAACAAATACAATATTTTTAGCAAAAACAAAACCTTGTCTGTCCGTAATTACCCGTAGCGCTCGGGGTAAATCCGGACTGACCCTGGGTTAATTACGGACAGCATGGGGTATTTACGGACTAGGTCCACATCATAGACAAAAATCACAAGTAAAGCCTTTAGAAGAACTTCCTGCAGTGCAGTTCTCATGAGCCCACTTGTTACACTTTGAACACATAATCCAGTCTTCGACGGGTGGATCACTGTACTTTTCTTGACAATAAATGCAAAAGTAATCATCATTTCTTTCATTTTC